>JAODUO010000934.1:0-183841 GCA_025642075.2 Ridgeia piscesae | reverse complement strand
AGAGAGTGTCATGTTATGCCTCTACCCTGCCTCAAGACATGTCTGCCCCCTTCCCCCACCCCCTCAACCACTCACAACAGTCGGTGCAGTCAGGCTCCCCCCATAGTGCCGGCTCTCAGCCTGAAGCCATCCTCATAGAGGGATACGGGTCCGACTACTCCGCACCATCTAACCGGGTCATGTCACGGTCGCTGCAGAGAACACCGCCCTCTAGTGGCCACTCACGGCAAGTGCCCGTTGAACAGGTACACATCACAAAGTGTACTGTGTGTGTGATACTGTAGGACACGTGGTAGAGACAGGAACAGAACCAGACCCCACCACGTCACAGCTGTCACACCTACCATAAGGACTGTGTGGTGACAAACAGACTCCACCACGTCACAGCTGTCACACCTACCATAAGGACTGTGTGGTGACAAACAGACTCCACCACGTCACAGCTGTCACACCTACCATAAGGACTGTGTGGTGACAAACAGACTCCACCACGTCACAGCTGTCACACCTACCATAAGGACTGTGTGGTGACAAACAGACTCCACCACGTCACAGCTGTCACACCTACCATAAGGACTGTGTGGTGACAAACAGACTCCACCACGTCACAACTGTCACACCTACCATAAGGACTGTGTGGTGACAAACAGACTCCACCACGTCACAGCTGTCACACCTACCATAAGGACTGTGTGGTGACAAACAGACTCCACCACGTCACAGCTGTCACACCTACCATACTGACTGTGTGGTGACAAACAGACTCCACCAAGTCACAACTTTCACACCTACCATACTGACTGCGTGGTGACAAACAGACTCCACCACGTCACAGCTGTCACACCTACCATACTGACTGTGTGGTGACAAACAGACTCCACCACGTCACAACTGTCACACCTACCATACTGACTGTGTGGTGACAAACAGACTCCACCACGTCACAACTGTCACACCTACCATACTGACTGTGTGGTGACAAACAGACTCCACCACGTCACAGCTGTACCACCTACCATACTGACTGCGTGGTGACAAACAGACTCCACCACGTCACAGCTGTCACACCTACCATACTGACTGCGTGGTGACAAACAGACTCCACCACGTCACAGCTGTCACACCTACCATACTGACTGTGTGGTGACAAACAGACTCCACCACGTCACAACTGTCACACCTACCATACTGACTGTGTGGTGACAAACAGACTCCACCACGTCACAACTGTCACACCTACCATACTGACTGTGTGGTGACAAACAGACTCCACCACGTCACAGCTGTCACACCTACCATACTGACTGTGTGGTGACAAACAGACTCCACCACGTCACAGCTGTCACACCTACCATACTGACTGTGTGGTGACAAACAGACTCCACCACGTCACAACTGTCACACCTACCATACTGACTGTGTGGTGACAAACAGACTCCACCACGTCACAGCTGTCACACCTACCATACTGACTGTGTGGTGACAAACAGACTCCACCACGTCAAAAGCTGTCACACCTACCATACTGACTGTGTGGTGACAAACAGACTCCACCAGGTCACAGCTGTCACACCTACCATACTGACTGTGTGGTGACAAACAGACTCCACCAGGTCACAACTGTCACACCTACCATACTGACTGTGTGGTGACAAACAGACTCCACCAGGTCACAACTGTCACACCTACCATACTGACTGTGTGGTGACAAACAGACTCCACCACGTCACAACTGTCACACCTACCATACTGACTGTGTGGTGACAAACAGACTCCACCAGGTCACAACTGTCACACCTACCATACTGACTGTGTGGTGACAAACAGACTCCACCACGTCACAACTGTCACACCTACCATACTGACTGTGTGGTGACAAACAGACTCCACCACGTCACAACTGTCACACCTACCATACTGACTGTGTGGTGACAAACAGACTCCACCACGTCACAACTGTCACACCTACCATAAGGACTGTGCGTCCCCACACATTCCAAAGCTCTACAAAAAGGAACTAGTTTTGTGTATTCAGGCACCTACTATTTCTAGGTTTCCGAATACATATATTACATAATGAATACATACATTTGGTTAATTAATTACAGCTGTGGCTGATGTTTATTTTAGCAGCTTCTGTCAGCCGCAGCCACAGCTGTGTGGCTGTGTTTTTGTAAGCCGTGTTATTTTATAAGTACAAGATGTGTAAGAAAATGTAGTGCAGGGGATATGAACACACAAACATTTTGTATGATACACAAAATACACTGTATAAAACTATATGATTTAGGTAGGATGGTGTAACACAATGTTTACATTCTGTGAGGTCAGTGACGTGGTATACTGAGTTTATTCAATTAAATGTAAACACAACATTGTACAATGTGCCACACAAATGTAAACACAACATTGTACAATGTGCCACACAAATGTAAGCACAACATTGTACAATGTGCCACACAAATGTAAACACAACATTGTACAATGTGCCACGACACTGCAGTGGCCACTGCCATTTGTTTTTGTTTACCAGGAAATAAAACGGGAACAACAGGTGAACAACTACTACATTTCAGTGGGACATGTAATTAATTTGTTACCAATTATTTTATCAGTTGCCAAATTAACATGATGATGATTTCTGACACAATTATTGTTGGATGTTGAACACATTAACTTGAACATTCTGATGACTGAATCACTCGCAGTGTGTGGGTAGATATTGGTGGAATTTGTATTTTTTCTATGAAGATTATATCTCTAAGACATTGGATCACAAGGTTTTTACCTAACATTAGTTGTCATGTTTTATTGGTGACATCTTAGCTGTACTAGTCATAAAACAGCTTGGATTAGATCTGGCAATTGATGTTATTTTTGCTGCGCTTTAGTGCACTTTGTTTTGATGCATTTGACATAAGTAATCCTACTGAGGTTTGTACTTTGTCAGCAGAAACAATGTCCACTTGCACATACCAGAACATCCACTGGGCTGGTGTTAGTCCAGGTGACCCACAGGTGTCCTCCCCCCCCCCCATACTGTACACTTACTGAGTTGTACTGCATCACATGTCGGCAATTTAACCGTTACGCACATTACCAGTCAAAGATAAACCACTGTAGGAATATTAAATTCGCATCGAGATTATAAAAATCGACTACGGTTGTCAAACAAGGACTGGAAAAGTCGTTTGTAACGAGAAATTACCCAAGAGGTAGAGATGACCCTCAAACACATATTTGTACCAAAATAATATTTGGCAGTACAACTGCTACTTTTGAGACTGTTAAGGAGAATTTGTGAGTTTGGCGAGTGAGTGGAAGCTGTTGACTACAAGACTGCTGCTGTTTTGTTTCCAAATAAATACCACCAATGTATGCAACTTTATGTGTATAAAGTAACAGTTGCATTATACTTGTGTTATTGGTCTTGTTTTGTGTTTGTTATGATGTTATAACTAATGTTAAGTCCTCTGGTACATATTGTTGTATAGCGCTGTTTTCAATACATAATTATATCAAGTTTGCTAACAAAAACCTTTGCCATGATGGAAGTCTAAAATATGATCTTGTGAGATGTGTTGATTGTAAAAACAAACAGTAATATATTTGGAAATAAACAATATGCAATAAGACAATGTGCAGTTAATTTGTACTCTAGACCCCCTTCTTTTTAAACAAAATGTTGTAAAATTATTTGATAATACCACATTGATGATAATTTGGTGCATAAATAAATTACATGTTGAAGCAGGAGGGTGATTTTTAAGGTAGAATTGTTCGTTCTATGTAAGTCAACATGTCACATATAAACAAACACGTAATTGGTCGATATCTTGTGTTTATTCTATGACTAGTAATGTTAAAGCTGAACTTTTACACATGTATGCCATAATAGTCAGTGGCAATCATCTAACTGGATTGTTTTATGACCAAAAGAGAAAGAAAACCTTCAGAGGTGTCACGTCACCGCCCCAGTCATGTCATCACCCCAATCACGTCATCACCCCAGACACGTCATCTCCCCAGTCATGTCATCACCCCAGACAAGTCACCGCCCCAGTCATGGCATCACCCCAGACACATCATCTCCCCAATCACGTCATTGTTGTCACATCATCGCCCCTGTCACGTCATTGTTGTCACATCATCTCCCCAGTCACGTCATTGTTGTCACATCATCGCCCCAGTCACGTCATTGTTGTCACATCATCTCCCCAGTCACGTCATTGTTGTCACATCATCTCCCCAGTCACGTCATTGTTGTCACATCATCGCCCCAGTCACGTCATTGTTGTCACATCATCGCCCCACTCACGTCATTGTTGTCACATCATCTGCCCAGTCACGTCATTGTTGTCACATCATCTCCCCAGTCACGTCATTGTTGTCACATCATCTCCCCAGTCACGTCATTGTTGTCACATCATCTCCCCAGTCACGTCATTGTTGTTACATCATCGCCCCAGTCACACAGCCTCGGTGTTGTCTTCTCCGTGATAGATTCCATAGTGAATCTGTGGGCTGTTGACATAGGCCCAGGACATGCCTTTAGAGACGAAGCTGATGCCAATGTCTCCTTGTGGGGTCAGGACAATTGCCCCACCACTGCCTCCCACCCTGTCCTGTAAGTAGGACAACCCCTCCTCCACCGCCTGCTGGGCACTGCGACCTGTAACCAGGTAAACACCAACCTAACCACGCGACAGACCACGTAACCACACGACAGACCCCGTAAACATCAACCTAACCACACGACAGACCCCGTAAACATCAACCTAACCACATGACAGACCATGTAAACACCAACCTAACCACATGACAGACCACAAAAACACAAACCTAACCACACGACAGACCACGTAAACACCAATCTAACCACATGACAGACCATGTAAACACCAACCTAACCACGTGACAGACCACGTAAACACCAACCTAACCACACGACAGACCACGTAAACACCAACCTAACCATGCAACAGACCACGTAAACACTGACCTAACCACATGACAGACCACGTAAACACCAACCTAATCACGCGACAGACCACGTAAACACCAACCTAGCAACACGACAGACCACGTAAACACCAACCTAACCACGTGACAGACCACGTAAACACCAACCTAACCACGTGACAGACCATGTAAACACCAACCTAACCATGTGACAGACCACGTAAACACCAACCTAACCACACGGCAGACCCTGTAAACACCAACCTAACCACGCAACAGACCACGTAAACACCAACCTAACCACACGACAGACCACAAACACCAACCTAACCACATGACAAGACCACATAAACACCAACCTAATCACGCAACAGACCACATAAACACCAACCTAACCATGCGACAGACCACGTAAACACTGACCTAACCACACGACAGACCACATAAACACCAACCTAAACACATGATAGACCACATAAACACCAACCTAACCACACGACAGCTAGACCACAAACACCAACCTAACCACACGACATACCACATAAACACCAACTTAACCACACGACAGACCACGTAAACACCAACCTAACCACACGACAGACCACATAAACACCAACCTAACCACGTGACAGACCACATAAACACCAACCTAACCACGTGACAGATCACGTAAGCACCAACCAAACCACACGACAGACCATATAAACACCTACCAAACCACACGACAGACCACATAAACACCAACCAAACCACATGACAGACCACGTAAACACCAACCTAATCACACGACAGACCACATAAACACCAACCTAACCACACGACAGACCATGTACACACCAACCTAACCACACGACAGACCATGTAAACACCAACCTAACCACGTGACAGACCACATAAACACCAACCTAACCACACGACAGACCATGTAAACACCAACCAAACCACACGACAGGCCACATAAACACCAACCAAACCACACGACAGACCACGTAAACACCAACCTAATCACACGACAGACCACGTAAACACCAACCTAACCACACGACAGACTACATAAACACCAACCTAACCACACGACAGACCATGTACACACTAACCCAACCATGTGATAGACTATGTAAACACTAACACGACCAGGTGTCTATTTGGGGGAATGGGGAGCTCTTTTCCACTCCTGGATATGCCTATGTTATGATTTTTACAGAATTATAAGTCCAAAAACAGTGACAAAATTTGTCACATGAGAGGTAAGTCGTACCTTGTTCCATAAGGAAGGTGATCTGTCTGGCTAGACACGTCTTCATCAAGGCCTCTCCATCGCCCGTCGTAGACACACAGCCACAGCGGTTGTCAGCGTAGCCACCCGAACCTGTCGACAAACACACAGTCACATTTGTTGTCAGCGTAGCCACACGAACCTGTCAACAAACACAGAGTCACACTGGTTGTCAGCATAGCCGCCCAAACCAGCCACGTTGGTTGTCAGGGTAACCATCTGAACCTGACAACAAACACATTTCTGTGTCTTCTAAGACACAGATGGACAATACATAAGTGGGTGGACATGACACAGAAGGACAATATAAACGTGGGTGAACATGCCACAGATGGACAAGACACAGATGGACAACAGAAGGACAAGACACAGATGGACATGACACAAAAGGACATGCCACAGAAGGATAAGATACAGATGGACAAGACATACACTGTAGTAGGACATGACACAGAAGGACAATATAAACGTGGGTGAACATGCCACAGATGGACAAGACACAGATGGACAACAGAAGGACAAGACACAGATGGACATGACACAAAAGGACATGCCACAGAAGGATAAGATACATATGGACAAGACATACACTGTAGTAGGACATGACACGGAAGGACAATACAAAAGTGGGTGAACATGCCACAGATGGACAAGACACAGATGGACAAGACACAGAAGGACAAGACACAGATGGACATGCCACAGACGAACATGACACAGAAGGACAAGACACAGAAGGACAAGACACAGAAGGACATGACACAGAAGGACAAGACACAGATGGACAAGACACAGAAGGACATAACACAGATGGACAAGACACAGAAGGACATGACACAGATGGACATGTCACAGATGGACAAGACACAGATGGACAAGAACACAGAAGGACAAGACACAGAAGGACAAGACACAGAAGGACAAGACACAGATGGACAAGACACAGAAGGACAAGACACAGATGGACAAGACATAGAAGGACAAGACACAGATGGACATGCCACAGAGATGGACATGTCACAGATGGACAAGACACAAAAGGACAAGACACAGAAGGACAAGACACAGAAGGACAAGACACAGAAGGACAAGACACAGATGGACAAGACACAGAAGGACAAGACACAGATGGACAAGACACAGAAAGGAAAAAAAGAAAACAAAAAGGGAAACAAGAAAAACAAAAAAAAAGGACAAGACACAGGGATGGACAAGACATAGAAGGACAAGACACAGATGGCATGCCACAGATGGACATGCCACAGATGGACAAGACACAAAAGGACAAGACACAGAAGGACAAGACACAATAGGGAAAAAACAATATAAAAAACAAAAAGACAAGACACAATAGGACAAGATAGAAAAAGACAAGACACAATAGGACAAGATGCAAAAAGACAAGACACTAGGACAAAATACAGAAAGACAAGACACAATTGGTCAAGATACAGAAAGACAAGACACAGATGGGTTAGACACAGTAGGACAAGACACGGAAGGACAAGTACAGTCTGAAATGTCATAGTGACAAACTTAATTTGTGTACATTTTACCAGTACTATTTTGATTACTGCAGGGGTCGAAATAATGATGGTCCTGTAGTCCGAGGACTACCAGAAACCTGGTCGGACTACCAAAGATGATGACAGCAGTAGTCCCATGGACTACCACAATATTTTGGAATATTTGTCTAATTTGGTGTTTGTCATGTCATTTTACTTAAATCTAGGCCATATGACTACCACATATATCTGAGGACTACCAGATTTCCCAACTAAGTAGTCCTGCTGACTACCAGACATGTTGGAGCCATTTCTACCCCTGTAATAACGGGATAGATGCATACTGTTGGACAGTAAATAGTGTGTAACATGCCATATGAAATGACTAGAGTTTCATATTAAAGTGCAGTTTACCTATATCAAGTTCTTCAAAAACACTGCATATGACTCACCTATAATAGGCGAATCTCCCATTCGACCTGGCATCTTGGCATTGATACCGCCTGTGGACGTGGCATAGGCTACATTACCATGACTGTCCAGTGCTACTGCTCCGACCGTGCCATGGTTGTCATCCTTGGCTGTCCCAGTCGAACCAGGGCTGATCAAGACAATGACAAATGGCAATGTGGCATAGCAGTGAAAATAGTAGTCACATGACAAAATAATCCTCTTACGATTTGGTCTGTTTTTAGTTAAGCAATTTGTAAAGATCCGTTGTTTTTTAAACTACTTATATATTTCATCAATGGAATTTATCATTAAAAGTAAACGGGGTTATAATTTTGGATTTTTGTCCAGGATGCTGACAAAATCCGAAATTCTTGATAATAAGCAATTTAGAATCACTAACTTTTGTTTGTAGAAGTCATCCAAGCGAGATGCTTGAAACTGAGGCTGACTGTGCAGTCTCCTTAGGGACTTCTCTGTGATTAATGTAGACGGATTAACCGTTCCAATTCCTACATGTTCAGCAAATGCAGATGCTCTATCACTAATCAGTGACACATGTTTTGTCTGAAATCCAAAACATTCAATATTAAGTTTAACAAAACAACTTTTACACAAACACCCAATTAAAAAAAAAATGTTTTACATGAATTACTCAGAATTATATGTGATTACTGTCATTACAGTGCATCCACTTGTCACTACAATGTGTACTTGTTTTTACAGGGTGGATGTATGTGTGGGTGTATGTGTGGGTGTATGTGTGGGTGTCTCAGGTGGTTTCCTCCAAACTTGGGCTAACGCAGGAGTTGTCCTTCTCTAGAATTAGTGAGTCCACTACAGGTTACACGTTTACCCCCTGTGTGGGATCTTTTACTTCCCCTGGCATAGACACCAGATAGAAGGGACCACTAGCTTTTAGTGTCTCTTCCGAAAGACGCAGGCAAATGTGGGGTGAACGAAATTGCCTAAGTTTCAAAACGGCGGTAGGTGGGATTGGACCACTGTCCCCTCGATTGACAGTCCGGGGCTCCACCGCGTGACCACCTGGTGTATGTGTGGGTGTATGTGTGGGTGTATGTGTGGGTGTATGTGTGGGTGTATGTGTGGGTGTATGTGTGGGTGTATGTGTGGTGTATGTGTGGGTGTATGTGTGGGTGTATGTGTGGGTGTATGTGTGGGTGTATGTGTGGGTGTATGTGTGGGTGTATGTGTGGGTGTATGTGTGGGTGTATGTGTGGGTGTATGTGTGGGTGTATGTGTGGGTGTATGTGTGGGTGTATGTGTGGGTGTATGTGTGGGTGTATGTGTGGGTGTATGTGTGGGTGTATGTGTGGGTGTATGTGTGGGTGTATGTGTGGGTGTATGTGTGGGTGTATGTGTGGGTGTATGTGTGGGTGTATGTGTGGGTGTGTGTGGGTGTATGTGTGGGTGTGTAGAATACAACACAAAAATACAATAAAACTTATTTACCCCTGTAAGGGCAATAACATGTTCTTTCAGACAGGCATTCTGTATAACACATGTACTAAAATTAACATATGATATAAGATACATACATACATACATATACATATATGCATATATATATACATATATGTGTTTGTGTACACATGTATGTTTGTGTGTGCACATGTGTGGGTGTGTTTGTGTGTGTATGTTTGTCCTTGTCATTACAGTATATGTACCTGTCACTATATAATGTGTACTTGTTGATAAAGTACTTCTACAAACAAGAACATGCAGTAGTCCAGTGGCTACAGCTTCAGACTCTTCAGTTGAGAACCCGGGTTCGAATCCTGTGCTGCAGTATCAAAGCTTTTTCAATCTACATTGCTCCAGTTCACTCGACTGTATGAGTGACTACCTGGCTATAGACAGTGGGGATGTTTGTGTACAAATTGTCTTCGTGCAATAATTGCAGCATGGCTGGATGCTTCCCAGAGAAGCTAAGATGGTGTCTGATTGAATAGATCTGAATAGGAGGTATAGTGTAAAGTGCTTTGAGCAGTCCTGAGGTATGGTCACTGCACTATGTAAGAACTTACATTTTACATAAAAACACATTTCATGATAATTTGCCATTTCAAAATTACATACCATATTTTGAGAATATGTATAAAAATAAGATATAAAATACAAGAAAGAAGCACCTGTTCCATGACAGCTCGGGCGAGGTGCACCGGATTTGCAACATTGGACACACACACCACTGACCCAGCATCCAGGCTGTGTCCATCCATAATGGACGCATCCATCTCCACTGCCCCTTCCAAGGTCAAACAGGATCCATGACCTGCAGACAGACGTTTAGCTGACTGCTGTCATAGTTGCACAATAGCTCGATAGCTACAGCTTCAGATTCTCAGCTAAAACAGCCTGGGTTTGAAACCAGTCTGCGGTGTTGAACCTTGGGCAAGTTTTTTCACTCTACATTGCTCCAGTTCACTCACCTGTATGAATGAGTACCTGGCTATAGACAGTGGTGGAAGATTGTATATGAATAGTCTTTGCCCCTTAATTGCATCATAGCTGAATTCTTCACAGAGAAGTTGAGACGGTGTACAGTGGAACACGTGTGGCAGGGACTGAAGTGTAAAGAGGTTTGAGCTGTCCTGAGGACTCGATACAGAAGGATTTACCTTTCCATTAAGTTATTGTTGGCAGGGAATTCACTGAATCAGTTTATATACACTGCAAGAGCAAGGGAACAGTCCAAATTAAACGTAATGAGTGCCAACGTACTAAAGGTGAAAAATAAAGTCAAGGTAAGTTCTTATACAGTGCTGTATCGAATCCTTAGGATTACTCAAAGCGTTTTACACATTATGCCCTATATACATATTCAATCGAACACCATACTGACTCCACTGGCAAGAATTTAACAATGCTGCAAATTCACACAGCCGAGTGAACTAGAGCAATGTACACTGAAGAACCGTGGTGAAGGTTAGTCACGGCAGGACAGGAATCAAACATTTTAGCCACTGCACCATTAAGACTACATTAGTAAAATACTCTGATTTATATATAATTCTCTGTTAGCCTAAGATCTCTGACTTATGTAGTACCACCATACACTACAAATTACACATAAATCTCTTGCATTTTGATGACAATATGATGAACTTCAATATGATAATCCAATACAGTTCTTAATGTAATACAGCTGTAACTATTCTCACAAAAGTCATGCTTACCGGAACATGTATTAATAAGAATAAGATAAATACCGGCATTAAATGTCGCGTTATCCTCCAGGGACATTACGGCTGCTTCCACGGCGTCCAGCGAACTTCCTCCTTTCCTGAGTTCATCATAGCCCCTTCTGGCGGCTTGGACAACTCCCTCCTCTACGGCCTTCCTGGCCTCAGGGCAGCCTGCGATGGCCGCGTGAGTGCCCGCCCCGCCATGCACCACCAGCACTGGCCTTCTCTCCGTCATCACGAGGGCGGATGGAGGGACAAGTCTGAATGAACAATCCAAGGTATAGGAATAAGCAATATATAAATGGATTTGATGAATTTACTACAATTTATACTATATATAATACATAAATCCTAAATTCACCACATGCAGACTTCTCCGTTATGCGAGATAGGATATACAATGTCTGATCAGAAAACAATCTCTCTCAAAATCACAGACATTATTTTTGTTGTGCAAGTAATTACATGTTATTATAATTTTGGTTATACTACATATACTAACAGTTAAATTTATCCTAATCAAAACAGTAAGCAGAGCAGTTGTGCTCTGCTTAAAAACAATCTTCTGCCTAAAGCCGACACTGTGGCTGCACAATGATAAATTATGTATATATATATATATCGTTATTAATATGTTACTGTAGTATATATATATATATATATATATATATATATATAGGCATAGGCATAGTCATAATTATTATTTCAATGGTGTGTGTTTAGTTGTCAAATGCTGATCACAGCACAAGGCTAGGCCAGTATTCGACCAACACAACATAGGATGTTCCCTGACTTACTTGACTCTGATAACTGGCTCTTGACTGAAGTGAACTTGGACTGTCCACTTCTATTCTAGCCTGGTGAACCTGCGGCTCTGGAAACGAAGCAGGAATTGAGTATATCGTATGTAGCATAATGGAGTCACCACACTACAGATGATGTAATCACTACAGATAATTATAATTATCAAGACGTGAACAAATCATGACGTTGTTATGGCCTAATGGGTTTACACATTACTAGATGGGGCAGCTCATTTAAGGTGTGCAAGGGTTTAGTAAGTTAATTATATTTTGGTTTTGTCATATGCAACTGTTTGTGTGTGTGTCTGTGTGTGCGTGTGCGTGTGTGTGCGTGCATGCGTGCGCGCGTGTATGTGCGTGCATGTGTGCGTGTGTGTGAGAACATCATGAAACCTTATTTAAATGTATGTAACCTGCCACATGGCATATAGGAGTACTCCTATATGTTTTATGCACAACACGTACAATTGCTAGCAACATAAAATTTACTTTTTTGCATTACCGAGATGTTATTATTTACTGGCAGTGGCACTGATACAGCTTCCTGCTATGAAATCCTGTCAAACGTATACTTGTGAAAAACAGAATGAGAACTATAATGTTTACAGTACGTGACAATGACAATGTATAAAAAGTAGATTTGTATAGTTGAAAATGTTAATAAATATATTACATATAATTATACCATTGTACATTATATCATTGTATATCCTTGCGCCAAACAATTCCATGACATGACTTCCGATCGAAAATATTAAAGTATATAAATATATAAACTGCACGAAGATAGCAAACAGAAAAACGCACTGTGTACGTGTTCCTAGCACGTGCGGATGGAGCGCCCCTAGACTCTAGAGTAGAGACTAGACTACTACAACTAAGGCTATTACTAGTATAGGGAGGATGCGGAACCAGATTAATTCAGTCATAGAAAATGTATGTTTTTTTAGTTATATGACAGCATAAAAGAAAAACAAAATTTCTAACCGAAAACAACTATTTATATATGTATTATAATAATGTTGATTTTTAACTGTAGCTTGTTTAGTTCAGTATCCATAAACGGTATATTCATTAGATGGCGCCACTGGAGGCAGTTGTTCTAGATTGACCTTGACCTTCATCGCGTCTGTAGACGTAAACGGTGACCGCATAAACAAAACCGATGCCATGGGCGATTTACCGGACAAAAAGCTGTTGGTACTTATAGGTTTGACATTTGTATCAGGCGTTGCGGTAGGCCTACTTCTCGAGAAATACGGCTATATCAGTCACTGTGGTGGTTCAGGTAGCTGCAGTACCGGTAAAAAGGGATAGATATGATGAAGTGGTGAACTGAATCTGATGGATACGTCGTTGACGATTACATCAAATTTAAATCAATCATCGATAACATATGATCGGATTAAGTTAACTTGATGTCTCATATTCTGACAAAATGGCAATATTCAAGACGAGTAAATCAAAGCAAGTCTAGCAAAGAACCCTATCACTTGTGTTTGTGCGGTATTCAAAATAACGAGATATCTGCTGTGCCGGAGGTGATGTACGGAACCAACATCGACCATCGCCGGATTCATAGTTAACCACTGTCAACCATCAACTAGACTTCAAACCAGTCTGCCTCATCAATGACATCACCAGTACGCCAGTCACCCGGCATCTTGCATACGTTCTATGTTTCATAGTTCACGACATAACGTCTGCAAAATACGGCGAAACATCGACGTCGACAACGCGTTCATTGTGCTTTGTAAAGTGACCGTGAGCCAATCTTCGTGGTGAACGCTTAAATTTAACCTGTCTTGCCTGTATTGGTAGGACTAGGTCAACGGCTACAAAACATTTAATCCTTGATATTTCATTCTTCACCGTCTCAGCAAGGCTACATGTAAATGACATGTAAAGTTGGTGACAGTACATGCATGCACGTTGTCGTCAATTATAACATTTGGTGCAGATGTCCAAAGCCAACTCAGCGTGTCGTTGCTGTCGTCATCGACTTCATAAGTAACAACAATAGAAGACTGTGGCATGTGTTAAACAAGATCGTGCACAGCCAGACGAGATTCTTTCCTGGCTGTCAAACTTAACAGTTTTACTAACAGCAGTTTCCTGCCTCGAGACATCACGTTTAATATAACGGTTGTAATATTAAAAATGTAGTCGAAGATGCAGATCATCTTTGTTTGATGTCTTATTCTATGCCGTGTTATAGACCTACGGATTCGTTATTTAGAGTTCGCCAACAGCAGCTTGAAGTGAATAGGGTTTACTCGGTACTAGCGGCAAATAATGAGGAAATTGTCATTGTCTCTAAAGACATACAGTCGGTGTTTATTGTATTGCTTCGAAATAACATTATTCACAACCAAAAATATATTAATTGCCAAAATAACCTGGTTGTGTAATTCTACCCATACACCACTGCCACTGGCGAGCAAATGAGTACATTCACAATATTGCAATTATTACACTGGGTTCGAAATTCGCCAAACATTCTAGTTGTCTCGAGAACATGTAGAAAAACATTTCACTTGTCCGTACACAAATTAATTTGTTCCATAGCTACATGTCAAAACCTACTTATGCGTAAAAAATTAACACTATTTACAGTTGAATTATTGAGTGAGGGGGGGTGAACGTCACCATGAACAATCTGCAACTGGACCTCCCACGAGTTCGGATGCAATGAGCCGAGTGGAGCCGGTAGCATACCGCGACGGGCGGCAAACACGGCAGCTTGCATGCGTCTTCGTAATATAGAATTATAGACGTCGGATCGATATATAAGGATATCGAGCTCAGTGGCGAAGCCAGGATTTGCATTGCAGGAGGCCAACCGACAACCAAGCAAACTCTGTATATATGTATATATATATATATATATATATATATATATATATATATATATATATATATATTACAACCCAACTCGCTTAAAATGAATACCGACATGACAACCAAGTTCACAGAGCAATGTTGCTGGCAGCTCAGCAAAACCATTCACAGGAGGCGTCAAAGTTACATAGTTAGAGAGAAACGACACATTATTAAAGAGACACGAACCCAAAGCCCCTACATAACATCGGCCTATAGCCGGCCACCATATTCCTCACACTACTATCTCAAACCTATTGACAAAGACCACGAAAACTGTCAACATACAGTCACTTACTCTGACGAAACAATAATTAAACATCCATACCTTAACACAGATAATGTGGCTTTGGCGAAATTCACGATAGAAAGTGGTATTTTCCCAGGGCAAAATCCACTAGATTAATTGCTTTGGTTACAAAGAGGATTACTGTCAGGGCAAACACTTGAAGGAAAGTCAAAGGTGAAATGGGAGATTACGCATATCAGGTAAACATAAAGGAAATGTGCTCAGCTCATATATGTTACTGAATGCATCAGAGATTATGGCACTAACAGAGGAGGTCTAGGTTTGCGAAAAACGACCTGGTAAGAATAGTTGTGGGTGTTAAGACAGCTGATAAGAGAAAATGGATGAAATGAGAGTGGATGTTGGATTGAAGGGAAGTTCGATCTAAGAAGAAATTGGTGAGGAGATTAAAAACTGGCAGAAAGCAGATGCCCAGAAAATGGAGGGGAATGGAGGCGAGGAAGACCGAAATTGCGATGCATTAAAAGTGACCTAGAACGAGAGTGAGCAGAACTGAACAGATGACAGAGAGAAGGAATTGGAGATTGCTGACAGAGAACGTAGTAACAAAAGTGAGAGGAGGAAAAAGACAATGAAAAAGGAATTCATGGATTTATTTTCTTGAATATTAATGGAATTGATATTCAAGAAAATAATAAAAATAAAATACAATTTGACCCTAGTTTAGTAACCGGGCAGCGACTTCGCCTTTCCGGATACAAATGTTGTTAAGGCACTGCTTGCAATGCTATCTGCGTTGCGATTGGTTGCTGGAAGTAAACATGCGCCATGTGCATTTGGCAGTGCGACTTGGCAGGCGGGGGCGTCGTCGGATCAAGAAATACACAAAACCAACCAGCACGCGCGCAAAGTGAACTGAGCGAACTGACCTACATAAAAACATCACGCGGTGTTTTTCAGCCGCATATTAGATCGTTAAAATCTAGCTGAAAAAACCTGTATCAGTAGAATAAGAGGGTAAATAGCCGAAAATATGAAAAAAATTCGATTATGATGCAGTGCTAATAATTATTATCATATGCATTTAAAACATAAAATTATTTCCATTTTTATTACATAAAACTTATTTTCGCAATTAATTAATCTCCCTTGCTAATAATTATGACATGCATTTAATATATCAACACAAGGATGCAAAATGATAGAGCCCACTTGTGGACTAAGATCAAGTTGCGCGTTGCGGCCGACCAAGCAATTTATCTAGTGATTTTCCACTGGGTACTTGGAAGTTTATATCTGAACTGGTATATTAATTTTACTACTAGACCGATGTAAGGTTTTTAAGAGAGGGGAGTGATCAATCTCGCTATATGCCTGTAAATGTGTTTTTCTGAAGTGAAAAAGTGGGGGGACATTTCCTATGCTGTCCCCCTCAGGCTGAAAAGTCTCCCATCGACCGACATCCAAGAGTACAGACCGTGAAATCGGGCATCACCAAAACGGCGGCAGACAATGTCGAAACGAAGCTACAGAGATTCTTGTTTAACTACCGCAGAACGCCTCATTCGACAACCGCAAAGTCGCCGATGGAAATATTAAATCCAAGCCTGCAAGGGAAGGTTCACAAGAAGCTAATACAGATGAAAGAGGCTCGCGACCGTAAGAGACACCGGAGAAACTTTTCTCCACGAGAGAGTGTGTGTGTGTGGGGCAAGAACTTTGGGCCAGGACTAAAATGGTTGTGACCGGTCCTGTGTCATATGCGGTAGCACTCCAGGACGGAAGAGAGGGTCGAAGACATGTAAATCATCTTCGGCCGCGTCGTGCGGATAGCGATTCAACGATTCACACTGACACCGAGATCGCACCGCAGAACTCCTACAAACCATTCAGGCTTGTTATACTGAACAGAGAGACGGAAGTCGTTGTATCGATACCAGATGCATCTGTGGCGAGTGTGACACCACAAGCACAGACGACTGATGTCGAGTGTGACAATGTAGTGACAGAAACTCGCGGCGTTGTTGTGTCCACACCCACACCTGATTTGCCACGTGTTACCACACCTGTTAGAACGATGGGCAGATCGCGTGTAGCACCAGCAAAGCAAGCAAATCATGGGCTGAGTGAACTGTGAGACCATTCGTTGACGACCGATACGGCACAGGGAATATGGAGGTAGTATACCCTCCAATTCCGTAGTTGTTAATTTGCTATGAAAAATTAATATAGTATAATTCGCCTCACTGCACGTTGGTGAGGAACATTTGTTAACAGTAACATGTACATGTAATTAACATTATACTGAGAGCTAACCGTACTAACCGTGACTTCGATTGACCTACGCGAATAACCCGAATGGCACTCGAACATCCAAGATCACTTGCTCACGTGACCCTTCTTGACATAGATAAACACGGTAAATCTTCAAGGCCGCAATTGCGGTTTGGAAAGGATTCACTCGAGGACGGGCGTCGATCGGTGGGGGACGGGGGGACGCGTCCCCCCACTTTTCAGCGTGGGAGGCACAGCATAGGAATTGTCCCCCCCCCACTTTTCAGCTCAGAAATATTGCGAGGCATATAGCCTGACTCACCACTCCTCTCTCTCTTAAAAGCCGTTACACAGGACTAGCTAGACAATAAACTCACGATATGAAGTTCCGACCACCCATTAGAAAATCGACTAGATAAATCGGGATTCGCCCCTTAACGTTATAGCACATGGCCGTGTCAATTCGTTGACTATAACATGGTGTCAAGATGCGGGATTTAACGAAAATAAGTCGATGATGGAAGCTCGTTTAAAGCCCCTGGAATACTTGAGCCTTCAAGGTACTGTAGACGAAAACTGGAGGCGATGGTATCAACGGTTCGAGTTGTATATGCTTGCAATCGAAGCGGACTCGAATCGCACGAAGATTGCCATCTTGCTCAGCGCATTTGGCCCGGATGCGTTGGAGCGATACAACCATTTCCAATGGGACGATTCGCCGAACGATCCACCGAACAATCCGCCTGTACCTGATGATGACAACCAACAAAGTAATGCTCAACCTGCTCAAAATAATGCCGCTCAAGCCAATGACAATCGAAACGTGTTGAGATCAGATGTTTACGCTGACGTTGTCAAACGATTTGAACTTGAATTTGTTGGAGAAAAGCGCGTCGTATTCGCGAGATATCGATTCTGGATTTATGAGAGGGCGGAGGAACAGCACTTGGACGACTACACCACGGAACTACACACACTTGCTAATGAGTGCGAATTTAAAGAGCACGAAAACATGATAAGGGTTAAGATTGTATTTTCAATGAACGACAAACGTATTCATGAATGTTTGCTGAGGGAAGTGAAGCTAACTCTTAAAAGAGCAGTAGATATATGTAAATCTTCAGAGGTAACCAGAAAAGAGGTGCAAACCATGAAGAAAGGTCCGGTTAAGTCGATGAAAGTAGTGTATGAAGTGAATTCCAAGTCACGAGTCAAGCATAAACCAAAACTTGCCAGTGCAATGTACCAGCACAATAAACCAGAAAGCATGAAGTGTGGGAGAGGTCAAAGACAGCACCCTCCAAAAAGATGTCCAGCATGGGGAAAGAGTTGCTTAAAATGCGTTGGAAAAAATAATTTTGCAGAAATGTGCAGGACCAAGTCAGTGAAAGAACTAGTGCAAGGTGATGAAAGAGACGATGATCAGTTCTTTCTGGACACGCTCTTCATCGGAAACATCGAGAAAGCTGATGAATGGCATGCTGTCATTAGATGCAATGAGACATGTGTGAAGGTGAAATAAAGCCGTCAAACACTGTGCTCAGAGCGTATGGAGGTCAACGGTTGAAACATATCGGGAAGTGTCAACTCGAGTGTTCAATGAATGGCCGAAACAAGCAATGTGAGTTCTACATAGTCAACTCGGAATCACCACCGATCTTAGGACTCTCAATGTGTGAAAACCTTGGATTGATCACCAGAGGAGTGAAAGACGTAGAAGCAGTCACAAGAGAAAGTATCAACAGTACATTCAAAGATGTGTGTAATGGACTAGGCTGTTTCGAAGAACCATACTACATTGTAATCGAACAAGACACAGTGCCAGTGAAAGAACCACCTCGAAGCGTTCCATTTGGGCTACAGGACAGATTGAAACTCAAGCTTGATCTGATGGAGAAACACAAGGTCATACAGAAGGTCAACAAACCCACAGACTAGGTACACAATATTGTGATTGTGGAGAAGAAAGACGGATCCTTGAGACTTTGTCTCGACCCTAGAGAGTTGAACAAAGCTATCAAGCGGGAGAACTTCCAGATACCTACCGTGGAAGATGTAACCTGTCGATTAAGTGGCAAGAAGGTTTTCACGGTGATCAAGTTCTGCCTGAATAGAGTGCCTCTCTCACTACCTTCAACACACCATTTGGAAGATATATCTTCAAGCGAATTCCCTTTGGGCTTTGCTCAGCAGCAGAAGTCCTACAGAAGAGAGTGTACCAAACATTTGGTGACATTGAAGATGTGCACGTGATTGCAGATGACATAATCATTGCGTCCAACAGCGAAGAAGAAGCTGATCACACACTCATCAAGTTGTTCAAGCAAGCCCAGGAGAAGAACGTGAAAGTTCAACATCGCGAAATTGCAGCTTAAGAAATCTGAAGTGCGCTACATGGGCAACATAATCGGTTCCAACGGAGAGAAGCCAGACCCATCCAAAGTCGAAGCAATCGTCAATATGCGAGAACCAGAGTGCAAGAACGATATTCAGCGTCTGATAGGAATGCCGAACTACTTGTCACAGTACATACCAGATAGGTCTACTGTAACAGCTCCAATAAGAAGCCTGCTGAAAGCAGACGTACCGTCCGTGTGGGTGGAACACAGAACATGAACACGCTTTCAACAAAGTCGAGGAGAGTCTTTCCACAACACCTGGTCTCCGCCTGTTCGATCCGAACATGAAAGTCCAAATACAGTGTGATGTTTCTAAGACGGTGCCTGACTGCTGCAAGAAGGACAACCAGTATCCTACTACTCGAATGCACTAACTCCAACAGAGATGAACTGGTTTCCGATCGAGAAAGAATGTCTCGCTGTAGTGTGTGCGGCAGAGATATTTCAGCACTACATATATGGACGAGAGGTGGAAGTGAGATCTGACCACAAGCCGTTGGAAATGATCACTAGGAAATCTATCCACAAAGCGTCACCATGGATCCCTAAGACTCATGAAGTACAACCTCTATGTGAACTACTAACCCGGTCCAACGATGTACATAGCTGACACTCTGTCGAAAGTGTACGTGGAAAGCGAACATGAAAGTGATGACATCGAAGTTAACACAAACATGAGAATCCACAGCTTGGTCACGAATTTACTAACGTCAAACCAGCGAAAGCAGAAAGTACAATGCGCTACTGCGGAAGATGAGACCATGGTAAAGCTAAGCCAGACAATAGCTGGAGGATGGCCGAGACATCGTAGGGACTGTGATCCACTGATTCGGCAGTACTGGCCAATCAAAGACGAACTGCATGTTATTCAAGGAGTTGTGCATGCGGGTGAACGTGTCGTCATACCCAACAGTATGAGAAGTGAAATGCTGCAAAAGTCATCTCGGAATGGAGAAATGTCGTGCCAGAGCGAGGTCCGTCATGTACTAGCCAGCATTGTCCAATGACATCAACGAGATGATAGCAAATGCTCGACCTGTTTTAAGTACAGGAGGGAAAATCAGCGTGAACCGTTAACTCCACATGAAGTGCCACTGCTATCATGGCAGAAGCTTGAAGCAGACATCTCTGAGTACGGAGGAAGTGCGTATCTCTTAATAATGGACTACTTCTCAAAGTATCCAGGAAAGTCAGCCAGTGCGGTGATCAGCCATTTCAAGACAGTGTTTGCGAGACACGGACTGCCAGAAATTCTGGTCGCAGACAACATGCCGTTTGACAGTAGCGAAATGAGAAAGATTGCTGCTGAATATGATTTTACTATCAATACGTCCAGTCCGGAACACCCGGCGTCCAACGGACAGAGCGAGCGGATGATCGGAACGGTCAAACAACTTATGCGAAAGGCAAATGAGGATAGCCGAGATCCTCACTTAGCTCTATTGGCTTACCGGTACACACCAGTAGCGGGTATGCCATATTCGCTAGTACAGCTGCTGATGAGCCGGAAGTTGCGCGACAATCTACCAACAACTGAGTCGTTGCTCAAGCCCAGAGTTGCAGAACACGCTTACGTCAGACTGAGAGACAGACAAGGGAAGGCGAAAGCATACTTCGACAGGAGGACGAAGAAATTGTCTATACTCGATCGAGGTGACACCGTAAAAATCAAGTCGGGAAGGACGTGGACACCGGCGACTGTGACAGCGGTGCACACATAACCACGATCCTACATGGTGACAACTGCGAGTGGTCGTGTGTATCGTCGCAACCGAAAGTGGCTACACAACTCATCTGAGCCGCCACCTCTCACCTTGATGGAAGATGCAGGTGACGATCATACTGACGAACAGTATGAGCAACATGGTGCACCACCGCCGCATAACCCAGAAATTGTGCAACCAGGACTGTCAGCTGAGTGTGAGACCGCAGACTCACCAAACAATGAGAGGTCCAAGAGACAATGCCTGTACGAAAGTCGTGCCGACAGAAACGACCACCAGTTTAGTTGGCAGACTATGAACATGCTAAAATAATGATGTGAACATTTCGCGAGAACGCTACAAAAATTGTGAACATTGACAGTGGATTGTAATTGCTACTTGCCTTGGAGAGTGTTAAAGCCAACAAGGCTACTGGGCCTGACAACATCCCTGCATGGGTGTTAAGAAATTATGCAAATGTTCTCGCCCCTCCATTAACTGCTATTTTTAACAATTCACTAAGAGAAGGTGTACTCCCTATGGAATGGAAAATGGCCAATGTAATACCGTTGCCAAAAACAAGCCCCCCTGTGTCGATTGAAAAAGACATTAGACCAATTTCACTAACTCCAATAGCTGCCAAGGTGTTTGAATCAATAATAATGAAATGGGTGGATGAAACAATTGAAGGTGAAATTGATGCTAAGCAATTTGGGGGAATTAGCGGAACGTCCACAACAGACGTTCTTGTCGAACTGGTTCATATGTGGTATAAGGCGACAGATAAATTGAATTCTTATGTCAGAGTTGTAATGCAAGACTTTAGCAAAGCGTTTGATCTTATTAATCATCATTTGTTGCTAGATAAGCTACAGTCGTATGGGTTGCCCGCACATATTTTAAGATGGATGGCAACATTTCTATTAGACAGAGCTCAACGAGTAAAAATAGGAAATTAATATTCCCATTCTGGTCATCCCAATGAGGGAGTACCGCAAGGGACATTGTCTGGACCTAAATGTTTCCTTGTTTATATAAATAATTTAAGAACGACTGTTCCATTATATAAGTATGTAGATGACAGTACGTTATTTGAAATATGCGACAGAAATGATGTATCTGTTATACAAGAGTCGGTTGATATTGCTGCTAGATGGACAGAACAGAATGACATGAAAATTATTCGGAAAAATAAAAGAAATAATCATTAGTTTTGCACAAGATGGCAATTTCAGAAGCACTATCCCGAATATAAAGATTGATGGGAGGGATATAGCACAAGTTTGCCATGCCAAACTATTAGGTGTGACCATTTCTCAGGATCTGACATGGAACAAACACGTGGATAATATTGTGAAAAAGGCTGGTAAACGTTTGTACATGTTATATCAGTTAAAGCGTGCAGGGATTACCCAGAAAGATCTGGTCAGTGTATATGTTAGTGTGGTGAGACCAGTTCTAGAATATGCATGTCCTGTATGGCACACTAACTTGCCCCAATATTTGTCTGACAATATTGAAGTTATACAAAAAAGGGCACTAAAATGTATTTTTCCTGGATTGGGTGGGTTACGCGGAAATACTTAGACGTGTTAACCTGGATACGTTGAATGTAAGACGGGACAGCTTTTGTCAAAAATATTTTGATAAAATTAAAGTCGGCACACACATATTAAATTATCTGCTGCCTGACAAAAGACATATCAAATATAATGTTAGACGACAAAATGTGTACCCGTTGCCAGTTACTAGAACGAATAGATTCCGTAACTCCTTTATACCGTGGGCTTTATACAACTGTCAGTAAAAAGGCTATTAATATGGTATGATTTGCGGTATCAAATGTATTTCTATTGTATTTGTATGATGTTTTGATGAGTTAATTGTAACCTATTGTAATGTCAATCCAACTCAGTTGAGTTGCTAATAAAACTTGTGTTAATATTTATTTAATTACTGTATTTGCAATGAACATTCGTGAAAGGCGGAGAATTTTAAACGTTGATCATAGACTGCGATTTACCACTCAATCGTTAGGTTTTTGAAAAATAGCGTTGCGTCTCAAGTCTTGGTAGAAGATGCTTAAAATCCCGCAAATGTTTGCTAATGTATGTTTGTCATAGTAGTGACATATGTTTGAAAATAGACTAGCTTCAGTCATTAGTCATAGTGTCTTAGAGGCAACACTAAGTATCTAGTTGGTAGTACATTACGCTATGTTGGATAAGTCATAGTTAATTCTGGTGAAGTGTTTCTTTCTTTCAATATTTATGATGCGCTAGGAAAAACGGGGGATGTGACAGATTATATATTTAATTAACTGTTTAGTTTGACATGCATGGCGCATCATTATCTAATGTTTGTAATAATCATCCAATCAGAATAAAGATCGGGATTCGCCCCTTAGCGTTGTAGCACATGGCTGTGTCAAGTCGTTGACTATAACATTGGTCACTGTCCCTCCCGATTTGAGATGGTGAGACTCTCGAGTAGGTCTACCATTCTCTTGGTGCTCAGGTTGAATGCAGCCATCTCAGACTTGGCTTGGCACTCAATCAGGAATGTATTGTATTTGATAAGCAAGGGCTGAACAAATGCACGGACCTGCGGGAATTTCCTGCGTGCAACTGCATTCACAGCGGCATCAGATCATCACTGAGTTGAGTGTCATTGGCGAGGAAAAAAGCTTCCCAACTGAAAACATCAATCGTCTCGCATGCCTTGCATCGACATGTAGTAATGAATTCCGGTGAGAACTGCATGAACTCAGAGTTCGCTTCCCGAAAACATCAGCCTCGATTAGGGCACAGATGTCCACAGATAGTCTGGCTCTGACATAAGAATTTCTGCAACCGTGTGAAACACGCCTTCATCACAGAGCACGGGCACCAACGTCTGAGACAGCTGCTTGCGGACACTGTAAATTGAGTAGAGCTTTCCTCACAGTGGCATAATCTGTTACAGGGGCTTGGATGACTGACAGGAACCCAACACGCATCAAAGGAACATTTGTGGTGGTAATGAGGGCATGAATGCCGCCCCATGGAGGGCAGCAGGAAAGCCAACACAAATCAAGGGAATCAAATGCTCAAGGTTACGCGCTTCATCAAGCACTGGGTGACAGATGGACAAATGTCTCACTATAGGTCTGGGGTGAATTAGAACCTGTTCGCAGGGCACTGTCCTGCACGAAGCAGGTTGATTTTGAGAGGCCGGTGACGTTTTACTGCTAGGAGCAGTCAGCGTCTCCTGGAAGAGCGATAACTGGGTCGTGGGAACTCCCTGTCCCAGACAACGTTGAACTGTCAATGGCAGCAACTGTAAAAGCATCTTTTCTGAATGTACCGTTTGATTTAGAGGATTCAATAGCATATGCAGCCAGTAGACGACTTTTTAGTACCTGTCCATCGAAAGTTATAGACAATCATATTTCATAGTCGACGGTCGTCTTGAATGAGCGGCCATGTTGGTTTTCTCATCCAATATGGCGTTAACCGTAAAATGGATAGGTTAGACGTTTCGGGAATGTCAATTGTAGGCGGAGTTGATACCAAGTTTGGCTATCTAGCCCTTCTAGATCCAAAGTTATAGATGAAAACCCCGTCAGCGGAGGCCATTTTTAAAAAGCACCTCTTTAACTGAAAGACATGGTATGTAGAACACAAATCAAAAGAAAAACTGCTTACGTGGCTATATGGCACAGCCAGCACTATGTAGAGCAGACTGTTTTTTTACTTCGATCACCTGCAGCAGCTAGTATAATGACATATACCTATGTCCAACTGCAGCATAGCTGTATTTCTGATTTCGGACAGGCAGTTGGGGACATTATGTGTTATAACATGTTACACAAACATAAACATTATAGTTTGACGACTATACGTCCAAAAAGTCTACCCGCACGCACACCCATGCTAGGTATGAAACAAAAAAATTAAAAAATACTTTACCATGTTTATGATGGTGCACCTTGATTGTAAGTATAATAGGTAACAAGATACCGTTTACAACATTTAAATATCTTCATGCAGTCAACAAAATTATGGCAATTTTTACTTTCAGCAAATGATACATCTCTTACCACTGCGCAGCCTGCTGTGTAGCATACGTTCATACCGGGTCTGGATCACTCAACTGAAATGCAGTTACTAAACTGCTATAACCTTATAGTTTGTCAAATATATTTGTAAAATAACTTTTTGATCTCAATGTAGTGTGACCTTGAGATGGGTATGACCTTGACATTGCATTTCATATCCAATATTACCTATATTATTTGTGTCTATTTTTTGGATTATTTTTCGGACTTTTAGTAACGTTTTTCTGTTTAACTGTCTTCAGCTAGGGCTCAACAAATAATTTTGAACCCACGATGGAAACTTTTAACAGAATAAATTTACTATTTTCTTGTGGAACTTTTCAGTAATTTATTTATGTAAGTATTTATATTTATGTTAACTGACTCAGTACAATAAGTACCGGCCATTTTGCGACAGGCTTCAATAATATTTACCTATGCTTAGCAGTATGACATGTAGTACATATTTCCATAGGCATAGGCATAGCAGATCTGCATGTTTGTCAGCCTTGATATGTCTCTTGACGATGTTTCTCTGTAAATAAAACTAAAACGAACCAGTTACTATAAGTAGTGTACATGTATATTGATTAGCATAAGAAATCTCACTATGTCTATGCCAATATTTATTGATAAGATGCTCAAATAAGCACATGAATTTTAAATATTAACTTCATTAGAATTACAATTTACATAGTGGCATTCTCTGTCAACATGTGTCTCAGAAATATTTCACCGTCATACGATTAATACAAGGCTCTTATATAAAAGGAGTTTCCGTGGGCGTCCCCTCATGAGCAAACAAAGCCTAGTGCATGAGTACAAATTGCAACCGACCCACCGGTCCGTACCCATGCAACTTGGTATAATCCGCACTGACACCTGTCTACGGATGTCGTACTCTGATGGGTGGTGTATAATTGTGCCGCACGGAACTTGCGTACGTACGTGCGTGTGTGAAATTAAAGAAGAAATAAACATGTCGTCAGATTCCATGTAAACACAGGTCAATTCTATAACAATTATATTATTGTTCCTTTCACAGCTTCTAAAAATCATGATGCACTGCGGAGATCCTGAAAAAAATTTGGTTATTGATATATATATATATATATATATATATATATAAATATATATATATATATATATATATATATATATATATATATATATATATATTATCTGCACATAAATCTATGACCTGCACACAACACATGCTAACATTGTTTCAACCCTACGCTACGGTCTACGGAACATAATTTATGGTATAAGCGGTTTCCTGTGTGACAATGTTAGCTCTATTAAACAATATTTATTTTTAGTTATTTATTAATTATTTTATTTATTTATTCTTACTACTGATTGCGCTTAATCACATTTTACAGCTGCCATATTTTAATTACAAATTGTGTCTTTTACAATTCATATTAGATTACCAGCATTCCAGTGTATTTGAATATTCTTTAAAATATATATATATATATATATATATATATATATATATATATATATATATATATATATAATATATATATATATATATATATATATATATATATATATATATATATATATATATATATATATATATATATATATATATAATATTTTTTAAAGGAAATAATTTTTTCAAATACACTTTGGATGCTGTATTAAATTTTATTTTTAGTTATTTATTAATTTATTTATTTATTTCCACTGAATGTCTAATTTACCTGTGGTGTGTATAATTTGCCACGACTTGCAGTGTGATTTGAAAAGAAAATAATTTCGTATTAAAAATAATTTATATAAATATATATTTTTAATATTAAATATATATATATATAAAATTGTTATATTATATATATATATATATATATATATATATATATATATATATATATATATATATATATATATATATATATATAGTATATATATATATATATATATAATATTATTTACACATTTTTTAAGGAATGCTGGTAATCTAATATGAATTGTAAAAGACACAATTTGTAATTAAAATATGGCAGCTGTAAAATGTGATTAAGCGCAATCAGTAGTAAGAATAAATAAATAAAATAATTAATAAATAACTAAAAATAAATATTGTTTAATAGAGCTAACATTGTCACACAGGAAACCGCTTATACCATAAATTATGTTCCGTAGACCGTAGCGTAGGGTTGAAACAATGTTAGCATGTGTTGTGTGCAGGTCATAGATTTATTTGCAGATAAGTCCGATTAGGGTTAGTATATAACTTTCATAAATCCGTGTTTAAATTGAACAATGGTTCGGAAACATTTTGACAAATGAGGTCCTTGTGAGGCTTGTCCACCTGGGATTAATCATTTACGGGTAAACTATTACAACCTGTGACACTGAGTAACTACACGCGCGCAATCCAAAATGGCTGCAGACAGTGAAGATTGCTTTCGTTCGATCGAAGTGTTTTGGACTAAAGATGGTAAGTGACAGAATTAAGCATGTATACACATTCCAAGCAGGTGTAACAGACAGGATACACGAAATTGTAGATTGCAGATTTACTGATTATGACGTTACATAGTTGTTAAGTTTACGCAAATAACTGTTCATACATCGGTAGCGAATAAAACGATCTGTCTGAACATGTCCGAATACTGTCTTCAGTCGAATCGCCTGTTTCACTAGAAATTCCAGCCTATGTGGGTATCGATATTGTGTTTTAGGCGCATTTGCTGGATCTGTGCAATCTGCATATTGTTTTTGGATGTTGCACAGTTTTGTCTTGGGCTTAGCCGTAATTGACCATCCCAACTTAGACTATCAAGTCTCAGTCAAGACCTGGCTCGCGTTTGGGACGTCTAGTTCTTGGCCCGGCTGTCACCGCTCACTCAGTCACTGTCATATTGTCAGTTACTAGAGTAAGACCGACAGGTTCATCTTGAACAGTAACACACTGGCACAGCCCACTGTCCAACAGTACCCCCCTACTTTCTGATGACAGACATCTCATGGGAGATGTACTGAACCACCGATGAAGCACCATCACCATGATTTCAAGCAAAATCGAACGTTGGCAGGTATTTGTTGGTATAAAAGCCAAGTACATTGAGTATTTTAAGGGCATAAAGTGATTCCTTATGTACGTGGCAAAACAGTGACTACAAATACCATGCCCAGTGGATATTATTGAAGTAGTTCCAAGCACATAGGCTCATAGCCATAGGTCGAAACATTTGCTCATCTGCATGTGGCAAACACACATACAATGGTAGCAATTTGAATGTCCACACAGAAATCAAATAAAAAGTTCCTAAATATGATGTGACTCAAAGGTATTCCCATGTTCACTTGCATGTACATGCATTTCCCTCCATATAGATCCTTAAGTTTAGACATAGTTGACAGTCGTTTATTCGTGCTTGTCGACAATATTTACTAAATGACATTTTAAATAAACAAATATCTGCAAAAGCCCAAAACCGTTCACAAACATCAGAGACAGAGTCCTGGTGTTCCCAATATACATTTATAACAGTCTAAATATATGGTGCACCTGAAACACTGGCAGAAAGTGGTTTATTGTACAGTATACATTTGCAGGCGCTTGTAAACTCTTGTTAACAATACCTAGAGCATGTGGACAATTGTGGATGTCGCTTGCTATAATCACGCTAACACTCGTTCAGTCGTTGGCAGCAAACGTTTAGAAGTTTATTTAACTTTTACAGAAACAAAGATCCTTATTTATAATATAGAGCCAGCCCTAAATGATGTCACCGATTTAATGAATCAGCATAGCACAATCTGTAGATTGAGCTGTACATATTCAGATGAGATCACAGATGTGAGAATTGCACGATGTAATCTGCTGTGAGCTTTGCTAACTATCAGTTATATTTTTTTAGATTCATACATACTGTGTTTGTTGTAGTTACAGATACGGAGGACAGTAATGTCGCATATGTCCCTGGTATGTATTGCTTCAATAAATAATTGTGTCTGGTAGTGGTAGTCTACTTTAGGTACATTCATTTATGTGCATATATACCAGGGTTGGCACTTTTCTGGGGGGAAACTGGTAAATATGTGGGAATAATTTATGTTACCACTGGCTATAGTTCCTGTCCATTTAGAATTTTGTCAATATTCAGCTAAAGCTAACAAGTTCACTAGTTACTAGTTCAGGTGTATCCTTGTATTTGTTTAAAGCAAGAAGTCAACAAGATGTTCAAAAGAAAATTGATCATTTTAGTAACAAATGCCATTGTTATTCTGACACAGGACAATGCCAAGTAGTAAAGTCTAGTACTGTCAGGTGCCAGTTGGTAATCTGTTTAAGGAACAAAAGTAATGTTGAGCTCTGGACATTGGCAGGCTCTACTGTACCCACTCAGCAAACATTTGTTACCATGTCTTGACATTCAGACTTAGGGAAAAATACAGGCTAACTGGCTAAGGGCAGGTCTGTGAGCCCCAAATCAGCTCCAGCTTAATATTTGAACTTGTAATCTGCTAGGATCCTCTGCTGGGAAGCCATGTATCTCAGAATCAGTAGACGAGAGTAGACATGCACTTTGCACAGTGGCAGAGGAAGACTGGTTGACAACTGGCGGCAATTTTTTTCGCACAATTGAAGAAGATGACAAGATGAAGAAAGCCCAATGCCAACAATGTCAGGCACTTGTGAGTGCAAAGGCTGACCGACTGAGGACTCATCTTAGCAAAATTTTAATGTGTGATTAAACAGGTAAACACCCATGCCAGTGACGGTACACATTATATCTAGATGAGACCACAATTAGATAGCTTTTGATTAAAAATGACGTGAAATCTTAACTAATCCTAACAGTGCTAGTCAAGTTGCAGCTCATATACTTCCTGTAGGAGACCCTGCAATGTTAATTACTGTAAACTTTTTTTATGGAAACGTATTTTATATAGTTATGAGAGCAAAATTAGCTTGGTTGCACCTTGTGCAACCTTGAGCATTTCTCAGAATTCAAGATGGCGGTCTCGGCCATCTTGAATGTCGGCCAATGTTCGACTTTTGATCTGGATGACATAGAGGGTCATGTAATACCTCTTTATAAGGGTTTTCCAGGATGGGGAGTCCATTTCTGAAGTATTTTTTTGGATACTGGGTTAAAGTCAAGGTCAAATCAGCGGTCAAAGGTCAAATTTGACGTAAAACCAGGAACAATTCACCTCTATAGACCAATTATATATGAGCCATTCTACAGTAAGTTGTATATTCTTATCCCAAGCTTTTCATTTTCAAGAACTGTTTAATAGTCGCAAGTCCACGGGAACGACAGGCCAGTCAATGCTCAGCAAGACCGCTTGGTGGCAGGCTCTGCCCAGAAGTCTAATGCACTGGTTGTGTTCGGACCGATGATCGACTCACCGCCTGCTCACCCCGACACTGTAATAACTACCCTTGTGAATCTCGAGAAGGCTCTCAATAGTTTTGGGATGCACCCACATCACAGTCGACCTCCAACTGTATCAGACTGCATGCCTTGTCCAATGGAACGATCCTCTGCGCTGGACCAACGTCATACTTCACTCGGGTATGATGCACACTCTCATGAATTTCCTCGGCTGTGTAGGAACACTGATGAAGGCATCAGGCGTGGACGTTCTCATCAGCGCAGCGTTTGCTGGCATCACCAGCATAGTCAACAGAAAGGCCTGGACCAATGCTCTACGGGCATACCGTCTCATCATTGCCATGTTGCTGCAGAATTTCTACTCGAATGGCGCCAAGACATATGAGGAGCTGAATGTATACCTGGAGACAGCCAGAGGGCACCCGACCGGGAGGCTATGGGGGACTGCTTTGTCAAGCCTACACTGTTGTCGCTCATGTTCCTGCGCGGAGAGCGGAACGGTGACTTCCTCCTCCAGCAGCACTGTCTCAAGGCAATGCTGCCATACTTCTTCGCAGCAAGTCACCACAATTATGCCCACTACCTGAGCTGGTATGTGCGACAGATGGAGCACCTTCCCCAGCGTGCCAAGGAGGACCTACTGGCAGGTGCGCACGTCTATCGACACTCAGATGGGGGACCGCAGTGCCAGCAGATCAGTTCGGAGAGCAGACATATATCAAGCGAGGGAAGGGTTCTGGAGGTATGAAGGGCATTTCAACGAGCCCTGAGCATGTGGCTGTGTGGGTGAATAGTTTCAGTGTGTGCGCCCACTTTGACATCGCCACAGAACATATGTACAATGAAGCTGGGGAGGAGCAGAAGTCACATGGTGAAGTAGATGGGGAGGAGAAGAATAGGCACAAGGAGGAAGGAGAGGGAAGAAGGAGACTGGACGAGGCCGACCGGAAGAAGATCGCGGTGGAGCTGGATAAGTAGAGTCACCCCCTCAATGGCCAGCAACCAGTTGTCTAAAACATCTGCAATGGCAAGTGGCGCCAGACAGTGAGTTTTCAGAACGCATTGGCCTTCGGGAGTGAGCAGAGCAGGCAGTTCTCCGCTTTGCTAAGCAGTGAATTCCACAAAACAATAAAGAAGAAGGTCAAAACAACGGAGTTGCTCAAGAAGGCAGTCACTGTCAAGGGGAAGGCCATCTACGACATCATGACACTGTTCAGTCGGCTGTTATTCGTAGGGCAGCAGCGCAGCATTGATATAGCCGATGACTTCCAGTTTGAAGTGAGTCCAATCCCTCCGGCCCTGATCATTGAGGAAGGGTGACAAGGCCGTGCTCGTCAAGTCTCTCAGTGTCTCTGTCATGACTCCATGTGCTCCAAACGTGGTGCTGCTTGATGCCGGTCACCTTCTGTACCACGTCGTCTGGCCAGTCTCAGGGACTACAGGAGACCTGGATGCAAGCTTCGGCACTCGACTGGCCCACTACCCTCCTGTCTCCAAGAAAATCATTCTGTTCGACAGATGTGACCAAGATGTTCCCAGCGCAAAGGACCATAAGCGGACGAGAAGAGGAAGAGCCAAGGAAGTACGTCTAACCCCAAACACCTTCATTCCATGCCGAGAAGAAGTTATTCTTCACAATTCCAAGAACAAGAATCTACTTAACCAAACTCTATGCAGCTATCCCCTTCCACACAACACCCAACTCGTCAACATGCTGGATTGTGTCGTTCATGATATCGACGTCTTCGTTCTCTTGGTGTACTGGACATCAAGGATGCGAGTTGTCGTCAAGATTCAAATGGAAAAATGGAATGGCGATGTCTTGGACATCAACGAAACTGTTCAGCGGTTAGGCCCCAAAAAGTGCCGTCAACTTGTCGGTATCCACGCATGTCAGGTTGAAGGCCGCGGACAAACGTGATCCACCTGAAGAAGCTCGAAACATTGCCAACTTTGGTTTGATCATCCAAGGCTCCGCCATCACAACGGCCGTCTCAACAGCGCCAGTTGCTCCCCAAGCACTACTGGATGCAGTTAGCTGTAGCTGCACTGCAGAGTGCAAAGCATGCTGCAACAGCGCAGGCCTGTCATGCACGGACTAGTGCAAATGCGAGGGAGGAGACATCTGCTGTAGTCCTTTCATCAGCAAGCAGTTGGATATCGAAGACGATGAAGGGGAGCAAAGTGACATGATGAATAAATGTACTCTTCATTTCTTTGTTTTATATATATATATATATATATCAACACACACACACACACACACACACATACTTGCATATCGAAAAGGCGTGCCAAATAAATTCAAATTCACATGTTTTATTTCCTTAATATATACATGCATCTTGAATTCTGAGAAATGCTAAAGGTTGTGCAAGTAAATTTGACCTCTGATTTGACCTTCAATTTGACACCGTATCCAAAAAATAACTCCAGAAATGGCCTCCCCATCCTGGAAAACCCTTATAAAGAGGTATTACACGACCCTCTATGTCATCAAGATCAAAGGTTGAAAATTTGCCGAAATTCAAGATGGCCGAGACCGCCATCTTGAATTCTGAGAAATGCTCAAGGTTGCACAAGGTGCAACCAAGCTAATTTTGCTCTCATAACTATATAAAATACATTTCCATAGAAAAAGTTTACAGTAGTTAACATTGCAAGGTCATCATTATGGCAACTTGACTATGCTGCATATGTGTGTTGCTAGTAAATCCAAATTACCATTTTATCTGTAGTGTTCACACATTTTTAATTTTTACTAACTTCACTGTTGTCACCAAATTGCAAGGCAAAATAATTGTCTTGAACATATATTATCAGAAGCTAAGACAAAATCACAAAAGGATATCATTATCAAGTTATATTAGAAAAATCATGAAGATATTTCTATGTTGTCCTTCTTACTGATGGGTTCCCTTACTCATCACGGTGTACCTACATAAGAAGCATGGTTCCATTTTATCACCCACTGTAAGCCATGTGGTGCATGGCATGGATTACACATGGTGCAATCACACAATTACCTTTGGGTAATCCAGTCAATATATATTGAAAGAATGCCCATCAATATATATCCACTATAAAATTGTTTTATGTTATGTATTTGTGTTTAATAAATGACATAATTGGGATAAAATATAAACAGAAAGATGTGTTTAGAATAGCACTGAGTTGGACTGGTAGAGTGGATATAGCAGATCTCTGATGATGACACTGCGACACAGTAATACTAGAACACATTGATAATTGATAAACTCTTCTGTGGGCATTAGTATAATACAGTTTGATGATAAATGCAATTTATGCCTTATGTTGTTTTTCTAGTGTTTCAGTAAAAATATTAATATTGTATTTATTAGTAATATCTGAAGTATTTTGTTTCTTTGAAATTGCATAGTGAATTGGCAGCACATAGAGATGAACTTGTAATGCTGCCATTGAATATATTTGGGAATGCAATATTTAGTGGTATTACTATATATATAATTATAATTGTTCAAAAACAACCATTACTGAACTACTGATGTATATTTATTTACACATGTATCATTATGGTGATGGTACAGTAACTTGTATTGCAAACATGGTTCAAATTTAATCCTTTTAAGAGTATTTCCCAGATAGTCTGGTATTTACCACTATTTGAGGTTTTTCCCAGGACAGTATTTACCAGGGTGGGGAAAGCGTGCCAACCCTGATATATACAGTATCAACTACAGAATGGAGACAAACATCTCATTTTATGTACAGTGTATTAAACACATTTTAGTAAGCAAGAAGTTTTCCTTTCTAACAAACTTCTCCAAATCACTTGCTAAGCTAAAAGACACTGTCAGTCCTATTATAGTCATTGCCCAGTGTGAAAATGCATTTCTAATTCTATAAGCCTACTGGATAGTGAATGGTTACATGTGTAAATAATGTTTAATAATTAATTATGGCAGTGCCAGCTTAGCCTTTTTGCTTAGACTTAATATTCACTCTTTCTCTCATAATGGTGAACATTTTAAACATTGCTTCTGAATCCCAATTGTTTATATGAATCCTTAATTGGTAGTGTCCAATGTATGTGAATGTTCATTCAGTAAATTGCATGTTTATATAGTTTACATTTCAGGCATAAAACTATGTATAGCCTGTGTGACTGCAAGCACTGAGGTAGACGTGTGTAATGTGTATGGCAGGCATAAAACTAGATGTATAGCCTGTGTGACTGCAAGCACTGGGGTAGATGTGTGTAATGTGTATGGCAGGCATAAAACTAGATGTATAGCCTGTGTGACTGCAAGCACTGGGGTAGACGTGTGTAATGTGTATGGCAGGCATAAAACTAGATGTATAGCCTGTGTGACTGCAAGCACTGAGGTAGACGTGTGTAATGTGTATGGCAGGCATAAAACTAAATGTATAGCCTAGCCTGTGTGACTGCAAGCACTGAGGTAGACGTGTGTAATGTGTATGGCAGGCATAAAACTAGATGTATAGCCTGTGTGACTGCAAGCACTGAGGTAGATGTGTGTAATGTGTATGGCAGGCATAAAACTAGATGTATAGCCTGTGTGACTGCAAGCACTGGGGTAGACGTGTGTAATGTGTATGGCAGGCATAAAACTAGATGTATAGCCTGTGTGACTGCAAGCACTGAGGTAGACGTGTGTAATGTGTATGGCAGGCATAAAACTAGATGTATAGCCTGTGTGACTGCAAGCACTGAGGTAGACGTGTGTAATGTGTATGGCAGGCATAAAACTAGATGTATAGCCTGTGTGACTGCAAGCACTGAGGTAGACGTGTGTAATGTGTATGGCAGGCATAAAACTAGATGTATAGCCTGTGTGACTGCAAGCACTGAGGTAGATGTGTGTAATGTGTATGGCAGGCATAAAACTAGATGTATAGCCTAGCCTGTGTGACTGCAAGCACTGAGGTAGACGTGTGTAATGTGTATGGCAGGCATAAAACTAGATGTATAGCCTGTGTGACTGCAAGCACTGAGGTAGATGTGTGTAATGTGTATGGCAGGCATAAAACTAGATGTATAGCCTGTGTGACTGCAAGCACTGAGGTAGATGTGTGTAATGTGTATGGCAGGCATAAAACTAGATGTATAGCCTGTGTGACTGCAAGCACTGAGGTAGACGTGTGTAATGTGTATGGCAGGCATAAAACTAGATGTATAGCCTGTGTGACTGCAAGCACTGAGGTAGACGTGTGTAATGTGTATGGCAGGCATAAAACTAGATGTATAGCCTGTGTGACTGCAAGCACTGGGGTAGATGTGTGTAATGTGTATGGCAGGCATAAAACTAGATGTATAGCCTGTGTGACTGCAAGCACTGAGGTAGACGTGTGTAATGTGTATGGCAGGCATAAAACTAGATGTATAGCCTGTGTGACTGCAAGCACTGAGGTAGACGTGTGTAATGTGTATGGCAGGCATAAAACTAGATGTATAGCCTGTGTGACTGCAAGCACTGAGGTAGACGTGTGTAATGTGTATGGCAGGCATAAAACTAGATGTATAGCCTGTGTGACTGCAAGCACTGAGGTAGATGTGTGTAATGTGTATGGCAGGCATAAAACTAGATGTATAGCCTGTGTGACTGCAAGCACTGAGGTAGATGTGTGTAATGTGTATGGCAGGCATAAAACTAGATGTATAGCCTGTGTGACTGCAAGCACTGAGGTAGATGTGTGTAATGTGTATGGCAGGCATTATGGAACCAGGCAATCGACGTCCAACCAAGATTACAGCCAGGAAGACGAGGGAAGTGAAGGCAGCGATCCCGCGGAAACAGCCAAAGGTGGAGGACCTTCCCATATCTGGCAGTGAGCCACCAATGAGAGATAAAGTGAAGGTACATATTATCTCAGTCTCTGTCTGATTCTGTCTCACTCTCAGTCTCACAACAGTCACAAGTCACCAGAGATGGAGTAATCGTACTCATGTACTTCGTACTCGAGTACGAGTACTTTTTGAGTACAGTACTCGAGTACGGAGGAAAGTAATCGTACTGGTACTCGAGTACATTACCAAAGTAATCGTACTCACGATTACTTCTCATGATTACATTTTTTTCATATGAACAGTTGCAAGCAAATATATTAGACAGATAAAAATGGCAATATTAGAAGTAATCTAATAAATGTAATAATAATCAAGGTATTAATTTTCTATTACTGTTGAGCATTTCAGTTAAATAAATATTCAGTCAGATTTCCCTAATTAATACCTTGCCTTCCCAGAGAAGCAACATCTCCTCACCCTCCTGCTTAGTACAAAGTACAAGTTATATTGTGACAGTCCCTGGGAAGCACTGCAGGAGATAAGCATCCTCTAACATCTTGCTTTGTAATTTTAGAAGCCAGGCCACAGCCCCACCTGTACTGTTTGCTCTGTCAGTATGGTGTGAATGACTGGTCATATTTCCAACATCCAGAATCCTGACTGGGTCTGGGCGGTTAGCTGCTAAATCCCTGTCTATTATGTTTAATTAAGTGCAAACTGTAAACCTGTCTAAATCCACAACCATTCTGTGTTTGTCCCATCCAGACATGGGGTCAAATACATTGAAATATATTTAAATACAAATATTATTCTTTTTAATATAAATGTATTTAACTATGAATACATTGAAAAGTATTTCAAATACTTTTTCATATATTTTTCAAATACTTTTCATTTTGTATTACTATGTAGGTAAAAGAAAAGCAGCATATATTGAAACATCTAGTTTATAGGCATAATTAGTGTTTTGCTCATATGATGACCGGCAGACCAGTGCTAGGGAGTATTGTTATTGCTAACTGCATCACAGTGACCACTGACTGAAAGAGGTAAAGGCCAAAATATATTGTTTGTATGTTAAGCCAGGAGGTCCATAATAATATAACGCTTATGTTGCCATCAGAAGAAACACTGATAATCATTGCTACCATGTTGTGAGGAAGGCTCAACTTCAAAGTCAGCCAGGAAACCAGAATAACCTGGTGCCAAATTGAAGCCTGACTAAAGAACAAAAGGGGATATTGACCTATGGTCACTGCTAGGTCCATCCTCTGGCTGTGAGCAAACACAAGTTGTGGTCACTGCAGGGCCAGGGGGAAGCCTGCTGTTAAGTGTCTTCATCAGTAATTAGCACTGTTGGGTGAAGTTGCAGTGCATTAAGGTAATCAGTTTGGCAGGCATTACATGTGACAGTGAAAAAGAAATGTTGATACTGACAATGTATTTCAAAAAATATTTGAACAACTCAAATACTTTAGGAAAGTATTTAAATACAAATACTTTTAATTCCTAAACATCAAATGCAAATACTTATTTAAATACTTTCAAATACAAATGTATTTGACCCCATGTCTGGACCCATCTGATATACTACTCTTTTTAATATGCCCCCCTGGTTTTGAAGTGTTGTTATTGTAATGTATTTGATCATGTGTATTTGAAATTTTTAAATGCCTCCTATTTGTATTTGATTCAGAAACCATAAATTAAATTATTAATCCAGCATTAAATGATTCATCCAATACCTGAGAAAGTCGTCTAATTATTAATAATAATAATAACACCTGGATTGTAGTAATCAGTTAGAACATTAGTGACACAACAACAGAACAAGAATGACACCTAGGGATTCCATGAAAGTCGCCTTTATGTTAGAAACAGGATATTCATTAAAGTAATCATGATTACATTCTAAAGTAATCATACTAGTACTCGAGTATATTGTAAAGTAATCGTACTCGTACTCGAGTACATTTGTTTTCTGAGTACTCGTACTCGTACTCATGCATGTTCAAAGTAATCGTACTCGTACTCGAGTACATTTGTATTGTACTCACTCCATCTCTGCAAGTCACACACTTGTAAGTAAGTTTTGCTGTCAGTTACAAAGAAAACAACTTCAAGCCAGACATATTGCTAGTTCTGGAAATGGTTCTCATATTTCTGTGTTTGTTTGCTATCAGACAAGATCTGAATAAAGATGCTGTAACCATCCATATAATGATAACTTGGCACGAAAGCAAAAACGTTGGTTTTAAAAATATTATTATAAACTTGGAACACTTGTGTTTCACCTATCTTCATCATTATAACTACAAAATGATGCCATTGTTTGAAGACACGTTTCCTTCAGACGCGCAATGCAAACAACAGCAACAACAGCAGCAATGGCAACAACAGCAAGGACGTTGACTTGGCAGACAAGTGCAGGAAGGCGTCTCTGAAGGATCTGTGTAACGAGGACAAGAAGCGGATCGCTGACCTCATACGTGAACTGGCCAGGTGTGTGGTTTGTGTCACCATTGAACATTTCATGAGATTTGTGACAGGATTGTGGATTTATGACATTACTGCACATTTTTGACATTATAGATTTGTGGCATGGTTGTAGAGATGTTGTGCTGAGTTTGGCGTGGTTGTAGAGTTGTGTGTTGTAGAGTTAAGGCATGGCTGTAGAGTTGTGGCGTGGTTATAGAGTTGTGGCGTGGTTGTAGAGTTGTGGCGTGGTTGTAGAGTTGTGGCGTGGTTGTAGAGTTATGGCGTGGTTGTAGAGTTGTGGCGTGGTTGTAGAGTTGTGGCGTGGTTGTAGAGTTGTGGCGTGGTTGTAGAGTTGTGGCGTGGTTGTAGAGTTGTGGCGTGGTTGTAGAGTTGGTGATGAGAAGGAGGGAGTCGTGAAGCAGCTACATCAGGAGCGTCATCAGTTTGAAAACACATCGGTGATGTCCTTGGTCAACAGGAGGCGCTGTTGAAGGAGCGGGAAAGTACGAGCAGCATTCTACTTGTGAACAGCTGTGGTGTGGGTGGCCTGGTTGGACAGGGCAACAGTCTAAACACAGCCTTCCTTATTGCAAACAGCTTTTATTTGGTACTACTGGTATATAGTATTTATATGTACTGAAAACGTTTAACATGTGCACATTCAAAATATTTCATTTATGTGTAAGACTCGTTACTTGTTCTATTGTTAGTTAAAATACAATACTCATATCGAATGTCAGCCATATTGTGTGAAAAACTATTCTTAATCCCTTTTTCAAAATATTGCCTTTAACGATATCAAAAAATTACATGTTCAAATAAAGACTCGGTCTCCAGAGTTTACTTGTTCTATGGCACTTCTAAACTCTCTGCATTGGCTTCTGTACTACTACTTACCAGGCACTGTCCTGTCTGCAACCATCGTATTTACACTTGGTGCTTTCTCCTGTAAGAAAACCTGTCCAGCTTTGATTATCTGGTTCTGATTTACTTTTATTCATAAAGTCATAATGTCTTGCTTCTGTTGATGTTGAGTCCTAGCTGTGTTGACACTGTGTTTAGCAGCTCTGTTTTTTCCTTTAAGAATCTGTCTCCGTCTAATGTTATAGCAGGTGAAAATATTGCTAAATTCTGCAACCATTTAAAGACATATTTTGCCTATCCACCATAGCTCCCCGGTGTATCAGTCAATCTTTTGACAACTGGAATTGTTTATTATCTCTGTGATTGAGCTTGATTTCTAAGAATTTAGCGGCAACAGAAGTTACGTAATTATTATTAAAACTGAGGAAATCGCATTTGATATTATTGCATTAATTTGTGACAGAATGAATTAGATTACCAATGAATGGGTAGGTAGGTCTGTTAAAGCTTCCCAATCATTTCGTTTTGCCCATCGCCAATCCAATGTCCAGTCGTGTTCTATATAAATAGGTCAAGTAATAAGTGCAGTTTGCTGAATAAAGGAACCATTAATTACTTTTTATACTATCAAAAACCAATCAGTGTTACACCGGGTAGCAGACGAAAACCGATCGCATTGGCTACAGCTGGCTCCATTTGTTTAAACTGGGCGGTCACGTGCAGAATCCGAGATCAGCCATCCAGGCACACATCGATCGATCGATCACGCGAGATTTTCAAGCTACAGTCTTTTCCGGATGTCACGATAATTCAGATGTGTGGTTCAACAATTCGCTACCGAAGCTTTTTATTTTTGTCTGAGTTTTCCGTTTATTTCATAAAAATGAAGGCACATATATGCATAAACGAATTAGCATGTCACAGGGGATACTTCGTAGGTTTGCTTTTTGGTGAAATTAGTCTCTAACGCGAGGAGCAAAAGTAATCGAACTGATAATGGATTTTTAATATTGATCAATGATTAATCAACTTCCTATAATGTGTGCTTTATGAAATACACTAAATACCTATTTAAATGCTGATACATACAGTTGTGACTGTCCAACTTGTGTGTGTGTAATACTGTGTGTTGTGGTCAGGTGTCCAGTCCCAGTTTTTGTGTATGTTGTATGTTGTGGTCAGGTGTCCAGTCCCAGTTGTTGTGTATGTTGTATGTTATAGTCAGGTGTCCAGTCCCAGTTGTTGTGTATGTTATAGTCAGGTGTCCAGTCCCAGTTGTTATGTATGTTGTATGTTATAGTCAGGTGTCCAGTCCCAGTTGTTGTGTATGTTGTGGTCAGGTGTCCAGTCCCAGTTGTTATGTATGTTGTATGTTGTGGTCAGGTGTCTAGTCCCAGTTGTTGTGTATGTTGTATGTTGTGGTCAGGTGTCCAGTCCCAGTTGTTGTATGTTGTATGTTGTGGTCAGGTGTCCAGTCCCAGTTGTTGTGTATGTTGTATGTTGTGGTCAGGTGTCTAGTCCCAGTTGTTGTGTATGTTGTATGTTGTGGTCAGGTGTCTAGTCCCAGTTGTCGTGTATGTTGTATGTTGTGGTCAGGTGTCCAGTCCCAGTTGTTGTGTATGTTGTATGTTGTGGTCAGGTGTCCAGTCCCAGTTGTTGTGTATGTTGTATGTTGTGGTCAGGTGTCCAGTCCCAGTTGTTGTGTATGTTGTATGTTATAGTCAGGTGTCCAGTCCCAGTTGTTGTGTATGTTGTAGTCAGGTGTCCAGTCCCAGTTGTTATGTATGTTGTATGTTGTGGTCAGATGTCCAGTCCCAGTTGTTGTGTATGTTGTATGTTGTGGTCAGGTGTCCAGTCCCAGTTGTTGTGTATGTTGTATGTTGTGGTCAGGTGTCCAGTCCCAGTTGTGTATGTTGTATGTTGTAGTCAGGTGTCCAGTCCCAGTTGTTGTGTATGTTGTATGTTGTAGTCAGGTGTCCAGTCCCAGTTGTTGTGTATGTTGTATGTTGTGGTCAGGTGTCCAGTCCCAGTTGTTGTGTATGTTGTATGTTGTAGTCAGGTGTCTAGTCCCAGTTGTTGTGTATGTTATAGTCAGGTGTCCAGTCCCAGTTGTTGTGTATGTTGTATGTTGTGGTCAGGTGTCTAGTCCCAGTTGTTGTGTATGTTGTATGTTGTAGTCAGGTGTCTAGTCCCAGTTGTTGTGTATGTTATAGTCAGGTGTCCAGTCCCAGTTGTTGTGTATGTTGTAGTCAGGTGTCCAGTCCCAGTTGTTGTGTATGTTATAGTCAGGTGTCCAGTCCCAGTTGTTATGTATGTTGTATGTTGTGGTCAGGTGTCTAGTCCCAGTTGTTGTGTATGTTGTATGTTGTGGTCAGGTGTCCAGTCCCAGTTGTTGTGTATGTTGTATGTTGTGGTCAGGTGTCTAGTCCCAGTTGTTGTGTATGTTGTAGTCAGGTGTCCAGTCCCAGTTGTTGTGTATGTTATAGTCAGGTGTCCAGTCCCAGTTGTTGTGTATGTTGTAGTCAGGTGTCCAGTCCCAGTTGTTGTGTATGTTGTATGTTGTAGTCAGGTGTCCAGTCCCAGTTGTTGTGTATGTTGTATGTTGTAGTCAGGTGTCCAGTCCCAGTTGTTATGTATGTTGTATGTTGTGGTCAGGTGTCTAGTCCCAGTTGTTGTGTATGTTGTATGTTGTGGTCAGGTGTCTAGTCCCAGTTGTTATGTATGTTGTATGTTGTAGTCAGGTGTCCAGTCCCAGTTGTTGTGTATGTTGTATGTTGTGGTCAGGTGTCCAGTCCCAGTTGTTGTGTATGTTGTATGTTGTAGTCAGGTGTCTAGTCCCAGTTGTTGTGTATGTTGTATGTTGTGGTCAGGTGTCTAGTCCCAGTTGTTATGTATGTTGTATGTTGTAGTCAGGTGTCTAGTCCCAGTTGTTGTGTATGTTGTATGTTGTGGTCAGGTGTCTAGTCCCAGTTGTTGTGTATGTTGTATGTTGTGGTCAGGTGTCTAGTCCCAGTTGTTATGTATGTTGTATGTTGTAGTCAGGTGTCCAGTCCCAGTTGTTATGTATGTTGTATGTTGTGGTCAGGTGTCTAGTCCCAGTTGTTGTGTATGTTGTATGTTGTGGTCAGGTGTCTAGTCCCAGTTGTTATGTATGTTGTATGTTGTGGTCAGGTGTCCAGTCCCAGTTGTTATGTATGTTGTATGTTGTGGTCAGGTGTCTAGTCCCAGTTGTTGTGTATGTTGTATGTTGTGGTCAGGTGTCCAGTCCCAGTTGTTGTGTATGTTGTATGTTGTGGTCAGATGTCCAGTCCCAGTTGTTGTGTATGTTGTATGTTGTGGTCAGGTGTCCAGTCCCAGTTGTTGTGTATGTTGTGGTCAGGTGTCCAGTCCCAGTTGTTGTGTATGTTATAGTCAGGTGTCCAGTCCCAGTTGTTATGTATGTTGTATGTTGTGGTCAGGTGTCCAGTCCCAGTTGTTGTGTATGTTATAGTCAGATGTCCAGTCCCAGTTGTTGTGTATGTTGTATGTTGTGGTCAGGTGTCCAGTCCCAGTTGTTGTGTATGTTGTGGTCAGGTGTCCAGTCCCAGTTGTTGTGTATGTTGTAGTCAGGTGTCCAGTCCCAGTTGTTATGTATGTTGTATGTTGTGGTCAGGTGTCCAGTCCCAGTTGTTGTGTATGTTGTATGTTGTGGTCAGGTGTCCAGTCCCAGTTGTTGTGTATGTTGTATGTTGTGGTCAGGTGTCCAGTCCCAGTTGTTGTGTATGTTGTGGTCAGGTGTCCAGTCCCAGTTGTTGTGTATGTTGTGGTCAGGTGTCCAGTCCCAGTTGTGTGTGTATGTTGTATGTTGTGGTCAGGTGTCCAGTCCCAGTTGTGTATGTTGTATGTTGTGGTCAGGTGTCCAGTCCCAGTTGTTGTGTATGTTGTATGTTGTGGTCAGGTGTCCAGTCCCAGTTGTTGTGTATGTTGTATGTTGTGGTCAGGTGTCCAGTCCCAGCTGCTGGCCTGTCAGGCCCTCCTGCTGCGCTACCAGGAGCTAGTGAGTGAGCAACATGACCGGGCGTCTATCGTCTCCTCCGAGGCCACATCCAAGGTTAGTTCACTGAACACACAACACTCTTTCTTGCAACTTGCCACCTGTCCCTGCAGATGGATTACAAAACTGTCAGGGAGTAAGCACTTTATTTTTTAATATTTTAGTGTTTGTAAATTGATTCATCATGATGATACAAATGTTCTGCAACTGAGATCAACAAATAAGTTGGGACATTTTATGTAATTTTACAGGCTGACACCTTGTCGTGTATGAGTTCACCAGGACACCATCTTCTGCATGTGTTTGTGTGACATCGTCCAGGGATGGGTAGTTTTACTTGTGTTTTTAATTTTTTGATGTATGAATAATTATGTTGTGTTTTTTACAAATGGGACTGATCAGACTCAACGTGAGCTGTGCGTAGGTATTCCTTGTGTCCTTCAACTGTGACACTTGAATGTGTCCTTGTCAACAGAGGACAGCAGACAAAGCTGTCAACAGCAGCTTCACGCTGTCCTCTCCCAGGTCTGACTGTGCTGCGTCAGAGAGAAAGGCTGAACTGTACCCACCAAAGACACCTCCACGGCCTGCGACAGTGAAGTCTCATGATGTGGTAAGACGCATCAAATATTCTGTCAACTGAACCAGCTGCAGCTTTGTTTATGTGATTCTGACTCTGGTTTGCTATCTACCAATAAATCTACCGTTGATGATTTTGAATACTTTTACAATGATCAGATCATATGACAATTCAGAGAAAAAGGACTATTCTTATCATGTTAAACAGCAGCAGTGTCGTATTCAGTGCATCAATGGATTGTGCTTCTGAAAGAAATGCTTATTAAGATGTTTGGGTGGTCAAAGGTTACAATTGAAAGAATATTTCTTGCAAAAATACAAGATCAATGTTAAAGAGTTATTATTAGGCTCAGATTTCACTTGATCACAGTTGACCAGTCACATGACCACTGCCAATTGTTTTACAACAGTGTCACTGTTTTGTTTCTTACAGGTTCATGACGCGAGACATATGGTTGAGTCATCATCTCAGCATCAGCCTCCCTATTATGACGAGCCACCTGATCCAAGCCTCCACAGCGTTAATCACCAGCCATATACCTGCCAGCAGGTGGCGCCACCATTCATGTCAGCCCCGCTGGTTGCGCCCGACCCCACAGATGGCCGGTTGATGCCTCCCCCTCAACACACCTGTTACTGCCCCTACCACGCCCTGGGGCACCTCCACACCCTCCCAACACAAACATGTTACACGAGCTGCACTGCTCCACCTAGTGGTGATGTACGACACCATGGTGGTGATGCTCAGTCAAAACAACAACGACCCTTCACAAAGGTTATTGATGAGGAGATTGCGAAGGAGAAGCACAGTTCCAGACCCGCCTTGGCTGAGGACCATCTGGTGGGCATTGGTCCCCTCTCAGTGCCAGCGATGTCTAGTACACAGCGCAGTGACTACGGCAGTGTCATCACAGGCACCACCAGCAGTGCAGAATTTGTACCTCTCCAACCGGAGAGTGTCCGGTCATCCATGCAGGATGTGATGCAGGACTGTGTGCCAGGTGGCACCACTGGTCTGCCGGAGAGTCTGACTGAGGACGAATTCATTCGCTACTACCAGCAGTTGACACCAGCGGAGAGGAAGAGACAGCTGCAGACACAGAAGGCAGCGCTACTCAAGGAACAGCAATATCTACGCAAGGTAGGACACTCACTGAGTATCTACGCAAGGTAGGACACTCACTGAGTATCTACGCAAGGTAGGACACTCACTGAGTATCTACGCAAGGTAGGACACTCACTGAGTATCTACGCAAGGTAGGACATCACGAGTATCTAGCAAGGTAGGACACTCACTGAGTATCTACGCAAGGTAGGACACTCACTGAGTATCTACGCAAGGTAGGACACTCACTGAGTATCTACGCAAGGTAGGACACTCACTGAGTATCTACACAAGGTAGGACACTCACTGAGTATCTACACAAGGTAGGACACTCACTGAGTATCTACGCAAGGTAGGACACTCACTGAGTATCTACGCAAGGTAGGACACTCACTGAGTATCTACGCAAGGTAGGACACTCACTGAGTATCTATGCAAGGTAGGACACTCACTGAGTATCTACGCAAGGTAGGACACTCACTGAGTATCTATGCAAGGTAGGACACTCACTCAGTATCTATGCAAGGTAGGACACTCACTGAGTATCTATGCAAGGTAGGACACTCACTGAGTATCTACGCAAGGTAGGACACTCACTGAGTATCTATGCAAGGTAGGACACTCACTGAGTATCTACGCAAGGTAGGACACTCACTGAGTATCTACGCAAGGTAGGACACTCACTGAGTATCTACGCAAGGTAGGACACTCACTGAGTATCTATGCAAGGTAGGACACTCACTGAGTATCTATGCAAGGTAGGACACTCACTGAGTATCTACGCAAGGTAGGACACTCACTGAGTATCTACGCAAGGTAGGACACTCACTGAGTATCTATGCAAGGTAGGACACTCACTGAGTATCTACGCAAGGTAGGACACTCACTGAGTATCTACGCAAGGTAGGACACTCACTGAGTATCTACGCAAGGTAGGACACTCACTGAGTATCTACGCAAGGTAGGACACTCACTGAGTATCTAATAATAATAATAATAACTTCTTATGCGCCAATATCCTCGAAAATCAAGCTCAGTGGCGCGACAAAACCAAGGGGTTAAGCAATTGCGTAAACGTAGAACAGTGCGTGAGTCGTTGATGGATGGACGAAGGTTCTAGGAAGCTAAGGAGGATAGGCAGCATTAAAGAGATATGTTTTTAGACGTCGGCGGAAGGAAACTATATTACCTTCTGATTTGACACTGACAGGAAGCGAATTCCACAGAGTTGGTGCAGCAACCGAGAAAGCTCGGGTCCCAGCTTTCGTCTTAACCCGAGGAATGTAAAGTGGGTTACTACTGGTTGAGCGTAGCTCTCTGGAATTCCTTGCTGGAGTTAGCATTGAGTTTAGATATGTTGGTTGTTTAGATGCGAGTGCTTGATAGGATATTGTGCAAATCTTGAAAATAATGCGATAATGCACAGGGAGCCAGTGCAATGATTTTAGAAGCGGCACCGAGCTAGAAAAACGAGGAGAACGGGTAACTACCCTTGCCAAGCAGTTCTGGACACGTTGAAGTCTTGCAATATCCTTGTTCGCAGTATTGTAAAGGAGGGAATTGCAGTAGTCAAGTCTGCTGCTTACTAGAGCTGTCGCGATGGTTTTAGCAACAGAAAGTGATAAAAATCTGCGAATACGACGAAGATCACGGATATGGTAGAAACAGCAACGGCATGTTTTTGATATGTGCTGTTTGAAATTGAAGCTTTCGTCAAAGTTAACTCCGAGATTTGAAACGGAGGGGGCTGGTGTTACACTCTGATTTAGGATATGTGTCGGGAAAAAGCCGTCGAGTTTTGCACGCTGCGTTACGGTACCAATGATGATAAATTCGGTCTTGTTTGCATTTAACTTTAGTTTACTATTTTTCATCCAAAGGGAGACATCTTGGAGACAATCCCTGAGCTGGTTTAAGGAGCGGCAAGCATCTGGTGTAGTCAACGAAATGTAGATTTGGGTGTCATCGGCATAAAGGTGATGATCTAAGTTGTGACCTTGGATAACAGAGCTTAAAGGTGTTGTGTATAAAGTGAAAAGCAAAGGCCCCAAAACAGAACCCTGTGGGACACCACATGACGTGGGCAACATGTCTGAAAAGCAGTTACCTATTTTAATGGCTTGCTGTCTGTCAGTAAGATATGAAGTAAACCAGCTCAGGGCTGTGCCAGATATGCCGTACCATGTTGATAGACGTGTAATGAGAATATTGTGGTCGATGGTGTCGAAAGCGGCGGATAGGTCAAGCAGGGTCAGGGCGGTAACTTTTCCATTGTCGATGTTGAGGTTAATGTCATTGTGTACTTTTAAAAGAGCAGTTTCTGTAGAATGAAATTGTTTATATGCAGACTGCGACACATTGGATAGACCATTTTTGTAGATGTGAGATCTGAGACGATTAGCTACAACCTTTTCAAGTATTTTTGAGATGAAACTTAGGTTGGAAATAGGTCTGTAACTGTTTAATTCTTCTTTAGGCAGAGTTGATTTCTTAAGAACTGGATTTACATGGGCACATTTAAAATCGTCAGGGAAAAAGCCGTAGCATAAAGATGCATTTATGATATCTGTTATTGGTTTAATTAATACGTCAAGGCATGCTTTCAGTAGTATGGTGGGGATTGGATCAAGGTCACACGATTTACTTGGGGATGACATGATGATTTTTCTCACTTCAGTAGTTGTAGCTGGTTCAAACGATGCAAGTTGAAAATTTAGTTGTGGAAAGTCTGCGTGAACCGTGTGCGGAGTATGACCTGTGAAAGTTGATTGTATAACACTAATTTTGTCTTTAAAATGACTCGAAAAAGAGTTACACAATGACTTGATTGATGCATGAGTTGGTAGAGAAGGAGCAGGCCGCCTGTGTTTAATTTTATTGATGCATTCCCATAGCTGTTTTGGCGTAGCAGAATTTGTTGATACCATGTTCTCATAATAATGCGACTTTGCTTTTGACATTTCTCGGTTGCATTGATGACATTGCCGGGTATAGCGTGATCTGTCTAAAGATGAACGAGATTTTCGCCACACACGTTCCAAATAACGACGGCGCTGTTTAGATTTGATTATTTCCGGGGTCATCCAGGGAGCTGGCGGTTTTTGCGACACAGATTTAGTTTTAATGGGTGCATGTTTGTCAAGCAATGTTTTAAGTATTTGATGGTACTGTTTGTACAATTCTGATAAATGTTCTCTGGGATGTGTGACGAGGTTGGACGTGGTGATATCAGCCATAAATGCTGCAATGTTGATACTGTGAAAGGCTCTGTAAAACACATTATGTTTGGACACGGCAGGGGCTGTACGAACTTTAAGATTAGCAATTACTGTATTATGGTCCGACAGGCCATCTACAACTGTGGGTGTCTGGATGTTTTTGCAAGAGGAGCGAGTTATTATGATGTCGAGCCAATGGCCATGTATGTGTGTTGGGAAATTTACATGTTGTGTTGTGTCAAATGATGCTAGAATGTCATTAAATGTAGTAGTTGTTGCAGATGGTGTGTCCAAATGAAGATTAAAGTCGCCAACAATATAAAAATCTGAGTGTATGGTTACAACATTTTCCAAAAGATCCTGGAACTGTTCAAAGAAATTAGCTGGATGACCTGGAGGGCGATAAATGCAAATGAAATGACCAGAGAAACAGGAATTTGATATGTTCAGACACATTGACTCAAAGGTGGTATAGTTAGGGCTGGGCTGAAGGTTTACTTTAAACTGTTTTGAAACAAGAAAACCAACACCACCACCTCGACCAACTGGTCGTGGTTTATGGTGGAAGACGTAACCGGGAGGGGAAATGTAATCTACGCAAGGAAGGACACTCACTGAGTATCTATGCAAGGTAGGACACTCACTGAGTATCTACGCAAGGTAGGACACTCACTGAGTATCTACGCAAGGTAGGACACTCACTGAGTATCTACGCAAGGTAGGACACTCACTGAGTATCTATGCAAGGTAGGACACTCACTGAGTATCTATGCAAGGTAGGACACTCACTGAGTATCTACGCAAGGTAGGACACTCACTGAGTATCTACGCAAGGTAGGACACTCACTGAGTATCTACGCAGTAGGACACCACTAGATCTAGCAACACTCACTGAGTATCTACGCAAGGTAGGACACTCACTGAGTATCTACGCAAGGTAGGACACTCACTGAGTATCTACGCAAGGTAGGACACTCACTGAGTATCTACGCAAGGTAGGACACTCACTGAGTATCTACGCAAGGTAGGACACTCACTCAGTATCTATGCAAGGTAGGACACTCACTCAGTATCTACGCAAGGTACGACACTCACTCAGTATCTATGCAAGGTACGACACTCACTCAGTATCTACGCAAGGTACGACACTCACTCAGTATCTATGCAAGGTAGACACTCACTCAGTATCTATGCAAGGTACGACACTCACTCAGTATCTAGCAAGGTAGGACACTCACTCAGTATCTATGCAAGGTAGGACACTCACTCAGTATCTAGCAAGGTAGGACACTCACTCAGTATCTATGCAAGGTAGACACTCCTCAGTATCTATGCAAGGTACGACACTCCTCAGTATCTATGCAAGGTACGACACTCCCTCAGTATCTATGCAAGGTACACCACAGTACTCAGTAACTCCTTTATGCAAGGTAGACACTCACTCAGTATCTAGCAAGGTACGACACTCCTAGTATCTATGCAAGGTAGACACTCACTCAGTATCTAGCAAGGTAGACACTCCTAGTATCTATGCAAGGTAGGACACTCACTAGTATCTACGCAAGGTAGGACACTCACTAGTATCTAGCAAGGTAGACATCACTAGTATCTAGCAAGGTAGACACTCACTCAGTATCTATGCAAGGTAGGACACTCACTCAGTATCTACGCAAGGTAGGACACTCACTAGTATCTACGCAAGGTACGACACTCACTCAGTATCTATGCAAGGTAGGACACTCACTCAGTATCTATGCAAGGTAGGACACTCACTCAGTATCTATGCAAGGTAGGACACTCACTCAGTATCTATGCAAGGTAGGACACTCACTCAGTATCTACGCAAGGTAGGACACTCACTCAGTATCTATGCAAGGTACGACACTCACTCAGTATCTATGCAAGGTACGACACTCCCTCAGTATCTATGCAAGGTACGACACTCCCTCAGTATCTATGCAAGGTACGACACTCCCTCAGTATCTATGCAAGGTACGACACTCCCTCAGTATCTATGCAAGGTACGACACTCCCTCAGTATCTATGCAAGGTACGACACTCCCTCAGTATCTATGCAAGGTACGACACTCCCTCAGTATCTATGCAAGGTACGACACTCACTCAGTATCTATGCAAGGTACGACACTCACTCAGTATCTACGCAAGGTACGACACTCACTCAGTATCTAGCAAAGGTACGACACTCACTCAGTATCTATGCAAGGTAGGACACTCACTCAGTATCTATGCAAGGTAGGACACTCACTCAGTATCTATGCAAGGTACGACACTCACTCAGTATCTATGCAAGGTAGGACACTCACTCAGAACTACTCTATTCTTGCAAGGTAGGACACTCACTCAGTATCTATGCAAGGTACGACACTCACTCAGTATCTATGCAAGGTACGACACTCACTCAGTATCCACGCAAGGTACGACACTCACTCAGTATCCACGCAAGGTACGACACTCACTCAGTATCCATGCAAGGTACGACACTCACTCAGTATCTATGCAAGGTACGACACTCACTCAGTATCTATGCAAGGTACGACACTCACTCAGTAACTATGCAAGGTATGACACTCACTCAGTATCCACGCAAGGTACGACACTCACTCAGTATCTATGCAAGGTATGACACTCCCTCAGTATCTATGCAAGGTACGACACTCCTTCAGTATCTATGCAAGGTAGGACACTTACAGAGGGAAGTGGTGTAGAGGAAGACCAGCAAAGTGATGGAGAGGTGAACTGGAAGGGCATCCTGTGGCAGAGGTGGAAGCAGCTTACTGAGTTCTTTGTCCAGCCACAGCACAATAATGACGCAGGAGATATGCCAACAAATGAGATATAACTTTGAAGTTCATCAACTGTTGAATCCAAAACGGTACAAAACTCCACTTAACTCACTCCCCACTGTAAAACACATAGCTGTGGCAGGTCACAACATGTCTCACAGATATAAGAACATAAATACATTCTTTACCATGTTTTTATGTGGCATGTCTGTCACATAAATTGCAATTATTGTCACCTAGGGACCGTATCAGAAACATGAAACTTCATCATAATTTAATGTGCTCTAGAATGAAGGACGAAAGACAGTTTTGACACAACCCCTTCTTTGACACTCGTCCCTGCTCCTAGGTGCTTGCGGAGCAGGAGCAGCTCCTCACTTCAAAGCAGGAGCAGCTCCACAAACAACAGAGTGTCCAGCGGCAACGTCTCGAGTACTTCGAGCAGAACGGCCATTTCCCTAGCCTGCCATTAGGTGGCAGCACCATCAGTGCTGACAACGGAGCAGGAAGTAGTTGCAGTCTGCCAGTAGCTAGGGAGCAAGAGGACGAGGTGACTGACCTCATGAGGCAGCGACTGGAAGAGTTGCGGCTACACAAACATGTGGTGCCACCTGGCACTTCATTCAGGAACTTGAAGTCGGGTGAGTGAAGTGCGAATGAAATCGTGCTAGTGTCTGTGGATGAGTGAAGTGTGACTACAGCCGTGCTAGTGTCTGAATGAACTATGACTACAGCCGTGCTAGTGTCTGAATGAACTATGACTACAGCCATGCTAGTGTCTGTGGATGAGTGAACTATGACTACAGCCATGCTAGTGTATGTGGGTGAGTGAACTATGACTACAGCCGTGCTAGTGTCTGTGGATGAGTGAACTATGACTACAGCCGTGCTAGTGTCTGTGGGTGAGTGAAATGTGACTACAGCCGTGCTAGTGTCTGAGTGAAGTGTGACTACAGCCGTGCTAGTGTCTGTGGGTGAGTGAAGTGTGACTACAGCCGTGCTAGTGTCTGTGGGTGAGTGAAGTGTGACTACAGCCGTGCTAGTGTCTGTGGGTGAGTGAAGTGTGACTACAGCCGTGCTAGTGTCTGTGGGTGAGTGAAGTGTGACTACAGCCGTGCTAGTGTCTGTGGGTGAGTGAAGTGCGACTAGTCATGCTAGTGTCTGTGGGTGAGTGAAGTGTGACTACAGCCGTGCTAGTGTCTGTGGGTGAGTGAAGTGTGACTACAGCCGTGCTAGTGTCTGTGGGTGAGTGAAGTGTGACTACAGCCGTGCTAGTGTCTGTGGGTGAGTGAAGTGTGACTACAGCCGTGCTAGTGTCTGTGGGTGAGTGAAGTGTGACTACAGCCGTGCTAGTGTCTGGGTGAGTGAAGTGCGACTAGTCATGCTAGTGTCTGTGGGTGAGTGAACTATGACTACAGTCGTGCTAGTGTCTGTGGGTGAGTCAAGTGTGACTACAGCCATGCTAGTGTCTATGGGTGAGTGAAGTGTGACTACAGTCATGCTAGTGTCTGTGGGTGAGTGAAGTGTGACTACAGTCGTGCTAGTGTCTGAGTGAACTATTGACTACAGTCGTGCTAGTGTCTGAGTGAACTATGACTACAGTCGTGCTAGTGTCTGTGGGTGAGTCAAGTGTGACTACAGTCGTGCTAGTGTCTGTGGATGAGTGAACTATGACTACAGTCGTGCTAGTGTCTGTGGGTGACTGAAATGTGACTACAGTCGTGCTAGTGTCTGTGGGTGACTGAAATGTGACTACATTTGTGCTAGTGTCTGAGTGAACTATGACTACAGTCGTGCTAGTGTCTGTGGGTGACTGAAATGAGCTCTTCACTTCAGGTGTAAAACTTATTTTATGTATTTTGCCATGATAATTGAAAGGATTGGATTTGCACACAGGATCTTGTGTGGATGTAGTAATAGACAGAGTACTGTGTCTTGTCTGTTGTACAGATGTAGTAAACAGTTTCCATTATGTCTTCCCAGCTTCAGCTGAGATGTACCCATCAGGGAAAAGATCGTCTGTGACATCTCCCCTTGTGCGGCGGACCGTGTCTGTGGCAACATCTCCGATACGGTCAGCTGACTTGGGACGAGAACAAGTGAAGAGACAGACGCAACACACGGCCCATGACAGCACTGCCTGGTCAGTACATGGTTGTGGGTGGTCAGTTTCTTTGTCTGGTCAGTACATGGTTGTGGGTGGTCAGTTTCTTTGTCTGGTCGGTACATGGTTGTGGGTGGTCAGTTTCTTTATCTGGTCGGTACATGGTTGTCGGTGGTCAGTTTCTTTATCTGGTCAGTACATGGCTGTTGGTGGTCAGTTTCTTTGTCTGGTCAGTACATGGTTGTCGGTGGTCAGGTTCTTTGTTTGGTCCATACATGGTTGTAGGTGGTCAGTTTCTTTGTCTGGTCAGTACATGGTTGTGAGTGGTCAGTTTCTTTGTCTTGTCAGTTTCTTTGTCTGGTCAGTACATGGTTGTGGGTGGTCAGTTTCTTTGTCTGGTCAGTACTTGGTTGTGGGTGGTCAGTTTCTTTGTCTGGTCAGAACATGGTTGTGGGTGGTCAGTTTCTTTGTCTGGTCTGTGGGTGGTCAGTTTCTTTGTTTGGTCCATATATGGTTGTAGATGGTTAGTTTCTTTGTCTGGTCAGTACATGGTCTGTGGGTAGACTGGTCTGTGTGTCAGCCCTGAGATGTCGTGTGTGGAGTGTGATATGTCACTGTCTGTCTTCAGCTCTGGGAAGTTGCGGTCGTCTCTGAAGACGAAGAAGAAGGGACCTACAAGGCCAGGGGTTCCACCCCGCGTCACCCCCAGAGAACTGTCCATCAGCCTACCTGTCTGGTACAGCCTCCTTTCATTCCACTTCACTCAGTGCATCTTTCAACTCCAACTCACTCAGTCATCTAGAGTAAATTTTTTTTGAATATTTTCACAAAATGTTTAAAATCACTGGCCACATTGTGTACTGACAGGTGGACATTTTTATAGGGTAACTTAATCTGATAAAATAAGTAACATATTCAATTTGTATGCTGCATTGTCTTTGTGACAGTGGAAATAGTCTGTGGAGTGACATCTGTTGTGTCTGTGGAGTGACATATGTTGTGTCTGTGGAGTGACATCTGTTGTGTCTGTGGAGTGACATCTATTGTGTCTGTGTCAACTTATCAAGACATAAAATGTTATTGCTCCTGTACATGCTCAACTGATTCACAAAGTGTGTTGTCTCCTGGAATGTGACATTCTAATGTGTGTTCATTTCCACAGTGACGACAGTGTCACATCACTACTGGACATCGTCGATGAGGTTGAAAGTTTGCATAACTACTCTCACAACAGTAACAGCGCCCCCAAGCAGCAGTCCTGGTCACTAGCCGAGATCTCGCTCTCCGCCAAACCAACCGTGGGGTCGTGGAGTGAGTCAGACTCACTGGAAGAGAGTCGTGTGCTGGAGGACGTCTTCTTTGTGAAGTGACATCAGAGGACGTCTTCTTTGTGAAGTGACATCAGAGGACGTCTTCTTTGTGAAGTGACATCAGAGGACGTCTTCTTTGTGAACTGACATCAGGGGACGTCTTCTTTATGAAGTGACATCAGAGGACGTCTTCTTTGTGAAGTGACATCAGAGGACACCTTCTTTATGAAGTGACATCAGAGGACGTCTTCTTTGTGAGTGCCACACCATACATGATCTTGAGTCGGCAAATGTGGCAGAATTTGTTTGCGTTAAATTTCTAATTGAAGTAGTGTCCGTCAACAAGAGTCAGTGACCAGTGGGTTGTTTGGTAGGTTATTTCTCACATTTCTCCTGGAACACTTGCATTGTCATGTCACAACTGAGAAGTAGTCGAGTCATACACCGTGTTATTCTACTCAGGGTGTTGAACAAAGGTTGACATTGGGAGCAAGTTATCTCCCCACTTGGTCATCTAAATTATACTATCTTGCTCTCAAAGATTCTATAAAGCTTGATATTATGTTATGCTCAAAATATTGTTGTTTGAAAAAAAATGGTGTAAATATATTTCACAAAGAACCACTCCAATTGTGTAATTAATGTAAAAATATTTACTTGTTTGTAATGAATGATGCATGTATATTATTTGATTAATTTATTTTCATAAGTTGTAATGTATTCACCTATTCACCAGATGGCACCACAGTAAACGAGTCCCTTCAGCTAAGACATAACTAGATTTCTAGACATGTTTTTCACATAACATAAATGCAGTGAAATGGCAGTATTACCTTTGATGAAAATAAATGCATCGATTAAGTTATAAGTGTTTTGTCACATGAACATGAAATTGTTGATTGCTGCTGATCACATCAGAGACGCAACACTCCAGTAGAGACACAACACTTCCAGTTGTCCCTCCAGTAGAGACAACACTTCCAGTTGTCCCTCCAGTAGAGACACAACACTTCCAGTTGTCCCTCCAGTAGAGACAACACTTCCAGTTGTCCCTCCAGTAGAGACAACACTTCCAGTTGTCCCTCCAGTAGAGACACAACACTTCCAGTTGTCCCTCCAGTAGAGACAACACTTCCAGTTGTCCCTCCAGTAGAGACAACACTTCCAGTTGTCCCTCCAGTAGAGACACAACACTTCCAGTTGTCCCTCCAGTAAGACAACACTTCCAGTTGTCCCTCCAGTAGAGACAAACACTTCCAGTTGTCCCTCCAGTAGAGACACAACACTTCCAGTTGTCCCTCCAGTAGAGAAAACACTTCCAGTTGTCCCTCCAGTAGAGAACAACACTTCCAGTTGTCCCTCCAGTAGAGACAAACACTTCCAGTTGTCCCTCCAGTAGAGACAAACACTTCCAGTTGTCCCTCCAGTAGAGACAAACACTTCCAGTTGTCCCTCCAGTAGAGACATAACACTATCCACTTCCAGTTGTCCCTCCAGTAGAGACAAACACTTCCAGTTGTCCCTCCAGTAGAGACATAACACTTCCAGTTGTCCCTCCAGTAGAGACATAACACTTCCAGTTGTCCCTCCAGTAGAGACATAACACTTCCAGTTGTCCCTCCAGTAGAGACATAACACTTCCAGTTGTCCCTCCAGTAGAGACACAACACTTCCAGTTGTCCCTCCAGTAGAGACAAACACTTCCAGTTGTCCCTCCAGTAGAGACACAACACTTCCAGTTGTCCCTCCAGTAGAGACAAACACTTCCAGTTGTCCCTCCAGTAGAGACACAACACTTCCAGTTGTCCCTCCAGTAGAGACACAACACTTCCAGTTGTCCCTCCAGTAGAGACACAACACTTCCAGTTGTCCCTCCAGTAGAGACACAACACTTCCAGTTGTCCCTCCAGTAGAGACACAACACTTCCAGTTGTCCCTCCAGTAGAGACAAACACTTCCAGTTGTCCCTCCAGTAGAGACACAACACTTCCAGTTGTCCCTCCAGTAGAGACAAACACTTCCAGTTGTCCCTCCAGTAGAGACAAACACTTCCAGTTGCCCCCAGTATTCCAGTTGTCCCTCCAGTAGAGACACAACACTTCCAGTTGTCCCTCCAGTAGAGACAAACACTTCCAGTTGTCCCTCCAGTAGAGACACAACACTTCCAGTTGTCCCTCCAGTAGAGACAACACTTCCAGTTGTCCCTCCAGTAGAGACACAACACTTCCAGTTGTCCCTCCAGTAGAGACACAACACTTCCAGTTGTCCCTCCAGTAGAGACACAACACTTCCAGTTGTCCCTCCAGTAGAGACACAACACTTCCAGTTGTCCCTCCAGTAGAGACACAACACTTCCAGTTGTCCCTCCAGTAGAGACACAACACTTCCAGTTGTCCCTCCAGTAGAGACACAACACTTCCAGTTGTCCCTCCAGTAGAGACACAACACTTCCAGTTGTCCCTCCAGTAGAGACACAACACTTCCAGTTGTCCCTCCAGTAGAGACACAACACTTCCAGTTGTCCCTCCAGTAGAGACACAACACTTCCAGTTGTCCCTCCAGTAGAGACACAACACTTCCAGTTGTCCCTCCAGTAGAGACACAACACTTCCAGTTGTCCCTCCAGTAGAGACACAACACTTCCAGTTGTCCCTCCAGTAGAGACACAACACTTCCAGTTGTCCCTCCAGTAGAGACACAACACTTCCAGTTGTCCCTCCAGTAGAGACACAACACTTCCAGTTGTCCCTCCAGTAGAGACACAACACTTCCAGTTGTCCCTCCAGTAGAGACACAACACTTCCAGTTGTCCCTCCAGTAGAGACACAACACTTCCAGTTGTCCCTCCAGTAGAGACACAACACTTCCAGTTGTCCCTCCAGTAGAGACACAACACTTCCAGTTGTCCCTCCAGTAGAGACACAACACTTCCAGTTGTCCCTCCAGTAGAGACACAACACTTCCAGTTGTCCCTCCAGTAGAGACACAACACTTCCAGTTGTCCCTCCAGTAGAGACACAACACTTCCAGTTGTCCCTCCAGTAGAGACACAACACTTCCAGTTGTCCCTCCAGTAGAGACACAACACTTCCAGTTGTCCCTCCAGTAGAGACACAACACTTCCAGTTGTCCCTCCAGTAGAGACACAACACTTCCAGTTGTCCCTCCAGTAGAGACACAACACTTCCAGTTGTCCCTCCAGTAGAGACACAACACTTCCAGTTGTCCCTCCAGTAGAGACACAACACTTCCAGTTGTCCCTCCAGTAGAGACACAACACTTCCAGTTGTCCCTCCAGTAGAGACACAACACTTCCAGTTGTCCCTCCAGTAGAGACACAACACTTCCAGTTGTCCCTCCAGTAGAGACACAACACTTCCAGTTGTCCCTCCAGTAGAGACACAACACTTCCAGTTGTCCCTCCAGTAGAGACACAACACTTCCAGTTGTCCCTCCAGTAGAGACACAACACTTCCAGTTGTCCCTCCAGTAGAGACACAACACTTCCAGTTGTCCCTCCAGTAGAGACACAACACTTCCAGTTGTCCCTCCAGTAGAGACACAACACTTCCAGTTGTCCCTCCAGTAGAGACACAACACTTCCAGTTGTCCCTCCAGTAGAGACACAACACTTCCAGTTGTCCCTCCAGTAGAGACAACACTTCCAGTTGTCCCTCCAGTAGAGACACAACACTTCCAGTTGTCCCTCCAGTAGAGACACAACACTTCCAGTTGTCCCTCCAGTAGAGACACAACACTTCCAGTTGTCCCTCCAGTAGAGACACAACACTTCCAGTTGTCCCTCCAGTAGAGACACAACACTTCCAGTTGTCCCTCCAGTAGAGACACAACACTTCCAGTTGTCCCTCCAGTAGAGACAACACTTCCAGTTGTCCCTCCAGTAGAGACACAACACTTCCAGTTGTCCCTCCAGTAGAGACACAACACTTCCAGTGTCCCTCCAGTAGAGACAAACACTTCCAGTTGTCCCTCCAAGTAGTGAGGACACAACACTTCCAGTTGTCCCTCCAGTAGAGACACAACACTTCCAGTTGTCCCTCCAGTAGAGACACAACACTTCCAGTGTCCCTCCAGTAGAGACAAACACTTCCAGTTGTCCCTCCAGTAGAGACACAACACTTCCAGTTGTCCCTCCAGTAGAGACACAACACTTCCAGTTGTCCCTCCAGTAGAGACACAACACTTCCAGTTGTCCCTCCAGTAGAGACACAACACTTCCAGTTGTCCCTCCAGTAGAGACACAACACTTCCAGTTGTCCCTCCAGTAGAGACACAACACTTCCAGTTGTCCCTCCAGTAGAGACACAACACTTCCAGTTGTCCCTCCAGTAGAGACACAACACTTCCAGTGTCCCTCCAGTAGAGACACAACACTTCCAGTTGTCCCTCCAGTAGAGACACAACACTTCCAGTTGTCCCTCCAGTAGAGACACAACACTTCCAGTGTGAGAGAAAACACTTCCAGCCCTCCAGTAGAGACACAACACTTCCAGTTGTCCCTCCAGTAGAGACACAACACTTCCAGTTGTCCCTCCAGTAGAGACACAACACTTCCAGTTGTCCCTCCAGTAGAGACACAACACTTCCAGTTGTCCCTCCAGTAGAGACACAACACTTCCAGTTGTCCCTCCAGTAGAGACAACACTTCCAGTTGTCCCTGAAACCAGTGGACCAACACTTCCAGTTGTCCCTCCACGAGACCAACCCCTTCCCCAGTGCCACCTAGTTGTCCCTGTAGGCTTCTAGCTCCTCCAGTGTCACTGTAGTGCCCTCTACTCCCTCCAGCGTCACTGTACGGCTCTACTCCCTCCAGTGTCACTGTACGGCTCTACTCCCTCCCGTGTCACTGTACGGCTCTACTCCCTCCAGTGTCACTGTACGGCTCTACTCCCTCCAGTGTCACTGTACGGCTCTACTCCCTCCCGTGTCACTGTACGGCTCTACTCCCTCCAGTGTCACTGTACGGCTCTACTCCCTCCAGTGTCACTGTACGGCTCTACTCCCTCCCGTGTCACTGTACGGCTCTACTCCCTCCAGTGTCACTGTACGGCTCTACTCCCTCCAGTGTCACTGTACGGCTCTACTCCCTCCAGCGTCACTGTACGGCTCTACTCCCTCCAGCGTCACTGTACGGCTCTACTCCCTCCAGTGTCACTGTACGGCTCTACTCCCTCCAGTGTCACTGTACGGCTCTACTCCCTCCAGCGTCACTGTACGGCTCTACTCCCTCCAGCGTCACTGTACGGCTCTACTCCCTCCAGCGTCACTGTACGGCTCTACTCCCTCCAGTGTCACTGTACGGCTCTACTCCCTCCAGCGTCACTGTACGGCTCTACTCCCTCCAGCGTCACTGTACGGCTCTACTCCCTCCAGCGTCACTGTACGGCTCTACTCCCTCCAGCGTCACTGTACGGCTCTACTCCCTCCAGCGTCACTGTACGGCTCTACTCCCTCCAGTGTCACTGTACGGCTCTACTCCCTCCAGTGTCACTGTACGGCTCTACTCCCTCCCGTGTCACTGTACGGCTCTACTCCCTCCCGTGTCACTGTACGGCTCTACTCCCTCCAGTGTCACTGTACGGCTCTACTCCCTCCAGTGTCACTGTACGGCTCTACTCCCTCCAGTGTCACTGTACGGCTCTACTCCCTCCAGTGTCACTGTACGGCTCTACTCCCTCCGTGTCACTGTACGGCTCTACTCCCTCCAGCGTCACTGTACGGCTCTACTCCCTCCAGCGTCACTGTACGGCTCTACTCCCTCCAGTGTCACTGTACGGCTCTACTCCCTCCAGTGTCACTGTACGGCTCTACTCCCTCCCGTGTCACTGTACGGCTCTACTCCCTCCCGTGTCACTGTACGGCTCTACTCCCTCCAGTGTCACTGTACGGCTCTACTCCCTCCAGTGTCACTGTACGGCTCTACTCCCTCCAGTGTCACTGTACGGCTCTACTCCCTCCAGTGTCACTGTACGGCTCTTACTCTCATCTCTTCTGCTTTAAGAATCAACATGTCTGTCAAAAAAATGTTAAATCAAAGACTATACAACTGACTAGTGCTTCATATAAATTTAAGTTACATGTACATTAGACTTGTGCATATCAGCTTGCCTAAAAGTTATAGGGAAGGTAGAACAAGTTCTTTATTCCTGCTACTGTAGGAGCAGGTCGTTTGTCAGGCTTTTGTGGCTAATACGTTTTGGAAACACCCAATACAATGTGAAAGGTCAAACGTGGTCCTTATGGCTCATATGTACACATCTTCTGTTCCTGGGCCATTTCACGGTATTCGTTTTGTTGCGGACAGGACATTTAGAGTCTTGTTTCTTTCACAGAAATTATTCTTGGGTATATTTTAAAAGTTTGAATGCATGAAAGTGAAGCACTTTGGTACCACTTCATATGATAACAAAATAAAATCTTTGGAATTTCAATTTTGGGGGAAAAAATGTGAAATAAAATGCGTTGCCGACAGGACAGAAAGTGAGTTTTATTGTATGTTAGAAAAACCCAAAGTTCTGTCCATCCACTTGTTTTCTAAGATATTAAACCCTGCATATTTATACCTAAATACCATAGGTATATTTTGGAGAAAATTTGATTCCAAAATGTTCAAGAATGACCGAGGGGGGTAATTAACTGTGCGTGGCAGACAGGACATGGACAGAGCGTTGCGGACAGGACACGTTTTCACTTTGCATATAAATGAATTAAAATGCATCTTATAAGTCCCAGTTCTGTTGTTATAGTATTCAAGGACAATGCCAAGTACTAGACTAAAGTCTAGTACTGTTAGGTGCCAGTTGGTAATCTGTTTAAGGAACAAAAGAAATGTTGGGCTCTGGACATTGGCAGGCTCTACTGTACCCTCTCAGCAAACATTAGTTACCATATCTTGACATTCAGACTAAGGGACAAATACAGAATGACTGCCTGTAGTCATTGTCTTTGTGAGCCCAAATCAGCTCCAGTTTAATACTTGAACTTGTAATCTGCTGGGATCCTCTGCTGGGAAGCCATGCATCCCAGAATCAGTAGACCAGAGTCGACAGGCACTTTCTGTCAGACATTTTTGTTACTGAACTTGAAGTCTTACTACAATAATGATTGTTCGAAAACAACCAGTACTGATGTATAATTACACATGCATCATTATGGTAATGGTACAGTAACTTGTATTGCAAAAATGATTCAAATTTAATCCCTTTTAAGAGTTTTTCCCAGGTAATCTGGTATTTACCACTATTTGAGGTTTTTCCCAGGACGGTAATTACCGGTAATTACCACCCGGTATTTACCAGGGTGGGAAAAATGTGCATACCCTGCTTAAGCCACTAGGCTAAATTTTTTAAGTGACCAACCTACATAGGTCTATAGGATAGGAAAATCATGATTAGGTAATAAGCTTTCTTTTCAAAAATCACTTTTGAGTCATTTTATGTCCTGTCCGCAACGTTTTTGTCCTGTCGGCAACAGAAATGAGTTGTGGTTTCCCATGAAGTGTGTTATATTTTTGGTCTTTACTTTTGGTTGATATTATTCAGATTTACCCCAGCTATGAGAATATAAAGTTTGGGTTTTCAAATCGAACTATTTTTGGGTGAAATAAAAACTTTTCGACCGAAAATGTTGCGGACAGGACACCTTGGGTCTGTGAAGTGGATTTTGTATGGCTTCACATTTAAAAAAAAATGTAAACTGCATCATGTTATACTTAGACATAACACTAATGCTGTCAACAACAGAAATTGACCTAAAGTTAAATACACCACGAGAAAACATAAAAAAACATTTGTCCTGTCCGCAACGCTGAAATCCATTGTTTCTTGATAAACAGCTAATTTGCATATTAAAAAATGCGCAATTTTGACCCAAATGCCAATTTCCAGTAACTTCAGATACCTATCTAACATATACATTTGGTATTTTGCTCAAATTCAGACTTTAATATTTGTTATGTCACTTAACAAATACCATGAAATGGCCCTCCTGGAAACAAGAACTAATCAAGTGTCACAATAAAGGTTGGTTTCTTGCTCCACTGGTGAGTGGAAGTCAGTTTCAAATCTTGTTTAATGATCTGGTAGTTTCTGTAGTCTGAAGAATATTCCATGTGCTATTGCAAGATCAACAGACGAAGCAACAACAGATTCTTATATTAGATTTATTTCCACAAGCCTCGTTAGAAGCCAACAGTGAAAATAAGAGGACTTAGAAGCTCCAAGAAGCACCACACCAACTGTCACACCCTGGCCTACTTCTACCCACAACAGTAAAGAATACGTCCATCAACAGTTGTCAATGCAACTTAATGTCTGGAGTCATCCACAGAAGAAGCAGTTTCTTGTATTGCCGATGATTCATAATCTAGTCGACCATTGAATTTTTGCCAACATTGAGATAAACCTTTCGGTTTTTGAAGCCTTTGTCAAAAAATTCATCATGCTGTTTCTCCATTGGGTTTGGCCAGGCAGGGTCACCCTGAAACATGTTTGGCACATCAAGTATTGTTCACAGATGATGTCATAAAACATTGCACAGACCTGCTGAAATGTAGTGTTTTATGTCAGTCTGTCAAACACAACATAAATTCTTAAATGTTATTTAAATCATGTCTGAGTTTAACAAACCTGATGTCTACAATATTCATTAGCATCACCAAACTTTGACATCATAAATTAAGCGGGATATGAAGGAAACATGACTACTTCCTTATACTTTGTTTCATATTTTACTGACTATTTTACTAAGGTTAAAAGTGACATTTTCTTTTTTCTGGTACAGCAAGGGTGCCATTATGTAAAATGTACAAAAACAGACTTAACAATAGCCGGAGATGTTTTTATTGAATATACTGTATGTTGTTTTCAAAATGTCACTAAAGACCTTTATTTCTCACGAGATAATTTATGTATATATGGTATATGTCAAAAACTGTAAACCTTACTATGATGCGCAAATATACATTTTCATAAGGTTATCAGTGATTATAAGATCATCGCGACGAGAGTGACAAATTATCAAGTGACCAGAACCATCACTCTAGAGAAACTTGACCAGTGACCAGAATCTACTCACAGGAAGGACAATGGGCTTCGTGCGGTACATGTGGAAGCCTTGATGTCCCGTCCATTGCTGCAAACAATAACACGAGTATTCACTTTGCTCATTTATTCGATGTCACCATCACCACATTCTGACTATAGACAGTCATGGTCAGATAATGAATTAATCATGCAGCAGAAACAATAATCAGATGGATCAATTTTTCTTAATAATTATAAAGATAATGAACAGTTCCACATAATGCAATTTACCAATATGACGTTCTTAATAAATTTTTATATTTGTCTGATAAATATAAATTCTTTTTGCAATGTCAAACACAATAGTCCTATCGTTACATGCACCTAACTTACATTGTAAAAGTGTTAAACAACGAATAGGTTAATTAAGCCACATATATGTACATATTTGTCAACATTTACAAATTATAGTTTATACCGTAGATAATGTTGGGTTACTCCAAAACAAATACTATGAAATTTGTTAATATTTTAGTTTTTCATTACTTATAACACATCAGGAAAATTCAAGTTGTCATAAACTTACATTTGGGTTGTATTTGAACTGATACCACACAACCCAGGCTCCAGCCAGACCCATTGCCAGCCGGGGGACATAGAAACGACCAACGGTTGCCAGTTTCTGACCCTGAAACAGTTTGTTTCCACACATAAATGACTCAAGTCAACTTGTTCGTTCATCATACAAAATATTACTAAAGTACCAGCATGTGCATTTACAAGTCATAAAACTATGCAGTTCTTCGGAATTCAACACTGTACCACCAAGAAATATGTATTCAGATAGATGGTGAGACTGATGAAAAATTACCTTCTAACAGTGAAATATTTAAGATAATAATATATGTGCTGCAGGAGTGATTATAAAAAATGATGAAGTTGTTGCTTGAAATTAGTATTAATCAGATTTAATATAAACTAAGAGCCATAAATTAAAATTATCAAACCTCTCAGATGACTAGACTCATTTTGTTGACAGCAGTGCCTACTTGTTTAAACCAAGCACATACTAGGCTATTACAGACAAGTCCCTGTCACATAGCAAGAAAATGACAGCAGTACAGGTGAAGATTCAACCTGCTTCAAAGGTTACTCACATGAGCCAACTTGACAAGTTATCAAAATGCCATCACAAATCAATCATTGCAAAATGAAGGTATTAATAATAATTTTTGTATTAATGATGATTTTTATGCACCAAAATTTTCGAAGATCGAGCTGTGGCGCGACAAAACCAAGGGATTAAGCAATCTCATAATTGTATAACCATGTGAGTGGTTGACGGAGGGATGAAGGTGGCACTAATCTAAAGAGGACAGGCAGCTTTAAAGAGATAGATGTTCAATTCTGTGTTACATTTGTTTTGAGTAGCACTCCTGCCTAGTTGAATTCTCATCATTCGCTAATACTACACAGAGGTAGAACATTAGCATTTATTTTACTAGACAGCAGGACAAGTAAAGAAACAAAATTATTAGTTCACCAAAAAGTTAAGTAGTCCTGCAAATATAATAAACAAAAAAAGTAAGTCACATTTATATTTCAAAAGTTAAAAAGTGTTGCAACCCCAGCTAAATAACAATTCAATGTTCATAATGGTAACAAAGTAATAATCAAGTAATTACTGAAGAACTGAAGATATATGTATTTCAAAACTGCACCACAATTGAAAATGTATACCAATAGCGGCACCACTCTATAAGATACAGGGTAGCCTACCAATACAATTTCTGTAACCTCACACTATGGAGTCATGACCTCAGATTGGTGTTATGAAAACTGATCTGGTATTATGACAAAATTAAACATTATATATATACCCATCAAAGAACTGCTGATCTTATGAATGATGCCCACAGCCCAGAAAAGTTCATACCCAGAGGTCGTGCCTAAGAAAACACCATAATTTATCAGTAAATGATGCTGTATGCTGAATCGATGTTTTAATGACTTGGGATTCAGGTACATCCTGGCCTGTGAATGGGTTGATCGACTACTATAGGGTAGGGTGGATGACACACTGAACTATACAAGACCACCGGACTAGTTGGCTGGCAGATTTACTAGTCCACCCTTATTTGTTACTAGTGTACGGACTAGCGGGTAGTTCTACCTGTCTGCAGTAGTTTCTCTACAGCAACAGCATTGGTGAAGAGGCCTTGGTTATCCTACGTCAATGCCCCACCAGTCCACTTATGACTCTAACGACACCATAGCTTTATGTAGAGACCCGTCCACCCGTCATTTGGACAGGTAAAAACGAATATGGATGTGGGTAGAAATATGGTGGACGGATAAAAAATGAAGGAGCAAAAAAAGGTCTTCCAAAACCATAGATATTGTTAGTTATGCCTTGAAAGTAAGTGGAAATGTTGTCACATGTGTGTTTTTAGTCCATTTCAGGTCAGACACATTTAAAAGTTTGTAAACTGGCTTAACAGTCAACATCCATGTGTCCACCGAAACATGTGTGACTGGCAATATTTTTATCCTACATAAAGCCCTGTACGACACTGACAGGTGTAACAAATCAAAACATGTTTTTCAAACTGCTTACAATCTGAATGACCAGTCATGTTTCCAGTAAACTGACTCTTCATTGAAAATGTGATAACCCTAAAGTTTAATTTTTGTATTTGATGGTTCGATCTGTTTATTATATTTTATATCTAATAAAACACCAAATGACTCAAATTCAGCCCAGATATTTTTGTGCTATCCCAACGATTGGTGACTTTGAGGGGTCATTAATCATACACGTAACAAGTAGTCTAGTTACACGTGTTACAAGTGGCCTCAAGTATTTGATAAATTTATGCTACAGCATATTCCATAATTGAAAGACCAAGGCTATTTGTTGTGTACTTGTACTGTCATGTGTCAAACATTTGATACATGCTCAATGCAAAAGAGGAGAGCAAGGGCAGTGTAGAGCACGGGCAGTGTAGAGCACGGGCAATGTAGAGCGCGGACGGTGGAGAACAAGGACAGTGGAGAGCACGGACAGCAGAAAGCAAGGACAATGGGGGCAAGGATTCTGCACAGCATTCACATTTTGGCACATTGATCCATAAACTATAGTTTATGTCAACAGTCATAAAGTGATACACATGGTACTGACATTCAGGTGCAAATTCATCATGATATTATGTATACCAGCGTCTTAATTTTACGTCTCAGGCACAAAAAAATGCTTTTGATGTGCTGAAGACAGCCAGCTGAATGTCACGTCCCCCACCGAAATTGGTCTGTCAAAACTTCTAGAGCCAACTAGGTATAAATCTGTCAACTTTATGTCAAATTCATCAACTTTACTGCCTGCATTTGCAAATAACGAAAGTTGTATGCAGATACCCATCCACCTGTCATTTGGACGGTAAAACCCATTGTGGATGAGTTACATTATGGGTGGTTTGTATTGCACCTGGCTGAAATCATCCAAAATAATATCACATGACCAGAGCCGACCACATTCCTCGGAGGCGATTTCATTGGTTGACGTTAAATGAGAAGTTTTTTTAAAGGGATATGATAGGCGTACAAAAAGCCGATACTGACGTAATCATCTGCAGCCACCCTTAGTCGGCGAGAATCATTCGTCTAACTGAACACATTATCGCCCATACAAAACTACGTACTCAACTACTTAGTTTCTTCTAACATCGAATATTATCAGACTGAGATGCAATGCTAGTGCGTGCAATTTTACGAAAAGTATCGCGCATACAACAACAGTTTTCTTAAGCGACACACCTGTAAGTGAAACGTAAAATCATAATTATCAATTTAGAATTTTAGTGATGTGATTAACTGTAAATTTGTTTCGAAAAATGTTTGCATTGCCCTTGCACAATTAAAAGCAGACACGCACCATCAAAGGTTTCAACGCGCCGAAGATGATATCCCATGGCGCTGCTAGAAGTCTCCTGATGGCATTCTTCGGATAAAGCTCTTTTACGTAGACTGGTTCGTTTGGCGCGAGGTGTTGATCCATCACCCATTGCTTGCGCAAAGCCCGTTCCTCCGGGGTCATTCCTCCATTGGCAAGCCTCTGTCGTTCATACGGTAACGGTTCGATTCCAAAAGGCGGCAGCTTGTTCCCCCTCCAAAAGTATTGCCTTGTCAGTCGTGCTTCCCTCTCAACATCCCGTTTCAGATTACGGTTGAATTTTTCGATTGCTTCTTGGTCAAGTTGAGCCGGCGACTTGCCCGCCATGTTGGAAGCCAAGCGACGAACAAGGTCACCCAATTTGCGCCCTCTAGCGAATGTTGCTGTATAGAAATACACGTTTACCGCTAGGTGTAGCATTAAATTCGCAGCCTCTTCCCAAAGCTGGGAACAGTTCCAAATATATTTTGTATTAAATATTGATGGAAATATTTAATATTATACACACACACACACACACACACACACACACACACACACACACACACACACACACACACACACACACACACACACACACACACACACACACACACACACACACACACACACACACACACACACACACACACACACACACACACACACACACACACACACACACACACACACACACACACACATACTCGAGCGCAAATAGCCCGAACTTCGACGATTGCAGAAACGGACGATATTCGACCCGATGGGCTGAATCCGTTGTTGGCTGAATCATCCCACTCCCAGTGCCAGGACTGCAGCCTCTATAACTCCACGTTCACTGTAGTATAACGCCAGCATTGGCCCAATACTGGTATGTTTGCTGGGTAATAATAATTAATAATAATTAATAATGGGCGGACCAAAAGCTAGCGCAGCCGTCTGATACGCAAATACTCCTAAATTCTGTCTTTATGCCACAACGAAAACTCATTAAAATCGGTCATGCCGGCCAAGATTACAAAAAATAAAACTATTTACATAAATAAAAAATAAAAAATAACATGACAAACTCGAACTTCTGTATCTCTCTTTTATTATGGACCACCGGTGGTTAAAATTAACTGTGAACATAACAGGTTAGCGTAGTTTACCATAGTAAACCATAGTAATATGTGGTATTCACTGTAGTAAATTAATATAGTAAAACGTATTTACTATAGTAAACCATAGTAAATTGTGATATTTACCATAGTAAACCATAGTAAAATGTGGTATTCACTGTAGTTAACCATAGTAAAACATAGTATTTAGTATAGTAAACCATAGTGCATTGTGATATTTATAATAGTAAACCATGTGATATTCACCATAGTAAACCATAGTAACACTGTAGTAAACCATAGTAAAACGTAGTATTTACTGTAGTAAACCATAGTATATACTATGGTAAACCCTAGTATTTACTATGGTAAAGCGTAGTAAATATTCCGAGAAAAAACTGCGTTTTACTGTAGTAAACCATAGTAAATTTACTGTAGTAAACCATAGTAAATTTACTGTAGTAAACCATAGTAAATTTTTAGCAGGGATATGATAAAAATAGAGTATGCTATGGGAGTTTTAATGGCTTACTATGTTTTCTATTAGTTGTCTGGTCTATAAACCATAATAGATCCGTAGTAGATGCATCTGATAGTTTTGCATAAACAATTTAAAATAAGGCCATAAACAAAAACTGCTTATGTCATTAATAATTTACTTTTGTTGTATGGTCTACTATATGGTTTAATGTTCATTTATCTAAATGTAGTTAAATATACTAATTTATATAAGTGAATTCATGGTTTATCATGCAATTACCATGACTTTACCAGTAACCAGAGTATTGTAACAATTTAGTAAACTATGGTTGACTATAGCTTACTATGGATTTACTACAGTTCACTACAGTTTACTACATCTTCATGTGAATTTACTATGGTAAAAGCATAGTAAAACGTAGTATACTGTAGTTTACTATGAATTACTATGGTTTTATTATAACTTACTATGGTTTACTATGTCTACGTACATATTTACTATGGTGAAAGCATGGTAAAATATAATATAATATGGTTTACTATGGTTTACTATGATTTACTATGATTTACTATGGATTTACCATAGTTTACTCAGTAAACTACAGTACATTTTTAGCAGGGTTGGCTCGCTCGATCCCTCCCTCCCTCCCTCCCTCCTCTCTCTCTCTCTCTCTCTCTCTCCTCTCTCTCCCTCTCCCTCTCTCTCTCTCTCTCTCTCTCTCTCTCTCCTCCCTCCCTCCCTTTCTCCCTCCCTCCCTCCCTCCCTCCCTCCCTCCCCCTCCCTCGCTCGCTCGCTCGCCCGCCCGCCCACCCACTCACCAACTCAACCACTCACTTACTCACTCACTCACTCACTCACTCACTCACTCACTCACTCACTCACTCACCACCACCCACCACCACTCACTCACCACCACTCACTCACTCACTCACTCACTCACTCACTCACTCACTCACCAACCCACCCATCCACTCACTCACTCACTCACTCACTCACTCACTCACCACCCTCACCACTCACTCACTCACTCACTCACCAAACCACCATCACCACCACCACCACCAACCCACCACCACCACCACTCACCCCACCCCACCCACTCACTCACTCACTCACCCACCCACCCACCCACCCACCCACCCACTCACTCACTCACTCACTCACTCACTGGAGGGCTATGGCGGATCGAGACTGAGATCGTGTTGGTATTTTTGTGATATCTTTTCAATATGGCTCTTTCCTTTGTGAACGCCTGCCTGCCTCCATTGTTGTCGATCGAGCGCAAATAGCCCGAACTTCGACGATTGCAGAAACGGACGATATTCGACCCGATGGGCCGAATCCGTTGTTGGCTGAATCATCCCACTCCCAGTGTCAGGACTGCAGCCTCTATAACTCCACGTTCACTATAGTATAACGCCAGCATTGGCCCAATACTGGTATGTTTGCTGGGTAATAATAATTAATAATGATTAATACTTGGCGGACCAAACGCTAGCGCGCGCACCATGCATCCCGTGATTAAAAACGTGCAGAAGCCGAAAACACGCAAACAAGGTTTTAGTTTATTAATTAATACGTTGTATACTAATTCTGTGTAGAATGAATTGGGGGAAATAACCTAATAGGTGTTTTTTACTTTAATTGTTTTGCTAGTCGTCTAACCTGCACCACACAGCTAGTCATCTATCTCGTTGTCGTGTAACCCTGGTCACCAGAGGGCACTAGTGTGTAAAATCACGTCCAGCAGGACAAAGTGGACAACCTGTTACGCACATGTGTATCCTGGGCCAGCGACCAGTCAACACCTAGTATCGGGACCAAGTAGTAAATTATCGCCAGCGGCCTGGTAAGATTGTTTTCTTGCATTTACATTATTAGTTTTATGTATGTGTTAAGTTTCTTGTGTTAATGATATTGCATGTTATTATATTTGGATATATCATCAAGCTACACATTATAACTAAATGTCATACTTTATACGTTGGGAAGACGGGCGTGGCAAGTGAATATATATATATAGCCTATAGGGCGTGGCAGTTCAGTGCGTGCGTGTGTGTAGTACACGTTTCTACTCCATGCAATAAGTTGTCGACGTTATTTTGTGTTTAGATGCGTTCTGTCACACAATTACATATTTCATAATTTAAGGTGTGTGTGTGTGTGTGTGTGCGTGCGCGCGCGCGCGTGCGTGCGTGCGTGCCTGCGTACGTGCGTGTGTGTAACGGCAGTACTTAGGTCTACCGGTTTACTTTGCCAAATACTCAATTGGATTCGGGTCATTCCAAATATGTAATTCGATAAAAAATCCGGTCAACTACCAATCAATATCTGTAATATTTCAATAAACATGATACGCCAAAATAATTATGTCAGTGCTGCATATTACGGGACAAAACATAGTTTACTTTTCTAATAATGCTACCTCCATTATAAGATATACAATAAATGAAACTTGAAAATTAAATTATTACTCAACCCTTCTCTCTCCCTCACCCTCTTCCTTCCTCCCTCCCTCCCTCCCTCCCTCCCTCCCTCCCTCCCTCCCTCTCTCAATTTCTCTCCCCCTCTCTTCCTACCTCCATCCCTTCCTACCTCCTTCCCTCCCTCTCTCTCCCTCTCTTCCTCCGATCCTCCCTCCTCTGTCTGTGCGTCATACTATATCTTTCCCGTTTTCCCTATTCTTTCCCACTCTTCTGTACTCGTCTACACCCCTCTTCCTCAATATTTTTGCCCGCCACTCGTTTTTTACCCATTCTCTCATTCTCATTAAGTCGCACATTGATTCGGTCATGGCTATTTGCACATATTAACACGAACGTCGAAGCTGCCATACAAATCAATTGTGTAATACCTGCCATGCTTCATTGACATTAACACAGTTTAACACAGACAATGCAATCCGTCAATTGGAGTTGGACATTCTTGGCATAGCTTGCGGCCTCCCATAATGGTTTTGTTGCTTGCACGTGAGTTATTTCTATTAACAAATGATTGAAGGGTGCAACGAACAATAGCATGGAATCGTTGGGGGTCAAAACGTAGTTCTTCCGGTTAACAGTGCTATGCTAACTTCATATGTTTCTTGTTTTGTTCGAGGTCGAGTGCAGCAGACGATGTACGTTTGACGCTCAGTGTAGTGTGACAGTTGGTCTCAGCTAAGCTGCACACAAGGTGCAGTTTAAGATGTCAGCAGACACTAGGATATCAACAGATGCCGAAACACAACGAGGACGGGCACAGATTACACGATGCAGTTACTCGAAGGTATGAAAGTTTGTTGTGGTATTTAGAAAGACATTATTGTCATATTATCATATTCGTGATTCAATGCATGTTTCTATTGTAATTCCCTCTATCATAATGTTACCTTTAACAGCCTCACACAATTACAATGTGTTCAGAATTGCTTAGCAAGGATTGTGACCACGTTTTATTCATTCTATGCGGATTCTAATATCCTTGCATTGTCTTCCTGTCCGATATCGTATTATCTTGAAGATCTTAAAATTAATTGCTTGCTCTGATGAGAAAGGTTGCCTAGCTTCGATCATTTCTTTATGATCTAGTTTTTGTCCCTGAAGTCAATACCATTGTTTGAACAAGTGCTTTTGCCTGTTTATGCCAACACGCATGTGGAAAACAAAATTATGATCACTATGCTAATTGGTGTCGATAATATCTTAAATAAAATAACTAAATTTGTCTTAGTCTACATCTGTTATGTTTATTATTTTATGTTATATATTCTTGTTTACTAATTTGAGTTATATGGAATTATGCGAATTGTGTATGAACATTTGAAAGTAATTCCTTGTTACATTTTATAAAGGACAAAATGGCGACGATGTGTACGCCATCTTGGTTTCACGTCGCCTGTTGTAAAACATACCTATCCATAAATCTGCATGGATGAATAATTATAGTTTCACATGTTAACATGTTTAATGTATCATATGCTATAATATAACACATGAGCGATGTTTTAACGCCATTCTATGATACAAATAACTTCGCTGGAAATAGATATATCAGTTTAAGCTGTGATAAGTTGACACCACAATCTCGCCAGTCAAACACTATATGGTATATAAAGGAAGGAAGTTGCTATTATAATTGTAACTGATGTGTATATGGCAAAGGGTGTATCACGTGATGCTCGCAATATGGAGGGTCACATCCGGCAATGGACCGCCGGACTTAGGGGCAGATACTCCCCCCTTTCTCGTAGCACAGTGGTTAGTTGTGGGGGTTGAAGGTCGTGACGTTTCTCGCCAGGGGAACGTTGTAAGGAGCAACCAAAGCGGAGTGCCGAGCCCAAGTAGTCCATTAGATTGTTCTATAGGCAGAATGTTCCCAGTGTCTCCCACAATATTAACACAAATGAGCTCTGCGATTGCAGTTTCATATAATTTCGTACAGTTCCCTATACCACCTTGTTTGCGGGAAAAAATCGCCGCCAGGGCGAAATGATTATTTTGCGTGTGACGATCTGGAATGTATATCCGGTACATTATGTCATTCCACGTATGCGCATGCGTGCGCGACTGGCGTGACCTCAGGTGGCCGATCAACTTTGACCTTGAGGAATGTCCCAACGACCTACGTTGCAGACTACAGTTTACGTCCGTGCATGTGTTCACGCCAATAGAGTTACATACATCCCAAACTGACCGAGTATGTCACGAAAAAGCGGAGACTTATTTAACGCTGTAATGTTGATGGGGGATTGCATTAAAAGTGACCTAGAAAGAGTTAGAGAGAAGAATAAAAAAGCAACATATAGAAAGTATTGGAGACTGTTGATAGTAGTGAACTTAGTGAAAGAAGAGGGAAAAAACACAATGAAAACGGAAATCACTGTCAACTTGATCACCCCTGACGACAGTGACCAAGACAATAACAACAAAATGCGATCTGACCCCAGTGAATCTTGAGCAGCTCAGATCGACAAGGACAAAAATGAATTTTTGACAGTTTCTTTACAAATCTTAACCGTTACATCACAACCTGAGAGGATGTCGATCAACTGTAAATCCAACACACAGCATTTCATGTAAGCATTCTATGGCGGTTCTAAGTACTGTAATTATAAAATATATATACAAATGCATTTCAGTTCCATTCACTAGCTGCTATATATATATATATATATATATATATATATATATATATATATATATATCAAGGCTCAAATCATCTTTCTTCCATTTCAAACCTTGGGCAAGTTCATTCATACCTCATTGTTCCACCAGTTAATGAATGAGTACCTGGCTGTAGACAGTGGTGGATATTTATGTTTGGTGTCTTTGTGGAATAACTGCAGCATGGCTAAATGCTTCCTCAAAAGAAGTCAACATTCCAGGGAGTAAAACATAAAGCAACCCTCAAAACTTAATCTGGTACAGTAACATTGTTTACATTTACCGCGCCTTTTTGTCACATTTACTGTTATGGTTGACTATAAAAAAATCTGCCAACTCTAAAAGTCGTGGTTGAAGAGTCTGCACATAACTCTCTCCAGCAGTGGTCCTTACAGACAGGACCATCAGGTTATGGTAGTCATGCAAAGAGGTCATGTTGCCTCCATCAGGACACGAGTATCTTTACGTCACCCATAAGTCACTTGTCAAGACTTCCTTGTCTGCTCACAGATGTGATTGAATCGTCTGAAAAACAAGATTTACATAATGTGAACCTTTCAGGTGTGCTATGTTTACATGATACGTTTACATGAGAATGCATATGTCACCAAATTGGATAAAATGTCAGTAGCGTGTTATACATGAAATTACTGTCATAATTATAGATCTCTCAGTCACATGACACAAACATCTTGGTCCTGAAGACCTAAGTACAGTCGGAACCTCCATAATTATATCCTTAAATACCGAGTTGTGACTATATGATATATAGCTAAACTAATACTAGGTATGTCAGTCAGTATGTTCAATCTTATGATCTTATAAGGTCACAGAACATTATCACCAAGCCAACCTTTGTATGCCGGCACTGAGAATGGTCACTGCCAGGTACTTGTCATCCTCAGTGGTTCTTTTATAACTCAAATTGAGACAGGACCAACATTAACGAGATCTTGAAATTACAAGGGATACACAGTCCCCAATGTTAAGTCAGGTTGTTACACCAAATACTTTTATGTCTGCCCAGTCTGGGTTTTGAACTCAGACTGTTGGCATACTAGTCAGATGTGCTAACCATTATGCTGTCATGATGTTGACATGCATGAATCATAATTGAACTGAGCAGGCAAGCCAGTTGTTTCAAATGTTATGTGGTTTCCTGAGAGTTGATCTTACGTGGCATGTGGGGGTTGGTTGACTTGGGTCCTACAGTGTCGACCCCAGTAACAGTCCGGCCGCATCGTCACTGGCCCTGAAACACGATTACAATGTGTCACAACCTTGGAAATAGCAGGTGGACTGTGGCCATAATCAACAGTACCAACAAATGTCAACAAATGTCTACAGACTCATGGATGTGGACCAGATGTGTACATAGTTTATTAAATTGTTATTAATTATTTATTTTAATTTTACCTATTTATTTTCTTGTACGTTTTAAAATTTATTTTACAAACTGTCTTCACTCAGTTATGATCAATATACCCTTTATTTTTAATAATCTTCTTTAGCTAACTTATTTATTTTTCATTCATTACTATTATTTTTTATACATTATACATAGTTTACGTATTTCATGTACTTTACTTTACAAATTTAATATTAGTAACCTCATGTAATTTATTAATATTTTTTATACATGTATACATATTCATGGATCACCTCCGAATGGATCTTACAAAGATGTATTATTACTATATCAAAGTAATTCAAAGTCGAATTTTGAGGAAAGTTTGAAGTAGATCATTATCATCATTAGTACTTTATTAGATATCGATAGTAATTATAGTTAGCAAATAATCAACTACACTACTTGTATTATATACAAAACAAATATTAAAATGACATTAATATAATTACCATAAACTCACTAACTCCATAATACATTAATCATTAGATGTAGACAAAATTAATACATGAATTTAATTGTTCGTGGGACATTCCACAAAACAATACATGTGGACGGTGAACAGAAAACTTGAAAAAGCAGAATGCAAAGAGGATCAAAGACAAGGGAGACAGAAAATCAACTTGGTGAGATCTGTGTGGAGATGACAATGGCAGCCTGGGAGGTCAGTCTTAAGGTGGCCCAAAACATTCGTTTTTGGCATGCAACACCACAGCAAATGTGATTGGGAGAAAGACGCGCAAACAAAATTTACCATTTCACACCTACTGACTGACTAGACCTACCTGGTAGTTGATCGTTTGGTATGGCCTTCCTGAATAGGTATGCAAGTGACTGAAGTCTGGTCAAGGCACATCTATAGCATATCAACATGTCCGGGGTGACAGACACTAGAGCAGAGCCAAAGGGTATTTTATTAGTGCACACACGCCCGCATATGCACGCACGCACGCACGCACGCACGCACGCACGCACGCACACATCCACACATATGTCATGTTTCGTTTATCTGGTCTTTTATCATTCGGCTATTTCACAATCCACAAATTTGGTTTGGGAACCATTTTGAATACTATATATAATAAGGTTTAAGGTGTCTTACTAATCTGCATGTTCCATTAATCCAACCAATACTCTGGGAACCAACCAAGTGTGTGGATAAACCAGATGTTACTGTATATATATATATATATATATATTCCTATATGCAGGTTATGCAGACCAGTTAAATATATAGCACTGACTTATGCAGACCAAGGCCAGCCTGCATGAAACATATGACCCCTGCTTGTGTGAATAATGTTATTATAAATGGTAACTGTTACTGTAGCATAACATAACGATAAAACTGTGAATAAATATTGTACCAAAATAAAAAACCTTTGCGATTTTGAGAGCATTATACTCGAAGGTCATATATCCTATCTCTCGTAATGTAGCAGTCTGCCTAAGCTGTTTTAGAGTATATATACAAAATATAATACAATATAGCATAATTAAAATTATAACAGTATTACATCGCCATCCTTAATCAATTTTGCCTATTATTAATCAGGGTTTGTAAATCTTCAAACATGTACTTTTTGTTAAAATCATGTTACATTTACTCATGTGACTTGCAAAGAGTATAAACAGCCTACATATTATAATACTTGCTGCTGTTTTCCAAATTTCTAAATGAAAAGGGAATTTAAATTTGTTGGATGACATGATACGTGGCATAGTGGGTAGGGCATCAGACTCAGTTAAGAGAACCCGGGTTCGAATCCTGAGTAGCCCAGAGATGTTCAATTAAACCGGTCAGCCAGGGAGTAACTCTGAGCAGTGATATGGACGCTACATAACTACTAGCCTTATTATACCTACCAGTTTATGGGAATTCACCAGTTTCAAGTTGATGACAGCATTGGGTGAGGAGGTCCTTAATGGCCATGTTCTTGGCCTGCATGTGCACCTTCAACAGATGGCACAGGACTGTCACACATTAATAATTTTGAGTAACGATCAGTGTTTTATTTAAGACAACTAAGCGGCATATAAAAAGTATAGATAAATACTTAATCAAAGTAATAATAATCAAAGTGGAAAATGTGCAAGTTATTCAAAGCTGCAGCAGACCAAGTCTGCAATGCTGGCATACAGTACTTGCAATACCATATCATAGGATTCACAATTTCTCATTAATCCATATGTAGGCTTTATGTTGACAAAATGAATCACTCCTACCAACTCCAAGATAAAACACATTTTATTTCATTCTGATGTTTATGATCCTGAAATATATGCATTAATAATGTTGCATAATGTTAATAAAATATGAATATTTGAAGATAAACACAAGAGAAATAAAACAACATCAAGGTTGGCTTTTCAGCATGATTCATTGTAGTATACCTTCAGCATGTTGGATTCATATTCATTGCTTAATATAATTGTTGACAGACACGTCTCAGCAAAGTTCATATCTGAAATGAAAGAAATCGTATTATATACTGTATATATATATATATATATATATATATATATATTATATGATGAAATAACTATACAATTGATCACATTTTGGGCAACCAACAAGTGAATGCATTTTTTATTGTTTTAATTCCTCATAATAAAATAATACAGGAAAGACACACAGAAATAATATTTAATTTATTACACATAAAATACTGAGACAAAAATATTATTATATCTAAAATATATCCCTGCAGTAAGAGATTTGGCATGATGACTAATATAGGTTAGAAGTATTTTAGGACTGTTAATGTATATGTATTGCCTTAGTCAGTTGTTCTGTACATGATGCGAAAAAGACTTTATGGTAACAACACGAATACACATTTGCAATGGCATTGATTTATTTCAATGTTTTTATATATTGAAAGACAATAACAATACGATCAAAAATCCAATTGGAAGTAAAGTTATCCAGAGTATTATATTTTTTATGGACAGTGCAAAATTAAAATATGAAAAAGACACCTACATTTTATAATATTAAAAGTTTACAAATTAAATCACAGCAAATTAGAAATGTTTCAAAACACATGAAGCTCTTTAATGCTATGATCATTTTTCGTATGATCTTTTAGTTGTGTTTCCTGATGTCCACTTTTGCTTTGTGTTTGATGGTCTTGCATATTTCTGCGTACTCTATTCGTTAACATAGTTACCTTTTAGACCATTTATTTTATTTTTGTCGTAGGCAATGTCAACACCAAATCCATCAGGCAACATCCGTTATGCATAGAAATGTTTTCAAAATACAGTGTATCGATCTAAACGTTTAAGTTTATGAGAATATACGAGTTGTTGTTGTTATTCTCCTCTTGCTGGGATGTATAGTAATAAAACAACTCATCTTACAAGCATTACGATTGATAATTATGATCTTTAAAAGTCAAACTGTTGGTCAATGTGATACAAATATTTTTGACAGCAGTAAGCGTGGGCAGAGATTGGCTTGACATTATGTAGTCATACTCATAGGTTAAACAGTTCTTTTTGTTAGTGAACGACATTATGCAGCATTTCTCAAAGTTGTTTCAGGTGCCAGACACACACTTTCAGATCTTTCTGATAAAGATTTTCTTTAAACAATTTTGAACCATTGGCATAAAATGACATTTCACATGACTCAAAATTATTAAATAGTTCATTAATATACAGGCAGAAAGAAGTGGCCATATTTGGGAATTGTTATTTACTTACTTAAAAACAGCTATATTAAGAAACAAAAGTATTACATTTCATAATTTAATGTGGTGCATATATCATATAATATAAATGCATCTGATTTTAACTTCATCTTTATTTCATTGAATACCAACAACACGTGCACAAACATCAACAATTTCACAGTTGTGTCAAGAAGAAAACATGCAATCCTTAGATCTTGAGTAACAAGAAAATATATCCTTCATATGTGTAATATATTTAGAACAACCAGATTTGTCATCACAGTTTAGCTTCTGTTCTCTGTTATAACAAATCCACCAGCATATCAGTGGTGAGCTAGACTTCACATCACCACAACCAAGTTTTTACTACTAATATTTAGTAAACTTTCTGAATTTGTGACTAGAGTTCACTGCTTCGTCTCGATTACACACCTTGACTGTGTAGCCATACTTGAAGTATGTGTGTGTATACAGATATGTTATAAAGTAAATAAATAAACAATTCTGAATTAACCTTGTAATATGACACGTCATGTGACACTTCCACCTCACCATATGACAGAAATCACTATGGTTAGTTCAAAACACTTATCACGTCATTATTATGACAAACACTGTGTGTAATATATTATAGAATTTATGAATGACAGACAAGCCTGATTACATCATAGTTTAAAATGCATTAACAAAAATTATGTATTTCATTACAAACATAATAATCAAATTTCATCATGATAGTCAACTATTATTAATCTTGATAACCAATTTCACACCATCAAAAACCAACATCTTCTTTTTTTATAAACTGTATATTGTATACCTCATATTATTATCTGCAAATAAAACAATCATAATTTATACATACATTCTTTTATAGCAATATATAGCTTATACTTATCACACTTGGTGCAGGAAAATACAATGTCACACTACACAAAGACACAACGTGCGTCAGTGGAAGCATCCCACTTCACTGGATCCAAATTCACTCAACAGAATTAACTGGCTTTTCATTGTAAATTATAGAAATAGAAACATTTTCAATGTGCTAAAATCGCAGACATACAATCTTCACTTTAAAAAATCATATTCCGAGTTAATTTAATATGCGTAATGCCTGCAGTTTACATGGCAAAGAAAAGGAACTTTCTATGTCGTGACACCAGACTTCCACAGCCAAAATTAAGAATCAAGGTAATTTCAATTTTAGTATTATGTTTCAAGTCCCAGTTTTCTTCAAATTTTTCTTCATGTTTCAATTCATCTTTAGTTTCTGGGTTCCATCTTCGGGTGTTCCACCTGTAGGTGTCACCACTTCATTTGTGGGATTTATCATCTTGGTGCATGGTTTCACTGCCAGGTGTCTCAACTTGCTTTGTTTCACCACCAGGTGTCTCCATCTCCTTTTCTGACCCGGCATCTGGTTCAGGGCATTCACCACTAGGTGTCTTGATGGACTTCAGAGAGGCATTGTTGTCCTGTTGAGACGGCTGTTGGCTCTCATCATCCATCTTTTCAGCCCATTTTTGCTTTTCATCTGACGTCAGGAAATGGCTAAGTCTGCCAAGAAAAAATTAGTAAAATAACTAATCTATATTTTTCAGAAGAATATTTAATTATTTCACAAGACAGAAAATGCATAATTTTACTTGAATTTCCAACAGAAATTGATTTTACAAAGTCCACAAAGAAAATGCTCCTAAAAGATTATAACTGCAAAATATACCTGATAACTGATTTATGTTCAATATACAGATTCAACTGAAGGACCACAGGAGAACAAGAGTGTCAGGAGTAATGTTAGAAGAGAAGGAATACACCACCAGAGGCCACCGCGTAATGTTAGAAGAGAAGGAATACACCACCAGAGGCCACCACGTAATGTTAGAAGAGAAGGAATACACAACAGAGGCCACAGCGTAATGCTAGAAGAGAAGGAATACACAACCAGAGGCCACAGCGTAATGCTAGAAGAGAAGGAATACACAACCAGAGGCCACAGCGTAATGCTAGAAGAGAAGGAATACACAACCAGAGGCCACAGCGTAATGCTACAAGAGAAGGAATACACAACCAGAGGCCACAGCGTAATGCTAGAAGAGAAGGAATACACAACCAGAGGCCACAGCGTAATGCTAGAAGAGAAGGAATACACAACCAGAGGCCACAGCGTAATGCTAGAAGAGAAGGAATACACACCAGAGGCCACAGCGTAATGCTAGAAGAGAAGGAATACACAACCAGAGGCCACAGCGTAATGCTAGAAGAGAAGGAATACACAACCAGAGGCCACAGCGTAATGCTAGAAGAGAAGGAATACACAACCAGGGGCCACAGCGTAATGCTAGAAGAGAAGGAATACACAACCAGAGGCCACAGCGTAATGCTAGAAGAGAAGGAATACACAACCAGAGGCCACAGCGTAATGCTAGAAGAGAAGGAATACACAACCAGGGGCCACAGCGCAATGTTAGAAGAGAAGGAATACACCACCAGAGGCCACAGCGTAATGTTAGAAGAGAAGGAATACACAACCAGAGGCCACCGCGTAATGTTAGAAGAGAAGGAATACACCACCAGAGGCCACCGCGTAATGTTAGAAGAGAAGGAATACACCACCAGAGGCCACCGCGTAATGTTAGAAGAGAAGGAATACACCACCAGAGGCCACCGCGTAATGTTAGAAGAGAAGGAATACACACCAGAGGCCACCGCGTAATGTTAGAAGAGAAGGAATACACCACCAGAGGCCACCAGCGTAATGTTAGAAGAGAAGGAATACACCACCAGAGGCCACCAGCGTAATGTTAGAAGAGAAGGAATACACAACAGAGGCCACGCGTAATGTTAGAAGAGAAGGAATACACAACCAGAGGCCACCGCGTAATGTTAGAAGAAAAGGAATACACAACAGAGGCCACAGCGTAATGTTAGAAGAGAAGGAATACACAACCAGAGGCCACCAGCGTAATGTTAGAAGAGAAGGAATACACAACCAGAGGCCACAGCGTAATGTTAGAAGAGAAGGAATACACAACAGAGGCCACCGCGTAATGTTAGAAGAGAAGGAATACACAACCAGAGGCCACCGCGTAATGTTAGAAGAAAAGGAATACACAACAGAGGCCACCGCGTAATGTTAGAAGAGAAGGAATACACCACCAGAGGCCACCGCGTAATGTTAGAAGAGAAGGAATACACAACAGAGGCCACCGCGTAATGTTAGAAGAGAAGGAATACACAACCAGAGGCCACCGCGTAATGTTAGAAGAAAAGGAATACACAACAGAGGCCACAGCGTAATGTTAGAAGAGAAGGAATACACAACCAGAGGCCACCGCGTAATGTTAGAAGAGAAGGAATACACAACCAGAGGCCACAGCGTAATGTTAGAAAAGAAGGAATACACAACAGAGGCCACCGCGTAATGTTAGAAGAGAAGGAATACACAACCAGAGGCCACCGCGTAATGTTAGAAGAGAAGGAATACACAACAGAGGCCACCGCGTAATGTTAGAAGAGAAGGAATACACAACCAGAGGCCACCGCGTAATGTAGAAGAAAGGAATACACAACAGAGGCCACAGCGTAATGTTAGAAGAGAAGGAATACACAACCAGAGGCCACAGCGTAATGCTAGAAGAGAAGGAATACACAACCAGAGGCCACAGCGTAATGCTAGAAGAGAAGGAATACACAACCAGAGGCCACAGCGTAATGCTAGAAGAGAAGGAATACACAACAGAGGCCACAGCGTAATGCTAGAAGAGAAGGAATACACAACAGAGGCCACAGCGTAATGCTAGAAGAGAAGGAATACACAACAGAGGCCACAGCGTAATGCTAGAAGAGAAGGAATACACAACAGAGGCCACAGCGTAATGCTAGAAGAGAAGGAATACACAACAGAGGCCGCGGCGTAATGCTAGAAGAGAAGGAATACACAACAGAGGCCGCGCGTAATGCTAGAAGAGAAGGAATACACAACCAGAGGCCACAGCGTAATGCTGGAAGAGAAGGAATACACAACAGAGGCCGCAATGCTGAAAAGGAATACACAAGAGCAGCGTATGTAGAAGAGAAGGAATACACAACAGAGGCCACAGCGTAATGCTGGAAGAGAAGGAATACACAACAGAGGCCACGCGTAATGCTGGAAGAGAAGGAATACACAACCAGAGGCCACAGCGTAATGCTAGAAGAGAAGGAATACACAACCAGAGGCCACAGCGTAATGCTAGAAGAGAAGGAATACACAACCAGAGGCCACAGCGTAATGCTAGAAGAGAAGGAATACACAACCAGAGGCCACAGCGTAATGCTAGAAGAGAAGGAATACACAACCAGAGGCCACAGCGTAATGCTGGAAGAGAAGGAATACACAACAGAGGCCACGGCGTAATGCTGGAAGAGAAGGAATACACAACAGAGGCCACGGCGTAATGCTGAAGAGAAGGAATACACAACAGAGGCCACAGCGTAATGCTAGAAGAGAAGGAATACACAACAGAGGCCGCGCGTAATGCTGGAAGAGAAGGAATACACAACAGAGGCCAGCAGCGTAATGCTAGAAGAGAAGGAATACACAACCAGAGGCCACAGCGTAATGCTAGAAGAGAAGGAATACACAACCAGAGGCCACAGCGTAATGCTAGAAGAGAAGGAATACACAACAGAGGCCGCAGCGTAATGCTAGAAGAGAAGGAATACACAACAGAGGCCGCTGCGTAATGCTAGAAGAGAAGGAATACACAACCAGAGGCCACAGCGTAATGCTGGAAGAGAAGGAATACACAACCAGAGGCCACAGCGTAATGCTGGAAGAGAAGGAATACACAACCAGAGGCCACAGCGTAATGCTAGAAGAGAAGGAATACACAACCAGAGGCCACAGCGTAATGCTAGAAGAGAAGGAATACACAACCAGAGGCCACAGCGTAATGCTAGAAGAGAAGGAATACACAACCAGAGGCCACAGCGTAATGCTAGAAGAGAAGGAATACACAACCAGAGGCCACAGCGTAATGCTAGAAGAGAAGGAATACACAACCAGAGGCCACAGCGTAATGCTAGAAGAGAAGGAATACACAACCAGAGGCCACAGCGTAATGCTAGAAGAGAAGGAATACACAACAGAGGCCACAGCGTAATGCTAGAAGAGAAGGAATACACAACCAGAGGCCACAGCGTAATGCTGGAAGAGAAGGAATACACAACCAGAGGCCACAGCGTAATGCTAGAAAAGAAGGAATACACAACCAGAGGCCACAGCGCAATGCTAGAAAGAAGGAATACACAACCAGAGGCCACAGCGTAATGCTAGAAGAGAAGGAATACACAACAGAGGCCACAGCGTAATGCTAGAAGAGAAGGAATACACAACAGAGGCCACGCGTAATGCTAGAAGAGAAGGAATACACAACCAGAGGCCACAGCGTAATGCTGAAGAGAAGGAATACACAACCAGGGCCACGCGAATGTAGAAGAAAGGAATACACAACAGAGGCCACGCGAATGTAGAAAGAAGGAATACACAACCAGAGGCCACAGCGTAATGCTAGAAGAGAAGGAATACACAACCAGAGGCCACAGCGTAATGCTGAAGAGAAGGAATACACAACCAGGGGCCACAGCGTAATGCTGGAAGAGAAGGAATACACAACCAGGGCCACAGCGTAATGCTGGAAGAGAAGGAATACACAACCAGGGCCACGCGTAATGCTGAAGAGAAGGAATACACAACAGGGCCCAGCGAATGCTAGAAAGAAGGAATACACAACAGAGGCCACAGCGAATGCTGAAGAGAAGGAATACACAACAGGGCCACAGCGTAATGCTGAAGAGAAGGAATACACAACAGGGCCCGGTAATGCTGAAGAGAAGGAATACACAACCAGGGCCACAGCGAATGCTAGAAAGAAGGAATACACAACCAGAGGCCACAGCGTAATGCTGAAGAGAAGGAATACACAACCAGGGCCACAGCGTAATGCTGAAGAGAAGGAATACACAACAGAGGCCCGCGAATGCTGAAGAGAAGGAATACACAACCAGAGGCCACAGCGTAATGCTGGAAGAGAAGGAATACACAACCAGGGGCCACAGCGAATGCTAGAAGAGAAGGAATACACAACCAGAGGCCACAGCGTAATGCTAGAAGAGAAGGAATACACAACCAGGGCCACAGCGTAATGCTAGAAGAGAAGGAATACACAACCAGAGGCCACAGCGCAATGCTAGAAAGAAGGAATACACAACCAGAGGCCACAGCGCAATGCTAGAAGAGAAGGAATACACAACCAGGGGCCACAGCGCAATGCTAGAAAGAAGGAATACACAACCAGGGCCACAGCGAATGTAGAAGAGAAGGAATACACAACCAGGGCCACAGCGAATGCTAGAAAGAAGGAATACACAACCAGGGCCACAGCGAATGTGAAGAGAAGGAATACACAACCAGAGGCCAAAGAGAAGGAATACACAACCAGGGCCACAGCGAATGTAGAAAGAAGGAATACACAACCAGGGCCACAGCGAATGCTAGAAAGAAGGAATACACAACAGGGCCCAGCGAATGCTAGAAGAGAAGGAATACACAACAGAGGCCCAGCGAATGCTAGAAGAGAAGGAATACACAACAGAGGCCCGCGTAATGCTAGAAAGAAGGAATACACAACCAGAGGCCACAGCGTAATGCTGAAGAGAAGGAATACACAACAGGGCACAGCGAATGCTAGAAGAGAAGGAATACACAACCAGAGGCCACAGCGAATGCTAGAAGAGAAGGAATACACAACCAGAGGCCACAGCGTAATGCTAGAAGAGAAGGAATACACAACCAGAGGCCACAGCGAATGCTAAAAGAAGGAATACACAACCAGAGGCCACAGCAATGCTGAAGAGAAGGAATACACAACCAGGGCCACAGCGAATGCTAAAGAGAAGGAATACACAACAGGCACAGCGAATGCTAGAAGAGAAGGAATACACAACCAGGGCCACAGCGAATGCTAGAAGAGAAGGAATACACAACCAGGGCCACAGCGCAATGCTAGAAAGAAGGAATACACAACCAGAGGCCACAGCGTAATGCTAAAGAGAAGGAATACACAACCAGGGCCACAGCGAATGTAGAAGAGAAGGAATACACAACCAGAGGCCACAGCGAATGCAAAGAGAAGGAATACACAACAGGACAGGTAATGCTGAAGAGAAGGAATACACAACCAGAGGCCACAGCGAATGCTAGAAGAGAAGAATACACAACCAGGGGCCACAGCGAATGTAGAAGAGAAGGAATACACAACCAGGGCCACAGCGAATGCTAGAAAGAAGGAATACACAACCAGGCCACAGCGAATGCTAGAAGAGAAGGAATACACAACCAGGGCCACAGCGAATGCTAGAAGAGAAGGAATACACAACCAGAGGCCACAGCGTAATGCTAGAAGAGAAGGAATACACAACCAGGGCCACAGCGAATGCTAGAAAGAAGGAATACACAACCAGAGGCCACAGCGAATGCTAGAAGAGAAGGAATACACAACAGAGGCCCAGCGTAATGCTAGAAGAGAAGGAATACACAACAGGGCCCGCGAATGCTAGAAGAGAAGGAATACACAACCAGAGGCCACAGCGAATGCTAAGAGAAGGAATACACAACCAGAGGCCACAGGAATGCTAGAAGAGAAGGAATACACAACCAGAGGCCACAGCGAATGCTAAAAGAAGGAATACACAACCAGAGGCCACAGCGTAATGCTAAAGAGAAGGAATACACAACCAGAGCCCGAATGCTAAAGAAGGAATACACAACCAGAGGCCACAGCGAATGCTAGAAGAGAAGGAATACACAACCAGGGCCACAGCGAATGCTAGAAAGAAGGAATACACAACAGGGCCACAGCGAATGCTAGAAGAGAAGGAATACACAACCAGGGCCACAGCGAATGTAGAAGAGAAGGAATACACAACCAGGGCCACAGCGTAATGTAGAAGAGAAGGAATACACAACCAGAGGCCACAGCGTAATGCTGAAGAGAAGGAATACACCAGAGGCCAAATAAAAACACAACCAGGGCCACAGCGAATGCTAGAAGAGAAGGAATACACAACCAGAGGCCACAGCGTAATGCAGAAGAGAAGGAATACACAACAGGGCCACAGCGAGCAAAGAAGGAATACACAACCAGAGGCCACAGCACAAGAGAAGGAATACACAACAGAGGCCACAGCGAATGCTAAAGAGAAGGAATACACAACCAGAGGCCACAGGTAATGCTAGAAGAAGGAATACACAACCAGAGGCCACAGCGTAATGCTAAAGAGAAGGAATACACAACCAGAGGCCACAGCGAATGCTAGAAGAGAAGGAATACACAACAGAGGCCACAGCGAATGCTAAAGAGAAGGAATACACAACAGAGGCCACAGCGAATGCAGAAGAGAAGGAATACACAACCAGAGGCCACAGCGTAATGCTAAAAGAAGGAATACACAACAGAGGCCACAGCGAAGAGAAGGAATACACAACAGAGGCCACAGCGTAATGCTAGAAGAGAAGGAATACACAACCAGAGGACAGCGAATGCTAGAAGAGAAGAATACACAACCAGAGGCCACAGGAATGTAGAAGAGAAGGAATACACAACAGAGGAATAATGCTAGAAGAGAAGGAATACACAACCAGGGGCCACAGCGCAATGCTAGAAGAAGGAATCCACAGAGGCCACAGCGAATGCTAGAAGAGAAGGAATACACAACCAGAGGCCACAGCGAATGCTGAAGAGAAGGAATACACAACAGAGGCCCAGCGTAATGCTGAAGAGAAGGAATCCACGGGCCGCAATGCTAAAGAGAAGGAATACACAACCAGAGGCCACAGGTAATGCAGAAAGAAGGAATACACAACAGAGGCCACAGCGTAATGCTGAAAAGAAGAATACACAACAGAGGCCACAGCGAATGCTGAAGAAGGAATACACAACAGAGGCCAGCAATGCTAGAGAAGGAATACCAACCAAGGCCACGGTAATGCTGAAGAGAAAAAACCAGAGGCGCTAATGCAAGAAGGAATACACAACAGAGGCCGCGTAATGTAAAAGGAATACACAACCAGAGGCCACAGCGAAGTGAAGAGAAGGAATACACAACAGAGGCCCAGCAATGCTGAAGAGAAGAACACAACAGAGGCCCGCGAATGCTGAGAGAAGGATACACAACAGAGGCCCGCGTAATGCTGAAGAGAAGGAATACACAACAGAGGCCCAGCGAATGCTAGAAGAGAAGGAATACACAACAGAGGCCCGCGTAATGCTGAAGAGAAGGAATACACAACAGAGGCCCGGCAATGCTGGAAGAGAAGGAATACCAACAAGGCCCGGGTAATGCTGGAAGAGAAGGAATACACAACAGAGGCCGTGGCTTAATGCAGAAGAGAAGGAATACACAACAGAGGCCGCGAATGCTGGAAGAGAAGGAATACACAACAGAGGCCGCAGCAATGCTGGAAGAGAAGGAATACACAACAGAGGCCGCGGCGTAATGCTGGAAGAGAAGGAATACACAACAGAGGCCGCGGCGTAATGCTGGAAGAGAAGGAATACGCAACCAAAGGCCACGGTGTAATGCTAGAAGAGAAGTAATACACAACCAGAGGCCGTGGCATAATGCAGAAGAGAAGGAATACACAACAGAGGCCGTGGCGTAATGCTAGAAGAGAAGGAATACACAACAGAGGCCGTGGCGTAATGCTAGAAGAGTAGGAATACACAACAGAGGCCACAGCGTAATGCTAGAAGAGAAGGAATACGCAACCAGAGGCCACCGTCTAATGCTGAAGAGAAGGAATACGCAACCAAAGGCCACGGCGTAATGCTAGAAGAGAAAGAATACACAACAGAGGCCGCGGCGGAATGCTGGAAGAGAAGGAATACGCAACCAGAGGCCGCGGCATAATGTTGGAAAAAGAACAGTGCAGATCGACAATATGAAACTTGTCATTCTCACGGAACAGATTAAAAGAATACAACATTTTACCTGATACACACATTTAAAACAAGTGATTTAATTATCAATAAGTCAATGGCCTCATTATGCAGTTGTCATCTGCAGAGTAGTGTCAGGGATGGACACTTACCTCGAGTCATCTCTAGCCTCTGTTCCTTCCACATCTTCAAACTTGGCCTCTGAATCAACCATCATCAGATCTTCTTGACTGTCAGACACATGGTAGGTGCTGCAACAACAACACACATTAGGTGCTGCAACAACAACACACAGTAGGTGATGTAACAACAACAATACATAGTAGGTGCTGCAACAACAACAACACAGTATATGCTACAACAACAACAACAACACACAGTAGGTGCTATAGCTACAACAACAACACAGTAGGTACTGCAACAACAACAACACATAGTAGGTGCGCAAAACAACAACATATGGTAAGAGTTACAACACACAGTAGGTTCTGCAACAAGAACAAATTATAGGTGCTGCAACAACACACAATAGGTGCTGGGTGCTGCAACAACATGCAGTAGGTGCTGTTACAACAACAGCATTAGCTGATAGGTGCTGTATAAACAATACATTAGGTGCTGCAGCAACAACACATAATATGTGCTGTAACAACAATACACAATATGCATTGCAACAAAACAAACAAACAGTACATGCAGCAACAGCAGCCACAACAAGGTAGGTGTTACAACAACATACAGTAGGTGCTGCATCAACAACAATACATGGTAGGTGCTGCAGCAACAACAACAAATCATAGATGCTGCAACAACATCAAATCATAGGTGCTGCAGCAACAACAACACATTATAGGTGCAACAACTACACATGTAGGCGTTGTAACAACACTTGTTTTCACCTCACAATGAAATGATGCACTGTTTGATACGCACCTCCTGATCAGACAGAAGATGCTGAGGGCGAAGATAACACCCCCCAGGAGGGTGAAGAAGACCGCCAGGGAGCTCCTGATGGCAGGGCCGTAGTCAGTAGACTCAATGGGGTGTATAATCACCAGGGGCTTGTCCTCTAGAGTGGCTGGCGCAACTACATAAGATGCCTTCGCTGCATCATTGGGGGAGCCACTTGTCTCAATTGCCTACAAGGAAGATAATAGTATAATTTAATGTTTCTGCAACCAAAATAAACTTTGAATTTTATGCACATTCACTGAATCCTTTTTTCAATTCAAACTTTCCTGCATGCAGTTCTCAAACAACTTTTACCTTTTTAATTTAAAGGAAGCTGTGTGACCAGAATGTCAACAACACATACAAGCAAATGTCACAGCTAGGTAATAGCTGCCTGGAATGTCCTCACATATATTGCTGCTAGGCTATGACTTCATAAACACTGCTGCTAAGCTATGCCTTCCCAGACATTGCTGCTAGGCTATGACTTCACAAACACTGCTGCTAGGCTATGACTTCACATACATTGCTGCTAGGCTATGACTTCACAAACACTGCTGCTAGGCTATGCCTTCCCAGACATTGCTGGTAGGCTATGACTTCACAAACACTGCTGCTAGGCTATGACTTCACAGACACTGCTCCTAGGCTGTAACTTCACAGATATTGCTGCTTGGCTATGACTTCACAGACACTGCTGCTAGGCTGTAACTTCACAGATATTGCTGCTTGGCTATGACTTCACAGACACTGCTGCTAGGCTATGACTTCACAGATATTGCTGCTTGGCTATGACTTCACAGACACTGCTGCTAGGCTGTAACTTCACATATATTGCTGCTTGGCTATGACTTCACATACATTGCTGCTAGGCTGTAACTTCACAGATATTGCTGCTAGGCTATGACTTCACAGACACTGCTCCTAGGCTGTAACTTCACAGATATTGCTGCTTGGCTATGACTTCACAGACACTGCTGCTAGGCTGTAACTTCACAGATATTGCTGCTTGGCTATGACTTCACAGACACTGCTGCTAGGCTGTAACTTCACAGATATTGCTGCTTGGCTATGACTTCACAGACACTGCTGCTAGGCTATGACTTCACAGATATTGCTGCTTGGCTATGACTTCACAGACACTGCTGCTAGGCTATGACTTCACAGACACTGCTCCTAGGCTGTAACTTCACAGATATTGCTGCTTGGCTATGACTTCACAGACACTGCTGCTAGGCTGTAACTTCACAGATATTGCTGCTTGGCTATGACTTCACAGACACTGCTGCTAGGCTATGACTTCACAGATATTGCTGCTTGGCTATGACTTCACAGACACTGCTGCTAGGCTGTAACTTCACAGATATTGCTGCTTGGCTATGACTTCACAGACACTGCTCCTAGGCTGTAACTTCACAGATATTGCTGCTTGGCTATGACTTCACAGACACTGCTGCTAGGCTGTAACTTCACAGATATTGCTGCTTGGCTATGACTTCACAGACACTGCTGCTAGGCTGTAACTTCACAGATATTGCTGCTTGGCTATGACTTCACAGATATTGCTGCTTGGCTATGACTTCACAGACACTGCTGCTAGGCTATGACTTCACAGACACTGCTGCTAGGCTATGACTTCACAGATATTGCTGCTTGGCTATGACTTCACAGACACTGCTCCTAGGCTGTAACTTCACATATATTGCTGCTTGGCTATGACTTCACATACATTGCTGCTAGGCTGTAACTTCACATATATTGCTGCTAGGCTATGACTTCACAGACACTGCTGCTAGGCTGTAACTTCACAGATATTGCTGCTAGGCTATGACTTCACAGACACTGCTGCTAGGCTGTAACTTCACATATATTGCTGCTAGGCTATGACTTCACAGACACTGCTGCTAGGCTGTAACTTCACAGATATTGCTGCTTGGCTATGACTTCACAGACACTGCTGCTAGGCTATGACTTCACAGATATTGCTGCTTGGCTATGACTTCACAGACACTGCTGCTAGGCTGTAACTTCACATATATTGCTGCTAGGCTATGACTTCACAGACACTGCTGCTAGGCTGTAACTTCACAGATATTGCTGCTTGGCTATGACTTCACATACATTGCTGCTAGGCTGTAACTTCACATATATTGCTGCTAGGCTATGACTTCACAGACACTGCTGCTAGGCTATGACTTCACAGACATTGCTGCTAGGCTATGACTTCACAAACACTGCTGCTAGGCTATGACTTCACATACATTGCTGCTAGGCTATGACTTCACAAACACTGCTGCTAGGCTATGACTTCACATACATTGCTGCTAGGCTGTAACTTCACATATATTGCTGCGTGGCTATGACTTCACAGACACTGCTGCTAGGCTATGACTTCACCAATACTGCTGGCAGGTAATGGCGGTACAAGACTAGTAGATTAATTACATAACAAATCAAATACTATATTTGACATGTACAGTGTTAATTATGTATTCATATGTACAGTATATAATTTTATGTATGTACTGAGTGTATCACAAATAGCTACGAATGGTTTACATTACATACAGAAACTAATGTATTAGTTGAACCTTTTATGAAATGATAACTGAGTACATGTGAAAGGTATCAGTTGATTTAAGACACACATTTCACCTAAGATGATTTGAAGACAACATTTAAGGTGTAGCCTATGGCATGCCAAGATACTGACAGGCAGAATGAGAAAGCCAAACATCACACAAATGGAGAAAGCAGTACTTGAGTTAAGAATGTAACCACTTGCCTGTTTCACGTTCCTTTCTGCCATAGTTCCATTCATCACCTCCAGGAGGAGATCTTGCGGCACTCCGAACGTGGTCGGAGGTGAAGCTGTGTCACGTTTGCTGCGACCATTCATGTGTCCACACAGGAGGTTGGAGATGGGAACATCCACATGCACCAGCACCCTGACAGAGACAATACAAGATGACACCCTGACAGAGACAATACAAGATGACACCCTGACAGAGACAATACAAGATGACACCTGACAGAGACAATACAAGATGACACCTGACAGAGACAGTACAAGATGACACCTGACAGAGACAGTACAAGATGACACCTGACAGAGACAGTACAAGATGACACCTGACAGAGACAGTACAAGATGACACCTGACAGAGACAGTACAAGATGACACCTGACAGAGACAATACAAGATGACACCTGACAGAGACAAGTACAAGATGACACCTGACAGAGACAGTACAAGATGACACCTGACAGAGACAGTACAAGATGACACCTGACAGAGACAAGTACAAGATGACACCTGACAGAGACAGTACAAGATGACACCTGACAGAGACAGTACAAGATGACACCTGACAGAGACAGTACAAGATGACACCTGACAGAGACAGTACAAGATGACACCCTGACAGAGACAGTACAAGATGACACCTGACAGAGACAGTACAAGATGACACCTGACAGAGACAGTACAAGATGACACCTGACAGAGACAGTACAAGATGACACCTGACAGAGACAATACAAGACGACACCCTGACAGAGACAATACAAGATGACACCTGACAGAGACAGTACAAGATGACACCTGACAGAGACAGTACAAGATGACACCCTGACAGAGACAATACAAGACGACACCTGACAGAGACAGTACAAGATGACACCTGACAGAGACAGTACAAGATGACACCTGACAGAGACAGTACAAGATGACACCTGACAGAGACAGTACAAGATGACACCCTGACAGAGACAGTAGAGATGACACCTGACAGAGACAATACAAGATGACACCTGACAGAGACAGTACAAGATGACACCCTGACAGAGACAATACAAGATGACACCTGACAGAGACAGTACAAGATGACACCTGACAGAGACAGTACAAGACGACACCTGACAGAGACAGTACAAGATGACACCCTGACAGAGACAATACAAGATGACACCTGACAGAGACAGTACAAGATGACACCTGACAGAGACAGTACAAGATGACACCCTGACAGAGACAGTAGGAGATGACACCCTGACAGAGACAGTAGGAGATGACACCCTGACAGAGATAGTACAAGATGACACCTGACAGAGACAATACAAGATGATACCCTGACAGAGACAGTACGAGATGACACCTGACAGAGACAGCACAAGATGACACCTGACAGAGTCAGTACAAGATGACACCCTGACAGAGACAGTACGAGATGACACCCTGACAGAGACAGCACAAGATGACACCCTGACAGAGACAGTACGAGATGACACCCTGACAGAGACAGTAGGAGATGACACCCTGACAGAGACAGTACGAGATGACAACTGACAGAGACAGTACGAGATGACACCCTGACAGAGACAGTACGAGATGACACCCTGACAGAGACAGTATGAGACGACACCCTGATAGAGACAGTACGAGATGACACCCTGACATAGACAGTATGAGATGACAGCCAGACAGAGACAGTACAAGAGGATACCCTGACAGATATATTACAAGATGATACCCTGACAGAGACAGTAGGAGATGACATCTGACAGAGACAGTACGAGATGACACCCTGACAGAGACAGTACGAGATGACACCTTGACAGAGACAGTATGAGATGACAGCCTGACAGAGACAGTATAAGATAACAACATGACACACAGAGTACGAGATGACACCCTGACACATACAGTATACCAGCTTTTCTGAAAAAAAACTTGCCACGATCATGTTTAGGGAATGTGTATGTGGGCATGATGATGATTATGTGTCTCGGGAAAATAACCATGTTCATACAATTTCTGCATTATACAGTGACACTATATGTTTATAATGTATGCTTCCTTTATATTACTACTCTACATTACAAATCAGTCTGTCTGTGTCTGTGTCTGTCTGTCTGTTCATCTCTCTATGTATCACTGCTGTACTATCTAATATCACCGATGTCCTACAACAGTAGTATTTATTCTGTTGCATGAAGTGTTCTGTATCTACCTTGTGCCTGAGTCAGCAGGTCTTGGGTAGCCTCTGCCCAGTTTCACGTTAGATGTGTAGGGACAGAACTTGCCTTTGGGCACCTTGCTGCAAACATACAATATTACATCCATTTCACACCTCATCCCCAGTGAGTCATCATCTAAACAATTACTCTAGGATGGGTTGAGTCATCATTATATCAAACAGTGTCATATTTTATTAGACATCTCAATTAAAGCATTTTGCATTATCATGGATGAAACACCATCTTAGAAAAATACCCAGTTGCATACAGGTTGAGGTTCAACCTAATGTAGTGTAGTGGAGTGGGATGGTGTGGTGGGGCAAGGTGTTTGGGCATAGTGGGGGTGGGACACTCGTAGTAAAACTATGAAGGTTCACAGCAACTCATTGAGACACTGTTACTGTGTGTCAAACAGTTTGTCTCTAATGAACATATCGCATACTGAAAAAGGTCCTTAAGATATAACACAAAATTCTGTTTAATGATGTATTTTCTATGAGCTCATTGGTAGTGAAATGGTGCAATGGAGGATGCTGACACTGACAGACATTGTAGTGTCAGCAGGAGACTTACATGTCATGCTGACACTGACAGACATCGTAGTGTCAGCAGGAGACTTACTTGTCATGCTGACACTAACCGACATCGTAGTGTCAGCAGGAGACTTACTTGTCATGCTGACACTGACAGACATTGTAGTGTCAGCAGGAGACTTACATGTCATGCTGACACTGACAGACATCGTAGTGTCAGCAGGAGACTTACTTGTCATGCTGACACTAACCGACATCGTAGTGTCAGCAGGAGACTTACTTGTCATGCTGACACTGACCGACATCGTAGTGTCAGCAGGAGACTTACTTGTCATGCTGACACTGACAGACATTGTAGTGTCAGCAGGAGACTTACTTGTCATGCTGACACTGACAGACATCCTAGTGTCAGCAGGAGACTTACTTGTCATGCTGACACTGACAGACATCGTAGTGTCAGCAGGAGACTTACTTGTCATGCTGACACTGACAGACATAGTAGTGTCAGCAGGAGACTTACTTGTCATGCTGACACTGACAGACATAGTAGTGTCAGCAGGAGACTTACTTGTCATGCTGACACTGACAGACATCGTAGTGTCAGCAGGAGACTTACTTGTCATGCTGACACTGACAGACATAGTAGTGTCAGCAGGAGACTTACTTGTCATGCTGACACTGACAGACATCGTAGTGTCAGCAGGAGACTTACTTGTCATGCTGACACTGACAGACATAGTAGTGTCAGCAGGAGACTTACTTGTCATGCTGACACTGACAGACATAGTAGTGTCAGCAGGAGACTTACTTGTCATGCTGACACTGACAGACATCGTAGTGTCAGCAGGAGACTTACTTTTCATGCTGACACTGACAGACATCGTAGTGTCAGCAAGAGACTTACTTGTCAGGTGGACCGCGACCACAGCACCTGATGAAGCCGTCCACTCTACTGCTGCAGTATTCATTGAGAGTGGCACACGTTGCCTTCAGCACAGCCGACTCAATGCTCTCCCACTGACAACATTAACACATATTCTCACACTCAGTCTAACATCAACATCACTCACACAGTCTAACACCAACATCACTCACTCAGTCTAACACTGACATCTCTGCTCACACTAATTCTAACACTAATACCTCCTCTTCCTCTCAGTCAGTCTACTAGCATTTCCCTCTACCCAATCTTCATCATAAACAATTCACCTACAGCTACACTTCCTGTATTTCCCAATATCCAATTAAGATTCACTCATGCCTGAAACTTTATGGTGGGTGATTATACCACCTGCATTTAGACTGCATAACCTCAACATTAATAAGATGAACATAATTATTAATTGCTTGACACAATGTGGATAGCTTCAGAAACTGGGGACAGATATGTGACAGTCAAATGAACAACAACAAGACATCATTTGTTGAAATGATGAGTTATATAATTATATTTATTTACATCTGAGGATTCACTGGAGTTTCATCAAGATATGGTCTCAGCTGAGAGAGGAAATTATGAATGTAACACTTACATGTGAAACAGCCAGTTCAGGGAAATTCAAGAACACGCCCTTGTCAACCTCCTTCTCTTGAGCTGCAAGAAAGCAGTCATGTGGTCAACACGTGCACTATAAAGCTGTTTCTAAAGTTAATCAAAGAAATATTATGGTTTTAATATATGTTAGGCAGCTGCAAAAGAAACTACTCACTATATGTTTGTGGATTATTTATTTATTATTTATTACTACAAGCATTTCTAAAGCGCCGTATCTCCGGGACCAGCCCATTCATAGGCACAAAAACACATTACAATAAAACATACATAAAATCCTACAACAGTTAAAAAGTAAAAGATCTAAAAAAAATTATCATGGTATATTTTATAATAATAAATAAATAAATATATATAATAATAATAAATTAGTTACAAAATAATACTAATGAAATTAATGATACATCAAATACATTATCATGAGAGTGTCACACAGAACAGTTCGTCATTGGATTTAGCTAATTTAAATAAATGTGTCTTGAGGAGAGTCTTGACTTTTACTAAAGTGTCAGACTGGCGAATGGCAAAGGAGACACACCATGGAGACACCAAGGAGACACACCAAAGTGACACACCAAGGTGACACACCAAGGAGACACACCAAGGAGACACACCAAGGAGACACACCAAGGTGACACACCAAGGTGACACACCAAGGAGACACACCAAGGTGACACACCAAGGAGACACACAAAGGAGACACACCAAGGAGACACACCAAGGAGACACACCAAGGTGACACACCAAGGAGACACACCAAGGTGACACACCAAGGTGACACACCAAGGAGACACACCAAGGTGACACACCAAGGTGACACACCAAGGAGACACACCAAGGAGACACACCAAGGTGACAAGAACCAAAGGAGACACACCAAGGTGACACACCAAGGAGACACACCAAGGTGACACACCAAGGAGACACACCAAGGTGACACACCAAGGAGACACACCAAGGTGACACACCAAGGAGACACACAAAGGAGACACACCAAGGAGACACACCAAGGTGACACACCAAGGTGACACACCAAGGTGACACACCAAGGAGACACACAAAGGAGACACACAAAGGAGACACACCAAGGTGACACACCAAGGAGACACACCAAGGTGACACACCAAGGAGACACACCAAGGTGACACACCAAGGTGACACACCAAGGTGACACACCAAGGAGACACACCAAGGAGACACACCAAGGTGACACACCAAGGAGACACACCAAGGTGACACACCAAGGAGACACACCAAGGTGACACACCAAGGTGACACACCAAGGAGACACACCAAGGAGACACACCAAGGAGACACACCAAGGTGACACACCAAGGAGACACACCAAGGTGACACACCAAGGAGACACACAAAGGAGACACACAAAGGAGACACACAAAGGAGACACACCAAGGTGACACACAAAGGAGACACACCAAGGTGACACACCAAGGAGACACACAAAGGAGACACACCAAGGTGACACACCAAGGAGACACACCAAGGAGACGCACCAAGGAGACGCACAAAGGAGACACACCAAGGTGACACACCAAGGAGACACACAAAGGAGACACACCAAGGTGACACACCAAGGAGACGCACCAAGGAGACGCACCAAGGAGACACACCAAGGAGACACACCAAGGAGACGCACCAAGGAGACACACCAAGGTGACACACCAAGGAGACACACCAAGGAGACACACCAAGGATGACACACCAAGGAGACACACAAAGGAGACACACCAAGGTGACACACCAAGGAGACACACAAAGGAGACACACCAAGGAGACACACCAAGGAGACACACCAAGGAGACGCACCAAGGTGACACACCAAGGAGACACACAAAGGAGACACACCAAGGTGACACACCAAGGAGACACACAAAGGAGACACACCAAGGTGACACACCAAGGAGACACAAGGAGACCAAGGAGACGCACCAAGGAGACGCACAAAGGAGACACACCAAGGTGACACACCAAGGGACACACAAGGAGACACACAAAGGAGACACACCAAGGAGACACACCAAGGAGACGCACCAAGGAGACGCACAAAGGAGACACACCAAGGAGACCACCAAGGAGACACACAAAGGAGACACACCAAGGAGACACACCAAGGTGACACACAAAGGAGACACACAAAGGAGACACACAAAGGAGACACACGAAGGAGACACACCAAGGAGACGCACCAAGGAGACACACAAAGGAGACACACAAAGGAGACACACCAAGGAGACACACAAAGGAGACACACCAAGGAGACACACAAAGGAGACACACAAGGAGACACACAAAGGAGACACACCAAGGAGACCACCAAGGAGACACACCAAGGAGACACACAAAGGAGACACACCAAGGAGACACACCAAGGTGACACACCAAGGAGACACACCAAGGTGACACACCAAGGAGACACACCAAGGAGACACACAAAGGAGACACACAAAGGAGACACACCAAGGAGACACACCAAGGAGACACACCAAAGGAGACACACCAAGGAGACACACCAAGGTGACACACCAAGGAGACACACCAAGGTGACACACCAAGGAGACACACCAAGGAGACACACCAAGGAGACACACAAAGGAGACACACAAAGGAGACACACAAAGGAGACACACAAAGGAGACACACGAAGGAGACACACAAAGGAGACACACAAAGGAGACACACGAAGGAGACACACAAAGGAGACACACCAAGGTGACACACCAAGGAGACACAAAGGAGACACACAAAGGAGACACACAAAGGTGACACACCAAGGAGACACACCAAGGTGACACACCAAAGAGACACACCAAGGAGACACACCAAGGAGACACACCAAGGAGACACACCAAGGTGACACACCAAGGTGACACACCAAGGAGACACACCAAGGAGACACACCAAGGAGACACACCAAGGTGACACACCAAGGTGACACACCAAGGTGACACACCAAGGAGACACACCAAGGAGACACACCAAGGAGACACACCAAGGTGACACACCAAGGTGACACACCAAGGTGACACACCAAGGTGACACACCAAGGTGACACACCAAGGAGACACAAAGGAGACACACAAAGGAGACACACCAAGGTGACACACCAAGGAGACACACCAAGGTGACACACCAAAGAGACACACCAAGGAGACACACCAAGGTGACACACCAAGGAGACACACCAAGGTGACACACCAAGGTGACACACCAAGGAGACACACCAAGGAGACACACCAAGGAGACACACCAAGGTGACACACCAAGGTGACACACCAAGGAGACACACCAAGGAGACACACCAAGGAGACACACCAAGGTGACACACCAAGGTGACACACCAAGGTGACACACCAAGGTGACACACCAAGGAGACACACCAAGGTGACACACCAAGGAGACACACCAAGGAGACACACCAAGGTGACACACCAAGGAGACACACCAAGGTGACACACCAAGGAGACACACCAAGGTGACACACCAAGGAGACACACCAAGGAGACACACCAAGGTGACACACCAAGGAGACACACCAAGGTGACACACCAAGGTGACACACCATGGAGACATGCCAAAGTGACACACCAATGAGACACACCAAGGTGACACACCAAGGTGACACACCATGGAGACATGCCAAAGTGACACACCAATGAGACACACCAAGGTGACACACCAAGGTGACACACCATGGAGACATGCCAAAGTGACACACCAATGAGACACACCAAGGTGACACACCAAGGTGACACACCATGGAGACATGCCAAAGTGACACACCAAGGAGACACACCAAGGTGACACACCAAGGTGACACACCAAGGAGACACACCAAGGTGACAAACCAAGGTGACACACCAAGGAGACACACCAATGAGACACACCAAGGTGACACACCAAGGTGACACACCATGGAGACATGCCAAAGTGACACACCAATGAGACACACCAAGGTGACACACCAAGGTGACACACCATGGAGACATGCCAAAGTGACACACCAATGAGACACACCAAGGTGACACACATGGTCACCTACCTCTACAGTCGCCTGTAATGTCCATGTTGCATTCAACATATTCCTCTGCATCACCCTCACAGTGGCGCCCCTTTGAGGCGGGTGGCTGGTTACACTTGCGGGTGCGGGTGAGGCGCCCCCTACAGGACCGGGAACACATGCTCCAGGGGCTCCACGCTCCCCAGTTACCATTTGTTTCTGCAGAAGCAAATGTAAATGCTAAATAGGATGTAGACATTTCTAGCTATGGGTTCTGAGGGTTATTTGGGGAAAAACGGCCCCACCAACATATTTAAAGTTAATTTGTAAACATGTTTACATTTGTCAGTTTCATTCAAACACTAGGAATAAGGCTTGTTGTTGAGTACATAAGTATGCGAGTTCTTCCAAGAAATCATATCAGGTGAGACTTTTATAAATATCATAACATGACTTTTGCAATAAATAACATAAAATGACTTTTTGTCATGTCGGGTGTGATCACTCCTGATCACACCCGACATGACATCCATATACCGAGTATGTTTTACAGTAACATTTGACAACGCTCAAAATTCCTGAAAAATATAAACCCCTCAAAACCAATGCTGTACCAAATTGTCTAGAGGTGTTTATTATTTGCATGCATGAACCACGCCCACCCACCTGCACGCAAACATGCAAACATGCCCTACCTGAGCAACTCATGCCGTCGTGGTCGAGAATGTAGTGTCTGTCACACACACAGATGTAGCTGCCTTCGGTGTTCTTACACTGACTGTTGGCCCCACAGCTGTGGTGGTAGCGACGGTTTGTGCATTCATCAATGTCTGAAACATCCACCAACAGAACATCCTCACTGAGCACAGCAGAGGTACAGAGTAGACAAGTAGAGCCAAATACACCAGGCATACACAAGCACAGCAGAGGTACAGAGTAGACAAGTAGAGCCAAATACACCAGGCACACACAAGCACAGCAGAGGTACAGAGTAGACAAGTAGAGCCAAATACACCAGGCACACACAAGCACAGCAGAGGTACAGAGTAGACAAGTAGAGCCAAATACACCAGGCATATACAAGCACAGCAGAGGTACAGAGTAGACAAGTAGAGCCAAATACACCAGGCATACACAAGCACAGCAGAGGTACAGAGTAGACAAGTAGAGCCAAATACACCAGGCACACACAAGCACAGCAGAGGTACAGAGTAGACAAGTAGAGCCAAATACACCAGGCATACACAAGCACAGCAGAGGTACAGAGTAGACAAGTAGAGCCAAATACACCAGGCATACACAAGCACAGCAGAGGTACAGAGTAGACAAGTAGAGCCAAATACATCAGGCATACACAAGCACAGCAGAGGTACAGAGTAGACAAGTAGAGCCAAATACACCAGGCATACACAAGCACAGCAGAGGTACAGAGTAGACAAGTAGAGCCAAATACACCAGGCATATACAAGCACAGCAGAGGTACAGAGTAGACAAGTAGAGCCAAATACACCAGGCATATACAAGCACAGCAGAGGTACAGAGTAGACAAGTAGAGCCAAATACACCAGGCATACACAAGCACAGCAGAGGTACAGAGTAGACAAGTAGAGCCAAATACACCAGGCATATACAAGCACAGCAGAGGTACAGAGTAGACAAGTAGAGCCAAATACACCAGGCACACACAAGCACAGCAGAGGTACAGAGTAGACAAGTAGAGCCAAATACATCAGGCACACACAAGCACAGCAGAGGTACAGAGTAGACAAGTAGAGCCAAATACATCAGGCATACACAAGCACAGCAGAGGTACAGAGTAGACAAGTAGAGCCAAATACACCAGGCATACACAAGCACAGCAGAGGTACAGAGTAGACAAGTAGAGCCAAATACACCAGGCATATACAAGCACAGCAGAGGTACAGAGTAGACAAGTAGAGCCAAATACACCAGGCACACACAAGCACAGCAGAGGTACAGAGTAGACAAGTAGAGCCAAATACACCAGGCATACACAAGCACAGCAGAGGTACAGAGTAGACAAGTAGAGCCAAATACATCAGGCACACACAAGCACAGCAGAGGTACAGAGTAGACAAGTAGAGCCAAATACACCAGGCATACACAAGCACAGCAGAGGTACAGAGTAGACAAGTAGAGCCAAATACACCAGGCACACACAAGCACAGCAGAGGTACAGAGTAGACAAGTAGAGCCAAATACACCAGGCACACACAAGCACAGCAGAGGTACAGAGTAGACAAGTAGAGCCAAATACACCAGGCATACACAAGCACAGCAGAGGTACAGAGTAGACAAGTAGAGCCAAATACATCAGGCACACACAAGCACAGCAGAGGTACAGAGTAGACAAGTAGAGCCAAATACACCAGGCACACACAAGCACAGCAGAGGTACAGAGTAGACAAGTAGAGCCAAATACACCAGGCATACACAAGCACAGCAGAGGTACAGAGTAGACAAGTAGAGCCAAATACACCAGGCACACACAAGCACAGCAGAGGTACAGAGTAGACAAGTAGAGCCAAATACACCAGGCATACACAAGCACAGCAGAGGTACAGAGTAGACAAGTAGAGCCAAATACACCAGGCACACACAAGCACAGCAGAGGTACAGAGTAGACAAGTAGAGCCAAATACACCAGGCATACACAAGCACAGCAGAGGTACAGAGTAGACAAGTAGAGCCAAATACATCAGGCATACACAAGCACAGCAGAGGTACAGAGTAGACAAGTAGAGCCAAATACACCAGGCACACACAAGCACAGCAGAGGTACAGAGTAGACAAGTAGAGCCAAATACACCAGGCACACACAAGCACAGCAGAGGTACAGAGTAGACAAGTAGAGCCAAATACATCAGGCATACACAAGCACAGCAGAGGTACAGAGTAGACAAGTAGAGCCAAATACACCAGGCACACACAAGCACAGCAGAGGTACAGAGTAGACAAGTAGAGCCAAATACACCAGGCACACACAAGCACAGCAGAGGTACAGAGTAGACAAGTAGAGCCAAATACACCAGGCACACACAAGCACAGCAGAGGTACAGAGTAGACAAGTAGAGCCAAATACATCAGGCACACACAAGCACAGCAGAGGTACAGAGTAGACAAGTAGAGCCAAATACACCAGGCATACACAAGCACAGCAGAGGTACAGAGTAGACAAGTAGAGCCAAATACACCAGGCATACACAAGCACAGCAGAGGTACAGAGTAGACAAGTAGAGCCAAATACATCAGGCACACACAAGCACAGCAGAGGTACAGAGTAGACAAGTAGAGCCAAATACACCAGGCACACACAAGCACAGCAGAGGTACAGAGTAGACAAGTAGAGCCAAATACACCAGGCATACACAAGCACAGCAGAGGTACAGAGTAGACAAGTAGAGCCAAATACACCAGGCACACACAAGCACAGCAGAGGTACAGAGTAGACAAGTAGAGCCAAATACACCAGGCATACACAAGCACAGCAGAGGTACAGAGTAGACAAGTAGAGCCAAATACACCAGGCATACACAAGCACAGCAGAGGTACAGAGTAGACAAGTAGAGCCAAATACATCAGGCACACACAAGCACAGCAGAGGTACAGAGTAGACAAGTAGAGCCAAATACACCAGGCACACACAAGCACAGCAGAGGTACAGAGTAGACAAGTAGAGCCAAATACACCAGGCACACACAAGCACAGCAGAGGTACAGAGTAGACAAGTAGAGCCAAATACATCAGGCACACACAAGCACAGCAGAGGTACAGAGTAGACAAGTAGAGCCAAATACACCAGGCACACACAAGCACAGCAGAGGTACAGAGTAGACAAGTAGAGCCAAATACATCAGGCACACACAAGCACAGCAGAGGTACAGAGTAGACAAGTAGAGCCAAATACACCAGGCACACACAAGCACAGCAGAGGTACAGAGTAGACAAGTAGAGCCAAATACACCAGGCACACACAAGCACAGCAGAGGTACAGAGTAGACAAGTAGAGCCAAATACACCAGGCACACACAAGCACAGCAGAGGTACAGAGTAGACAAGTAGAGCCAAATACACCAGGCACACACAAGCACAGCAGAGGTACAGAGTAGACAAGTAGAGCCAAATACACCAGGCACACACAAGCACAGCAGAGGTACAGAGTAGACAAGTAGAGCCAAATACACCAGGCACACACAAGCACAGCAGAGGTACAGAGTAGACAAGTAGAGCCAAATACACCAGGCATACACAAGCACAGCAGAGGTACAGAGTAGACAAGTAGAGCCAAATACATCAGGCACACACAAGCACAGCAGAGGTACAGAGTAGACAAGTAGAGCCAAATACACCAGGCACACACAAGCACAGCAGAGGTACAGAGTAGACAAGTAGAGCCAAATACACCAGGCATACACAAGCACAGCAGAGGTACAGAGTAGACAAGTAGAGCCAAATACACCAGGCATACACAAGCACAGCAAAGTTACAGAGTAGACAAGTAGAGCCAAATACACCAGGTCACACACAAGCACAGGAAGTACAGAGTAGACAAGTAGAGCCAAATACACCAGGCACACACAAGCACAGCAGAGGTACAGAGTAGACAAGTAGAGCCAAATACATCAGGCACACACAAGCACAGCAGAGGTACAGAGTAGACAAGTAGAGCCAAATACATCAGGCACACACAAGCACAGCAGAGGTACAGAGTAGACAAGTAGAGCCAAATACACCAGGCACACACAAGCACAGCAGAGGTACAGAGTAGACAAGTAGAGCCAAATACACCAGGCACACACAAGCACAGCAGAGGTACAGAGTAGACAAGTAGAGCCAAATACATCAGGCACACACAAGCACAGCAGAGGTACAGAGTAGACAAGTAGAGCCAAATACACAGGCATACACAAGCACAGCAGAGGTACAGAGTAGACAAGTAGAGCCAAATACACCAGGCACACACAAGCACAGCAGAGGTACAGAGTAGACAAGTAGAGCCAAATACATCAGGCATACACAAGCACAGCAGAGGTACAGAGTAGACAAGTAGAGCCAAATACACCAGGCATACACAAGCACAGCAGAGGTACAGAGTAGACAAGTAGAGCCAAATACATCAGGCACACACAAGCACAGCAGAGGTACAGAGTAGACAAGTAGAGCCAAATACATCAGGCACACACAAGCACAGCAGAGGTACAGAGTAGACAAGTAGAGCCAAATACACCAGGCATACACAAGCACAGCAGAGGTACAGAGTAGACAAGTAGAGCCAAATACATCAGGCACACACAAGCACAGCAGAGGTACAGAGTAGACAAGTAGAGCCAAATACACCAGGCACACACAAGCACAGCAGAGGTACAGAGTAGACAAGTAGAGCCAAATACACCAGGCACACACAAGCACAGCAGAGGTACAGAGTAGACAAGTAGAGCCAAATACACCAGGCACACACAAGCACAGCAGAGGTACAGAGTAGACAAGTAGAGCCAAATACATCAGGCACACACAAGCACAGCAGAGGTACAGAGTAGACAAGTAGAGCCAAATACACCAGGCACACACAAGCACAGCAGAGGTACAGAGTAGACAAGTAGAGCCAAATACATCAGGCACACACAAGCACAGCAGAGGTACAGAGTAGACAAGTAGAGCCAAATACACCAGGCACACACAAGCACAGCAGAGGTACAGAGTAGACAAGTAGAGCCAAATACACCAGGCACACACAAGCACAGCAGAGGTACAGAGTAGACAAGTAGAGCCAAATACACCAGGCACACACAAGCACAGCAGAGGTACAGAGTAGACAAGTAGAGCCAAATACATCAGGCACACACAAGCACAGCAGAGGTACAGAGTAGACAAGTAGAGCCAAATACACCAGGCACACACAAGCACAGCAGAGGTACAGAGTAGACAAGTAGAGCCAAATACACCAGGCACACACAAGCACAGCAGAGGTACAGAGTAGACAAGTAGAGCCAAATACACCAGGCACACACAAGCACAGCAGAGGTACAGAGTAGACAAGTAGAGCCAAATACACCAGGCACACACAAGCACAGCAGAGGTACAGAGTAGACAAGTAGAGCCAAATACACCAGGCATACACAAGCACAGCAGAGGTACAGAGTAGACAAGTAGAGCCAAATACATCAGGCACACACAAGCACAGCAGAGGTACAGAGTAGACAAGTAGAGCCAAATACACCAGGCACACACAAGCACAGCAGAGGTACAGAGTAGACAAGTAGAGCCAAATACACCAGGCACACACAAGCACAGCAGAGGTACAGAGTAGACAAGTAGAGCCAAATACATCAGGCACACACAAGCACAGCAGAGGTACAGAGTAGACAAGTAGAGCCAAATACATCAGGCACACACAAGCACAGCAGAGGTACAGAGTAGACAAGTAGAGCCAAATACACCAGGCACACACAAGCACAGCAGAGGTACAGAGTAGACAAGTAGAGCCAAATACACCAGGCATACACAAGCACAGCAGAGGTACAGAGTAGACAAGTAGAGCCAAATACACCAGGCACACACAAGCACAGCAGAGGTACAGAGTAGACAAGTAGAGCCAAATACACCAGGCATACACAAGCACAGCAGAGGTACAGAGTAGACAAGTAGAGCCAAATACACCAGGCATACACAAGCACAGCAGAGGTACAGAGTAGACAAGTAGAGCCAAATACATCAGGCACACACAAGCACAGCAGAGGTACAGAGTAGACAAGTAGAGCCAAATACACCAGGCACACACAAGCACAGCAGAGGTACAGAGTAGACAAGTAGAGCCAAATACACCAGGCATACACAAGCACAGCAGAGGTACAGAGTAGACAAGTAGAGCCAAATACACCAGGCACACACAAGCACAGCAGAGGTACAGAGTAGACAAGTAGAGCCAAATACACCAGGCATACACAAGCACAGCAGAGGTACAGAGTAGACAAGTAGAGCCAAATACACCAGGCATACACAAGCACAGCAGAGGTACAGAGTAGACAAGTAGAGCCAAATACATCAGGCACACACAAGCACAGCAGAGGTACAGAGTAGACAAGTAGAGCCAAATACACCAGGCACACACAAGCACAGCAGAGGTACAGAGTAGACAAGTAGAGCCAAATACACCAGGCATACACAAGCACAGCAGAGGTACAGAGTAGACAAGTAGAGCCAAATACATCAGGCACACACAAGCACAGCAGAGGTACAGAGTAGACAAGTAGAGCCAAATACATCAGGCACACACAAGCACAGCAGAGGTACAGAGTAGACAAGTAGAGCCAAATACACCAGGCACACACAAGCACAGCAGAGGTACAGAGTAGACAAGTAGAGCCAAATACACCAGGCATACACAAGCACAGCAGAGGTACAGAGTAGACAAGTAGAGCCAAATACACCAGGCATACACAAGCACAGCAGAGGTACAGAGTAGACAAGTAGAGCCAAATACATCAGGCACACACAAGCACAGCAGAGGTACAGAGTAGACAAGTAGAGCCAAATACATCAGGCATACACAAGCACAGCAGAGGTACAGAGTAGACAAGTAGAGCCAAATACACCAGGCATACACAAGCACAGCAGAGGTACAGAGTAGACAAGTAGAGCCAAATACATCAGGCATACACAAGCACAGCAGAGGTACAGAGTAGACAAGTAGAGCCAAATACACCAGGCACACACAAGCACAGCAGAGGTACAGAGTAGACAAGTAGAGCCAAATACACCAGGCATACACAAGCACAGCAGAGGTACAGAGTAGACAAGTAGAGCCAAATACACCAGGCATATACAAGCACAGCAGAGGTACAGAGTAGACAAGTAGAGCCAAATACATCAGGCATACACAAGCACAGCAGAGGTACAGAGTAGACAAGTAGAGCCAAATACACCAGGCACACACAAGCACAGCAGAGGTACAGAGTAGACAAGTAGAGCCAAATACACCAGGCACACACAAGCACAGCAGAGGTACAGAGTAGACAAGTAGAGCCAAATACACCAGGCACACACAAGCACAGCAGAGGTACAGAGTAGACAAGTAGAGCCAAATACACCAGGCACACACAAGCACAGCAGAGGTACAGAGTAGACAAGTAGAGCCAAATACACCAGGCACACACAAGCACAGCAGAGGTACAGAGTAGACAAGTAGAGCCAAATACACCAGGCACACACAAGCACAGCAGAGGTACAGAGTAGACAAGTAGAGCCAAATACATCAGGCACACACAAGCACAGCAGAGGTACAGAGTAGACAAGTAGAGCCAAATACATCAGGCACACACAAGCACAGCAGAGGTACAGAGTAGACAAGTAGAGCCAAATACATCAGGCATACACAAGCACAGCAGAGGTACAGAGTAGACAAGTAGAGCCAAATACACCAGGCACACACAAGCACAGCAGAGGTACAGAGTAGACAAGTAGAGCCAAATACATCAGGCACACACAAGCACAGCAGAGGTACAGAGTAGACAAGTAGAGCCAAATACACCAGGCATACACAAGCACAGCAGAGGTACAGAGTAGACAAGTAGAGCCAAATACATCAGGCACACACAAGCACAGCAGAGGTACAGAGTAGACAAGTAGAGCCAAATACACCAGGCATACACAAGCACAGCAGAGGTACAGAGTAGACAAGTAGAGCCAGTTGACTAATAATTACAATATCATATCTTTCTATCTATGTACACACCCCGAAATGGTTCACAGATTTCACAGTGTTCAAATAAAGTTTTATTATGCACAAATAAACACAATATATTTTCCACATTTTACCTACCTACTTTATGCACTTTAAAAAGTGCCCGTTGGTGCAGTATTTACACATCTACACCGTTCTACCCATCTCAAAGTACCCCTCAGGCCAGCGCTCACATAACCACACACTTTTTATCATTCACAATAGCCACATGTTTTACCATCCTCAAAGTACCCTCTTCCCAGTGTTATTGTACCCACACACTTTGTACCCATCACAAAGTACCCCTCGTCCCAGTGTTCACGTACCCACACACTTTGTACCCTTCACAAAGTACCCCTCGGCCCAGTGTTCACGCCACCTTTTCCTTCACACCCACATTTCGTACCCATTTCATCAAAGTACCCCTTGGCCCAGTGTTCACGTACCCACACACTTTGTACCCTTCACAAAGTACCCCTCGGCCCAGTGTTCACGTACCCACACACTTTGTACCCTTCACAAAGTACCCTCGGCCCAGTGTTCACGTACCCACACACTTTGTACCCTTCACAAAGTACCCCTCGGCCCAGTGTTCACGTACCCACACACTTTGTACCCTTCACAAAGTACCCTCGGCCCAGTGTTCACGTACCCACACACTTTGTACCCTTCACAAAGTACCCTCGGCCCAGTGTTCACGTACCCACACACTTTGTACCCTTCACAAAGTATCCCTCAGCCCAGTGTTCACGTACCCACACACTTTGTACCCTTCACAAAGTATCCCTCAGCCCAGTGTTCACGTACCCACACACTTTGTACCCTTCACAAAGTATCCCTCAGCCCAGTGTTCACGTACCCACACACTTTGTACCCTTCACAAAGTATCCCTCAGCCCAGTGTTCACGTACCAACACACTTTGTACCCTTCACAAAGTACCCCTCGGTACAGTCGCAGCGTTTCTTTGCACAGGTTTGTTGACAGGTGGCCGCGAGGCTCCAGGAGCACTTGTCTACAACTACACAAGGACACACAGTGAGCAATGCCATAATAAGCACAATCACAATGGACATTACCACAATTAGGAATACTTTACTGAGCAAACCATAATGAGCTCAACCACAGTAAGCACTACCACAATGAGCATAAACAATGAGCACTCACCACATTTAGCACTACAACAATGAGCGTAATCACAATGAATGCAACTACAATGTGCAGTTACCACCCCAATTAGAAAAACCACATTGAGCATAGCCACACTACCACAATGACCACTATAATACTAATACCCCAATAATAAGCACTACCCCAATGAGCACCATAACATCAATCACTGCCTTAATGAGCACAACAACAATTAGCATTACCACAATGATTTCTACCACAATGAACAAAACCACTATGATAACAACCAACATATTTCAGAACCCACTAGAGGTAGAGGGACAACAGAGCCATCACTCATTGACCTAGTAATTACCAGTGAAGATTTCGAAATTGAGTTAATTGAAACAGCCTCAGCACTAGGGAAAAGTGACCACTCCATAATCAAAGTGATTCTTAACTGCACACCAATACATGAGTCTATCAGAAAAACTGTTTATAAATATGATAAGGGGGACTACCCCAAAATGGAGGACATGTTAAGCATTGATTGGGATGCGGAATTTTCTAAACATGAGGGAGATGTGCAAGCCCAATGGGACATCTTTACTATAAAAATCAAAGAAGCAGTAGAACGGTGTATACCTAAGAAGTTGATGTCAGAAAGAACAAAAAAATACCCAGTACCACTAAATGTAAAAATACGAGCTAAAATCAGAAGAAAAAATAGACTGTGGAAGAAATATCTTCTAACTAGAGATGTCCAAGCTTACCAGGAATACTGCAGATTACGCAATCAGGTTAGGAGGCTAACAAGAAAGGCACAAAAAATATATGAAAAAAGTATCATTAGCCAAATAAAAGAAAATCCAAAGAAATTCTGGCAATATGCACAGGCGAAAATGAAGACAAGAACGGGTATACCCAACTTAATAAAAAATGAATTGAAAGATGACATAACAAACTCAGACATGGAAAAAGCAGAGCTGTTGGCTGATTATTTCTCTTCGGTATTTACAAGAGAACCACAAGAGAATACTCCTGAGGAACCTATAAGATGTTATAATACAGTAGAAACATGTACTATCAACCCATCAATAGTGGCATCAAAACTAAACCTGGACCTGATGGTGTTCACCCTAGGGTCATAAACGAATTAGCAGACTGCATCAGTATTCCCCTATCAACTATATTTAACACATCTCTAACAACAGGCAAACTACCCATAGAATGGAAACAGGCAAACATATCTCCAATTCATAAGAAAGGAAGTAAACAATTACCACAAAATTACCGACCAGTCAGTATAACAAGTGTAGTGGGTAAGATAATGGAAGAAATAATTAGAGACACCATCACTGTACATATGAAGGAAAATGAGCTATTGAGTAAAAATCAGTTTGGTTTTATAAAGGGCCGTTCAACAGTACTCCAGGTATTAGACACATGGACAGAAACGCTGGACAATGGAGGCTGCATTGATGTAATATATTGTGATTTTATGAAAGCATTTGACAAGGTCCCACATGCTAAACTTATTAAAAAAATCCAAAGCTATGGAATAAAGGGTAACATAATTAACTGGATTATAGATCTACTTGCACATAGAAAACAAAGAGTACGGATTAACAACATATTTTCTAACTGGCAGGAGGTGATCAGTGGAATACCACAAGGATCCGTGATCGGCCCTCTACTTTTTGTTATCTTCATAAACGATTTACCTGATGTTATAAAAGATTCTCATATTTTCTTATTTGCGGATGATATGAAACTTTTTAACCCTATTTATAATGAAGAAAACTGCAACAACCTACAAAAAGATCTCACCTCAGCAGAAAAATGGTCAGAAACATCACTACTGAAATTTCACCCTGACAAATGTTGCAACATGAGAATTGGACGTTCCTCCATAAGAAATGATGGATACAAAATGGGTAAAGAACAGAAAAAAATTAATAAAGCAGAAACAGTCAAGGATATTGGAGTAACTTTTGACTCATCACTTAACTTTGAGGCACATATGTCAGAAAAAATTAATAAAGCCAATTCTATGATGGGGATAATTCGACGCACTTTTGAATACCTAGATGACAAGTGTTTTTCTACGGTTTTTAAGTCTCTTGTCCGGCCACATATTGGGTATGCAAACCAGGTATGGAGTCCGTATTTAATGAAGCACATAACAGCACTTGAAAATGTTCAGCGTCGAGCAACTAAATTAATTCCTGGATATAAAGAACTTGATTATAAAGAACGCCTAAAAAGATTAAACCTACCAACCCTTTCATATCGTCGTCTTAGGGGAGACATGATAGAAATTTACAAAATATTAACTGGGAAATATGATTCTTCTGTTACATCAAATTTTGTTACATTAAGGGAAAATGATTCAATAACGAGAGGGCACAACCTCAAAATATTTAAAGAAAGATGTCGATTAAACATCCGAAAAAATTCATTTATATACCGATCTACTGATGTATGGAATAGTCTGCCACAGTCTGTGGTAGATGCTCCATCAGTCCAATCATTTGAAGTAAGAATTGATAAACTATGGAAAAATCATCCTATAAAAATGATTTTACTGCACCACCTCTACTATGGACTGTGTCACCTTTAGACGCATGCGCACAGTCTCAAAACAATGCTCAAGACAGAGCTGGCACAAGAGGCAGGAATGCCTAATACTAGCCAGAAAAGGACCTGTAAGAACCTGTAAGATAATGAGCACAACCACAATGAGCACTACCACAATGAGCACAACCATAACGAACATTTCCAAAAATAAACTCTCTATGTATCATTACCACATTGAGCACTACCACAATACAGTGAGAGTTACAAAGTACCATAAAGGTTCAGTGAGAGGTACAAAGTACCATAAGTGTCCAATGAGAGGTACAAAGTACCATAAAGGTCCAATGAGAGGTACAAAGTACCATAAGGTCCAGTGAGAGGTACAAAGTACCATAAAGGTCCAGTGAGAGGTACAAAGTACCATAAAAGTCCAGTGAGAGATACAAAGTACCATAAAGGTCCAGTGAGAGGTACAAAGTACCATAAAGGTCCAGTGAGAGGTACAAAGTACCATAAAGGTCCAGTGAGAGGTACAAAGTACCATAAAGGTCCAGTGAGAGGTACAAAGTACCATAAAGGTCCAGTGAGAGATACAAAGTACCATAAAGGTCCAGTGAGAGGTACAAAGTACCATAAAGGTCCAGTGAGAGGTACAAAGTACCATAAAGGTCCAGTGAGAGGTACAAAGTACCATAAAGGCCCAAAGTGAGAGGTACAAAGTACCATAAAGGTCCAGTGAGAGGTACAAAGTACCATAAAGGTCCAGTGAGAGGTACAAAGTACCATAAAGGTCCAGTGAGAGGTACAAAGTACCATAAAGGTCCAGTGAGAGGTACAAAGTACCATAAAGGTCCAGTGAGAGGTACAAAGTACCATAAAGGTCCAGTGAGAGGTACAAAGTACCATAAAGGTCCAATGAGAGGTACAAAGTACCATAAAGGTCCAATGAGAGGTACAAAGTACCATAAAGGTCCAGTGAGAGGTACAAAGTACCATAAAGGTCCAGTGAGAGGTACAAAGTACCATAAAGGTCCAGTGAGAGATACAAAGTACCATAAAGGTCCAGTGAGAGGTACAAAGTACCATAAAGGTCCAATGAGAGGTACAAAGTACCATAAAGGTCCAGTGAGAGGTACAAAGTACCATAAAGGTCCAGTGAGAGGTACAAAGTACCATAAAGGTCCAGTGAGAGGTACAAAGTACCATAAAGGTCCAGTGAGAGGTACAAAGTACCATAAAGGTCCATGAGAGGTACAAAGTACCATAAAGGTCCAGTGAGAGGTACAAAGTACCATAAAGGTCCAGTGAGAGGTACAAAGTACCATAAAGGTCCAGTGAGAGGTACAAAGTACCATAAAGGTCCAATGAGAGGTACAAAGTACCAAAAAAGTCCAGTGAGAGGTACAAAGTACCATAGAGGTCCAATGAGAGGTACAAAGTACCATAAAGGTCCAATGAGAGGTACAAAGTACCATAAAGGTTTCCAGTGAGAGGTACAAAGTACCATAAAGGCCCAAAGTGAGAGGTACAAAGTACCATAAAGGTCCAATGAGAGGTACAAAGTACCATAAAGGTTCAGTGAGAGGTACAAAGTACCATAAAGGCCCAAAGTGAGAGGTACAAAGTACCATAAAGGTCCAGTGAGAGGTACAAAGTACCATAAAGGTCCAATGAGAGGTACAAAGTACCATAAAGGTTCAGTGAGAGGTACAAAGTACCATAAAGGTCCAGTGAGAGGTACAAAGTACCATAAAGGTCCAGTGAGAGGTACAAAGTACCATAAAGGTTCAGTGAGAGGTACAAAGTACCATAAAGGTCCAGTGAGAGGTACAAAGTACCATAAAGGCCCAAAGTGAGAGGTACAAAGTACCAAAAAAGTTCCAGTGAGAGGTACAAAGTACCATAAGGTCCAATGAGAGGTACAAAGTACCATAAAGGTCCATGAGAGGTACAAAGTACCATAAAGGTCCAATGAGAGGTACAAAGTACCATAAGTCATGAGAGGTACAAAGTACCATAAAGGTCCAATGAGAGGTACAAAGTACCATAAAAGTTCAGTGAGAGGTACAAAGTACCATAAAGGTCCAATGAGAGGTACAAAGTACCATAAAAGTTCAGTGAGAGGTACAAAGTACCATAAAGGTCCAATGAGAGGTACAAAGTACCAAAAGAGGTCCAGTGAGAGGTACAAAGTACCATAAAGGTCCAATGAGAGGTACAAAGTACCATAAAGGTCCTGAGAGGTACAAAGTACCATAAAGGTCCAGTGAGAGGTACAAAGTACCATAAAGGTCCAATGAGAGGTACAAAGTACCATAAAGGTCCAATGAGAGGTACAAAGTACCATAAAGGTCCAATGAGAGGTACAAAGTACCATAAAGGTCCAATGAGAGGTACAAAGTACCATAAAGGCCCAAAGTGAGAGGTACAAAGTACCATAAAGGTCCAATGAGAGGTACAAAGTACCATAAAGGTCCAGTGAGAGGTACAAAGTACCATAAAGGTCCAGTGAGAGGTACAAAGTACCATAGAGGTCCAATGAGAGGTACAAAGTACCATAAAGGTCCAATGAGAGGTACAAAGTACCATAAAGGTTCAGTGAGAGGTACAAAGTACCATAAAGGTCCAGTGAGAGGTACAAAGTACCATAAAGGTCCAGTGAGAGGTACAAAGTACCATAAAGGTCCAGTGAGAGGTACAAAGTACCATAAAGGTCCAATGAGAGGTACAAAGTACCATAAAGGTCCAATGAGAGGTACAAAGTACCATAAAGGTCCAGTGAGAGGTACAAAGTACCATAGAGGTCCAATGAGAGGTACAAAGTACCATAAAGGTCCAATGAGAGGTACAAAGTACCATAAAGGTTCAGTGAGAGGTACAAAGTACCATAAAGGTCCAATGAGAGGTACAAAGTACCATAAAGGTCCAATGAGAGGTACAAAGTACCATAAAGGTTCAGTGAGAGGTACAAAGTACCATAAAGGTCCAATGAGAGGTACAAAGTACCATAAAGGTCCAGTGAGAGGTACAAAGTACCATAAAGGTCCAGTGAGAGGTACAAAGTACCATAAAGGTCCAATGAGAGGTACAAAGTACCATAGAGGTCCAGTGAGAGATACAAAGTACCATAAAGGTCCAATGAGAGGTACAAAGTACCATAGAGGTCCAGTGAGAGATACAAAGTACCATAAAGGTCCAGTGAGAGGTACAAAGTACCATAAAGGTCCAATGAGAGGTACAAAGTACCATAAAGGTCCAATGAGAGGTACAAAGTACCATAAAGGTCCAATGAGAGGTACAAAGTACCATAAAGGTCCAATGAGAGGTACAAAGTACCATAAAGGTTCAGTGAGAGGTACAAAGTACCATAAAGGTCCAATGAGAGGTACAAAGTACCATAAAAGTCCAGTGAGAGATACAAAGTACCATAAAGGTCCAGTGAGAGGTACAAAGTACCATAAAGGTCCAATGAGAGGTACAAAGTACCATAAAGGTCCAATGAGAGGTACAAAGTACCATAAAGGTCCAGTGAGAGGTACAAAGTACCATAAAGGTCCAGTGAGAGGTACAAAGTACCATAAAGGTCCAGTGAGAGGTACAAAGTACCATAAAAGTCCAGTGAGAGATACAAAGTACCATAAAGGTCCAATGAGAGGTACAAAGTACCATAAAGGTCCAGTGAGAGGTACAAAGTACCATAAAAGTCCAGTGAGAGGTACAAAGTACCATAAAGGTCCAGTGAGAGGTACAAAGTACCATAAAGGTCCAGTGAGAGGTACAAAGTACCATAAAGGTCCAGTGAGAGGTACAAAGTACCATAAAGGTTCCAGTGAGAGGTACAAAGTACCATAAAGGTCCAGTGAGAGGTACAAAGTACCATAAAAGTCCAGTGAGAGGTACAAAGTACCATAAAGTCCAGTGAGAGGTACAAAGTACCATAAAAGTCCATTGAGAGGTACAAAGTACCATAAAGGTTCAGTGAGAGGTACAAAGTACCATAACAGTCCAGTGAGAGGTACAAAGTACCATAAAGGTCCAGTGAGAGGTACAAAGTACCATAAAGTCCAGTGAGAGGTACAAAGTACCATAAAGGTCCAGTGAGAGGTACAAAGTACCATAACAGTCCAGTGAGAGGTACAAAGTACCATAAAGGTCAGTGAGAGGTACAAAGTACCATAAAGGTTCAGTGAGAGGTACAAAGTACCATAAAAGTCCAGTGAGAGGTACAAAGTACCATAAAGGTCCAGTGAGAGGTACAAAGTACCATAAAGGTCCAGTGAGAGGTACAAAGTACCATAAAAGTCCAGTGAGAGGTACAAAGTACCATAAAGGTCCAGTGAGAGGTACAAAGTACCATAAAGGTTCAGTGAGAGGTACAAAGTACCATAACAGTCCAGTGAGAGGTACAAAGTACCATAAAGGTCCAGTGAGAGGTACAAAGTACCATAAAGGTCCAGTGAGAGGTACAAAGTACCATAAAAGTACAGTGTGTGGAACACAGTACAACAGAAGTAGAGTGTGAGGTGGAGAAGCTGGTTACCTTCACACTTGCGGCCGTCCTGCTGGTTGAGTTGGTAGCCGGAGCGACAGGAGCACTGGAAGCCTCCCACTGTGTTCTCACACAGCATGTCACACGTGTTCAACACCACACTGCTGCACTCATCCACATCTGCAACACCGAAACCTATGATGTAATACACAGAAACCTGTGATATCACACACATAAACCTGTGATGTCACACACATAAACCTGTGATATCACACACATAAACCTGTGATGTCACACACATAAACCTGATTTCATACACAGAAACATGTGATGTCACACATAGAAACCTGTGATGTTATATATGCACACAATAATAATAAATGCAGGTCAATGATGTCACACCATTACACATATTGTTGTGATGTCATAGACAGGTAATTGTGATGTAATACACAGGTAAATGTGATTTCACACTAAGGGAAATGTGATTTTATACATATTTAACTGTGATGTCATACTATGGGAACCAGCAATGTGATGTCAGACAGAATTGTGACATTATGAACAACACTATTTCTAGATTAGAGTTCACAGTAAATGCAGTATTGCTGAATACTTCCCAGAAATAAAGATTTAGTACACCAGGTGATTTTTACTAAATCAGCAACTGACAGGAGATGTATGCATTGTGACCTTTCATCAGAGTCAGTGTTTAGAGTCAAGATCTCAGTCACTTGTGTCACACAATTTTACCTGCATATTATCATGCCACATGGCAACACTGGATATAAATGACTTGTATTAAGCAGTGTTAAGTGATTAGAAGTGTCAACGGACCAAGGCACTTGTCCACATGAGGGTTGTACTTGAAGTGAGGTTTGCAGGGACAGTCATATGATCCATTTCGGTTGACACATGTCTCGTTGACACCACATGTGTTGAGTGAAGCTGAGGTACATTCATCAATGTCTACAACAGTGTCACCCGTATTATATGTATGGATACTGTACTGAGAGACTGTAGGAGAATGGAGACAGACTGAGAGACTGTAGAAGGATGGAGACAGACTGTAGAAGGATGGAGACAGACTGAGAGACTGTAGAAGGATGGAGACAGACTGTAGAAGGATGGAGACAGACTGAGAGACTGTCGAAGGATGGAGACAGACTGTAGAAGGATGGAGACAGACTGAGAGACTGTAGAAGGATGGAGACAGACTGTAGAAGGATGGAGACAGACTGAGAGACTGTCGAAGGATGGAGACAGATTGAGAGACAGACTGAGAGACTGTAGGAGAATGGAGACAGACTGAGACTGTAGGAGATTGGAGACAGACTGAGAGACTGTAGAAGGATGGAGACAGACTGAGAGACTGTATGAGAATGGAGACAGACTGAGAGACTGTAGAAGGATGGAGACAGACTGAGAGACTGTAGGAGAATGGAGACAGACTGAGAGACTGTAGAAGGATGGAGACAGACTGAGAGACAGACTGAGAGACTGTACGAGAATGGAGGCAGACTGAGAGACTGGAGTAGAATGGAGACAGACTGAGAGACTGTAGAAGGATGGAGACAGACTGAGAGACTGTAGGAGAATGGAGAAAGACTGAGAGAGTGTAGGAGAATGAAGACAGACTGAGAGACTATAGAAGGATGAAGACAGACTGAGAGACTGTAGAAGGATGGAGACAGACTGAGAGACTGTAGAAGGATGAAGACAGAATGAGAGACTGTAGAAGGATGGAGACAGAATGAGAGACTGTAGAAGGATGGAGACAGACTGAGAGACAGACTGAGAGACAGACTGAGAGGCTGTAGGAGGATGGAGACAGACTGAGAGACTGTAGAAGGATGGAGACAGACTGAGAGACAGACTGAGAGACTGTACGAGAATGGAGGCAGACTGAGAGACTGGAGTAGAATGGAGACAGACTGAGAGACTGTAGAAGGATGGAGACAGACTGAGAGACTGTAGGAGAATGGAGAAAGACTGAGAGATGGAGAATGGAGACAGACTGAGAGACTATAGAAGGATGAAGACAGACTGAGAGACTGTAGAAGGATGGAGACAGACTGAGAGACTGTAGAAGGATGGAGGCAGACTGAGAGACTGTAGAAGGATGGAGACAGACTGAGAGACTGTAGAAGGATGGAGACAGACTGAGAGACTGTAGAAGGATGGAGACAGACTGAGAGACAGACTGAGAGACTGTAGAAGGATGGAGACAGACTGAGAGACTGTAGGAGAATGGAAAAAGACTGAGAGACTGTAGGAGAATGGAGACAGACTGAGAGACTGTAGAAGGATGGAGACAGACTGAGAGACTGTAGAAGGAGGAGACAGACTGAGAGACTGTAGAAGGATGGAGACAGACTGAGAGACTGTAGAAGGATGTAGACAGACTGAGAGACTGTAGAAGAATGGAGACAGACTGAGAGACTGTAGGAGAATGGAGACAGTCTGAGAGACTGTAGGAGAATGGAGACAGTCTGAGAGACTGTAGGAGAATGGAGACAGACTGAAAGACTGTATGAGAATGGAGACAGACTGAGAGACTGTAGAAGGATGGAGACAGACTGAGAGACTGTAGAAGGATGGAAACAGACTGAGAGACTGTAGAAGGATGGAGACAGACTGAGAGACTGTAGAAGGATGGAGACAGACTGAGAGACTGTAGAAGGATGGAGACAGACTGAGAGACTGTAGAAGGATGAAGACAGACTGAGAGACTGTAGAAGGATGGAGACAGACTGAGAGACTGTAGAAGGATGAAGACAGACTGAGAGACTGTAGAAGGATGGAGACAGACTGAGAGACTGTAGAAGGATGGAGACAGACTGAGAGACTGTAGAAGGATGGAGGCAGACTGAGAGACAGACTGAGAGACTGTAGAAGGATGGAGACAGACTGAGAGACTGTAGAAGGACAGAGACAGACTGAGAGACTGTAAGGACTGAGAGACTGTAGAAGGATGGAGACAGACCGAGAGACTGTAGAAGGATGAAGACAGACTGAGAGACTGTAGAAGGATGGAGACAGACTGAGAGACTGTAGAAGGATGGAGACAGTCTGAGAGACTGTATGAGAATGGAGACAGACTGAAAGACTGTATGAGAATGGAGACAGACTGAGAGACTGTAGAGAATGGAGACAGACTGAGAGACTGTAGAAGGATGGAGACAGACTGAGAGACTGTAGAAGGATGGAGACAGACTGAGAGACTGCAGAAGGATGGAGACAGACTGAGAGACAGACTGAGAGACTGTAGAAGGATGGAGACAGACTGAGAGACTGTAGAAGGACGGAGACAGACTGAGAGACTGTAAGATGGAGATAGACTGAGAGACTGTAAGATGGAGACAGACTGAGAGACTGTAGAAGGATGGAGACAGACCGAGAGACTGTAGAAGGATGAAGACAGACTGAGAGACTGTAGAAGGATGAAGACAGACTGAGAGACTGTAGAAGGATGGAGACAGACTGAGAGACTGTAGAAGGATGAAGACAGACTGAGAGACTGTAGAAGGATGGAGACAGACTGAGAGACTGTAGAAGGATGAAGACAGACTGAGAGACTGTAGATGGATGGAGACAGACTGAGAGACTGTAGGAGGATGGAGACAGACTGAGAGACTGTAGAAGGAGGGAGACATACTGAGAGACTGTAGAAGGATGGAGACAGACTGAGAGACTGTAGAAGGATGGAGACAGACTGAGAGACTGTAGGAGAATGGAGACAGACTGAGATACTGTAGAAGGATGGAGACAGACTGAGAGACTGTTGGAGAATGGAGACAGACTGAGAGACTGTAGAAGGATGAAGACAGACTGAGAGACTGTAGAAGGATGGAGACAGATTGAGAGACTGTAGAAGGAGGAGACAGACTGAGAGACTGTAGAAGGATGGAGACAGACTGAGAGACTGTAGAAGGATGAATACAGACTGAGACTGTAGAAGGATGGAGACAGACTGAGAGACTGTAGGAGAATGGAGACAGACTGAAAGACTGTAGAAGGATGGAGACAGACTGAGAGACTGTAGAAGGATGGAGGCAGACTGAGACAGCCACAGGTCCACAGAGGACCAGTGGCTACCCTTCCAAAAATATAATTATCTACACATTTCTAAATATTAGCTCACCAAATTGTCAATATCCTAAAGGAAGACTACTTTCGTTTTTAAATCAGCTTATAAGCATTGTTCACTGATGTTAGAGTGCTTTTACTAATTGTCATTGCACATGTAATCACCAAGTAGTTGCAACTGTGCAAATACAAATAATAACTATTACAGATGTATGCATCATAAGAGGAACTTTGGTCAATATTTATGTAATTTTAAAGGGTACATGTCTGCTTTTTAAGCATTACAAGGATGTGGCCACAATTGTCCATTTCAAGGCTCTCCTCCTAAGAATACAATGATGTTTATCAATGAGAGATGATGTTGCTATGCTACAGCTTGTGTTTGTAGCAGTATCTTGACAGTTGTGCGTATTATGCTAGTGACAGTACCTTGACAGTTGTGGAGGCCGTCCCCTGTATAGCCGTGCTGACAGTAGCACATGAATGAGCCTGGTGTGTTTCTACATATGCCATGTTTGTGACACACTCGCTGCTTCATCTCAAGTTCGTCACACTCGTCAACATCTGCAAGTGACAATATCTGACAAGTGTCACAACTAAGTTTTTGAAAAAAACATCAAGAACAGCATGTGGTACATTCACAAATAAAATACTAATAGACATAAACATGTGATACCTTCACAAGTAAAACAACAACAGCCATAAACATGTGATACCTTCACAAGTAAAACAACAACAGCCATACACATGTGATACCTTCACAAGTAAAACAACAACAGCCATACACATGTGATACCTTCACAAGTAAAACAACAACAGCCATACACATGTGATACCTTCACAAGTAAAACAACAACAGCCATACACATGTGATACCTTCACAAGTAAAACAACAACAGCCATACACATGTGATACCTTCACAAGTAAAACAACAACAGCCATACACATGTGATACCTTCACAAGTAAAACAACAAAAAGCCATACACATGTGGTACCTTCACAAGTAAAACAACAACAGCCATACACATGTGATACCTTCACAAGTAAAACAACAACAGCCATACACATGTGATACCTTCACAAGTAAAACAACAACAGCCATACACATGTGGTACCTTCACAAGTAAAACAACAACAGCCATACACATGTGATACCTTCACAAGTAAAACAACAACAGCCATACACATGTGATACCTTCACAAGTAAAACAACAACAGCCATACACATGTGGTACCTTCACAAGTAAAACAACAACAGCCATACACATGTGATACCTTCACAAGTAAAACAACAACAGCCATACACATGTGATACCTTCACAAGTAAAACAACAACAGCCATACACATGTGGTACCTTCACAAGTAAAACAACAACAGCCATAAACGTGTCGTACATTCACAAATAAAATATTAATAAATATAAACATGTGATACCTTCACAAGTAAAACAACAACAGCCATAAACATGTCGTACATTCACAAATAAAATATTAATAGATATAAACATGTGATACCTTCACAAGTAAAACAACAACAGCCATAAGCATGTGATACCTTCACAAATAAATAATAAATAGACATAAACATGTGATACCTTCACAAGTAAAAAACAACAATAAAAGCCACATAAACAAAAGTTGTGATACCTTCACAAGTAAAACAACAACAGCCATACACATGTGATACCTTCACAAGTAAAACAACAACAGCCATAAACATGTGTACCTTCACAAGTAAAACAACAACAGCCATACACATGTGATACCTTCACAAGTAAAACAACAACAGCCATACACATGTAAAAGTAAACCAACACCATACACATGTGTTTACCCCTTTTCCCACAAGTAAAACAACAACAGCCATACACATGTGATACCTTCACAAGTAAAACAACAACAGCCATACACATGTGATACCTTCACAAGTAAAACAACAACAGCCATACACATGTGATACCTTCACAAGTAAAACAACAACAGCCATAAACATGTGATACCTTCACAAGTAAAACAACAACAGCCATACACATGTGATACCTTCACAAGTAAAACAACAACAGCCATAACATGTGATACCTTCACAAGTAAAACAACAACAGCCATAACACATGTGATACCTTCACAAGTAAAACTACAACAGCCATAAACGTGTGGTACATTCATAAATAAAATATTACTAGACATAAACATGTGATACCTTCACAAGTAAAAAAACAACAGCCATAAACATGTGATACCTTCACAAATAAAACAACAGCCATAAACATGTGATACATTCACAAGTAAAACAACAACACCCATAACATGTGATACCTTCACAAGTAAAACAACAACAGCCATAAACATGTGATACCTTCACAAATAAAATATTAATAGACATAAACATGTGATACCTTCACAAGTAAAACAACAACAGCCATAAACATGTGATACCTTCACAAGTAAAACAACAACAGCCATAAACATGTGATACCTTCACAAGTAAAACAACAACAGCCATAAACATGTGATACCTTCACAAGTAAAACAACAACAGCCATAAACATGTGATACCTTCAAAATGTAAAACATAAACATGTGATGCCTTCACAAGTAAAACAACAACAGCCATAAACATGTGATACCTTCACAAATAAAATATTAATAGACATAAACATGTGATGCCTTCACAAGTAAAACAACAACAGCCATAAACATGTGGTACATTCACAAGTAAAATATTAATAGACATAAACAGGTGGTACATTCACAAATAAAATATTAATAGACATAAACATGTGATGCCTTCACAAGTAAAACAACAACAGCCATAAACATGTGGTACATTCACAGGTAAAACGACAAGAACAGGTATAACCACACAGTACCTTCGCAAGTGAAGGCATCTTTGAACGTGAAGCCGCTCTGACACTGACACGAGTAGGAGCCACCTGAGTTGACACATGTTGTACTGTTGTCATCACACTTGTGTCGCTGTGTCACATTCGTCGCATCACATTCATTGATATCTGTGACAGATAGCAATGGACACATGATCAGATTAACACAACATGGTTTCTTGATAGATATTTCATAATCACTAACGACAGACTATATGTTTCTTAGTGTATTGATTGCAATTAAATATTGTTAACTGAAATAAAATTCTAAACTATGAAATTGGCCTCAGTGTTGCAAGATTGAGTAGCTTTGCTAACTTGACTCATCAACTCAAGTAGCAGTTTAATTATGATAATAATAAAATGCAAACTATATCTTATAGAGCTTTATACAAGGCCAATTAAATAAAATGTAATAACAAATTGGGAAACATAATTATTTCTTACATAAAATACCTTAAACATTACTCCACGTGTTTCAATTGTTCTCTTATGTTTTTTGAGATGAAAAATTGCACTTTATATAACCAACCACTCCCTTAGTATATTTAACTAGTCATGTTGTTGTTAGACCAGCAGACAACCCTACTGCTGCCATCTGATGTTTTAACCATTCTATTTACACTCCAGACCTCCCTGGTGTATTCCCCAGCTGGTGAATATTCAGACATGGTAGAAATGTTGTAATTGTTTAACTTTGCAAATCCTTGCTATTACCTATGCACGAGAGGCCGTCCAGCCTCAGTTGATATCCCGGGTGACAGACGCACTCATATGAGCCGTCCAGGTTGTGACACTGGGCTCCTGGCGCCTCACAGTGGTGGGTCTTTGACTCACACTCATCCACATCTACAAGACAGCAACTGGCATCACACAAGTCAACTGTCCATAGAACTACTGCCGATGTCAACTGTTGTGTTTGTGACACAACAGTCTCATTTAGTGCTTGGTCATTGACAATGTTAGAAAATCTACGAATTTTTTTATACAAAAGTGATATATTTTAACAATTAATATATTTTGTAAAGGATTATTTAATTTTTACATACACACACACACACACACACTCAGCCAAGGTGGTGTGCGCTCAAGAACACGCATATACACACACTTCTCTCTCCTCTCCATAGTTAACTACAACTGGCTGTATTGTGTGGCTGCTATATCACTTCTCCTATTCTAATGTTGGTGAGACAACTCACAGTCACTTACCCACACATGCACCTGCCATGTCCTGTGTGTAGCCTCTGTGACAGATGCACTGGTCACTGCCATTGATGACTGCACAGTCTCCACCACTGCCACACTCCTTGAAACAGGTCTCTATGACCACTGGAGACCAGAAACAAACAATGACAGTCTCCACTCCCACACTCCTTGATATAAGTCTGTATGACCACTAGAGACCACAAACAAACAATGACAGTCTCCACCCCACACTCCTTGATATAAGTCTGTATGACCACTAGAGACCACAAACAAACAATGACAGTCTCCACTCCCACACTCCTTGAAATAAGTCTGTATAACCACTAGAGACCACACACAAACAATGACAGTCTCCACCCCACACTCCTTGACATAAGTCTCTATGACCACTAGAGGTCACAAACAAACAATGAGTCTCCATCCCCACACTCCTTGACATAAGTCTCTATAACCACTAGAGGTCACAAACAAACAATGACAGTCTCCATCCCCACACTCCTTGACATAAGTCTCTATAACCACTAGAGGTCACAAACAAACAATGAGTCTCCATCCCCACACTCTTTGATATAAGTCTCTATAACCACTAGAGGTCACAAACAAACAATGACAGTCTCCATCCCCACACTCCTTGACATAAGTCTCTATGACCATAGAGGTCACAAACAAACAATGACAGTCTCCATCCCCACACTCCTTGACATAAGTCTTTATAACCACTAGAGGTCACAAACAAACAATGACAGTCTCCATCCCTACACTCCTTGACATAAGTCTCTATGACCACTAGAGGTCACAAACAAACAATGACAGTATCCATCCCCACACTCCTTGACTTAAGTCTTTATAACCACTAGAGGTCACAAACAAACAACGACAGTCTCCATCCCCACACTCCTTGACATAAGTCTCTATGACCACTAGAGGTCACAAACAAACAATGACAGTCTCCACCCCTACACTCCTTGATATAAGTCTCTATAACCACTAGAGGTCACAAACAAACAATGACAGTCTCCATCCCCACACTCCTTGATATAAGTCTCTATAACCACTAGAGGTCACAAACAAACAATGACAGTCTCCATCCCCACACTCCTTGACATAAGTCTCTATAACCACTAGAGGTCACAAACAAACAATGACAGTCTCCATCCCCACACTCCTTGACATAAGTCTCTATGACCACTAGAGGTCACAAACAAACAATGACAGTCTCCATCCCCACACTCCTTGACATAAGTCTCTATGACCACTAGAGGTCACAAACAAACAATGACAGTCTCCATCCCCACACTCCTTGACATAAGTCTTTATAACCACTAGAGGTCACAAACAAACAATGACAGTCTCCATCCCCACACTCCTTGACATAAGTCTTTATAACCACTAGAGGTCACAAACAAACAATGACAGTCTCCATCCCCACACTCCTTGACATAAGTCTCTATAACCACTAGAGGTCACAAACAAACAATGACAGTCTCCATCCCCACACTCCTTGACATAAGTCTTTATAACCACTAGAGTCACAAACAAACAATGACAGTCTCCATCCCCACACTCCTTGACATAAGTCTGTATGACCACTAGATGGTCACAAACAAACAATGACAGTCTCCATCCCCACACTCCTTGACATAAGTCTCTATGACCACTAGAGGTCACAAACAAACAATGACAGTCTCCATCCCCACACTCCTTGACATAAGTCTTATGACCACTAGAGGTCACAAACAAACAATGACAGTCTCCATCCCCACACTCCTTGACATAAGTCTTTATAGACCAAACTAGATTTGAAAACTGTCACAAACAAACAATGACAGTCTCCATCCCCACACTCCTTGACATAAGTCTCTATGACCACTAGAGGTCACAAACAAACAATGACAGTCTCCATCCCCACACTCCTTGACATAAGTCTGTATAACCACTAGAGGTCACAAACAAACAATGACAGTCTCCATCCCCACACTCCTTGACATAAGTCTCTATGACCACTAGAGGTCACAAACAAACAATGACAGTCTCCATCCCCACACTCCTTGACATAAGTCTTTATAACCACTAGAGGTCACAAACAAACAATGACAGTCTCCATCCCCACACTCCTTGACATAAGTCTGTATAACCACTAGAGGTCACAAACAAACAATGAGTCTCCATCCCCACACTCCTTGACATAAGTCTGTATAACCACTAGAGGTCACAAACAAACAATGACAGTCTCCATCCCCACACTCCTTGACATAAGTCTGTATAACCACTAGAGGTCACAAACAAACAATGACAGTCTCCATCCCCACACTCCTTGACATAAGTCTCTATGACCACTAGAGGTCACAAACAAACAATGACAGTCTCCATCCCCACACTCCTTGACATAAGTCTCTATAACCACTAGAGGTCACAAACAAACAATGACAGTCTCCATCCCCACACTCCTTGACATAAGTCTCTATAACCACTAGAGGTCACAAACAAACAATGACAGTCTCCATCCCCACACTCCTTGACATAAGTCTCTATAACCACTAGAGGTCACAAACAAACAATGACAGTCTCCATCCCCACACTCCTTGATATAAGTCTCTATAACCACTAGAGGTCACAAACAAACAATGACAGTCTCCATCCCCACACTCCTTGACATAAGTCTCTATAACCACTAGAGGTCACAAACAAACAATGACAGTCTCCATCCCCACACTCCTTGATATAAGTCTCTATAACCACTAGAGGTCACAAACAAACAATGACAGTCTCCATCCCCACACTCCTTGACATAAGTCTCTATGACCACTAGAGGTCACAAACAAACAATGACAGTCTCCATCCCCACACTCCTTGACATAAGTCTCTATAACCACTAGAGGTCACAAACAAACAATGACAGTCTCCATCCCCACACTCCTTGACATAAGTCTCTATAACCACTAGAGGTCACAAACAAACAAACAATGACAGTCTCCATCCCCACACTCCTTGACATAAGTCTCTATAACCACTAGAGGTCACAAACAAACAATGACAGTCTCCATCCCCACACTCCTTGATATAAGTCTCTATGACCACTAGAGGTCACAAACAAACAATGACAGTCTCCATCCCCACACTCCTTGACATAAGTCTCTATAACCACTAGAGGTCACAAACAAACAATGACAGTCTCCATCCCCACACTCCTTGACATAAGTCTCTATGACCACTAGAGGTCACAAACAAACAATGACAGTCTCCATCCCCACACTCCTTGACATAAGTCTGTATAACCACTAGATGTCACAAACAAACAATGACAGTCTCCATCCCCACACTCCTTGACATAAGTCTCTATGACCACTAGAGGTCACAAACAAACAATGACAGTCTCCATCCCCACACTCCTTGACATAAGTCTGTATAACCACTAGAGGTCACAAACAAACAATGACAGTCTCCATCCCCACACTCCTTGACATAAGTCTCTATGACCACTAGAGGTCACAAACAAACAATGACAGTCTCCATCCCCACACTCCTTGACATAAGTCTGTATAACCACTAGAGGTCACAAACAAACAATGACAGTCTCCATCCCCACACTCCTTGACATAAGTCTCTATGACCACTAGAGGTCACAAACAAACAATGACAGTCTCCATCCCCACACTCCTTGACATAAGTCTCTATAACCACTAGAGGTCACAAACAAACAATGACAGTCTCCATCCCCACACTCCTTGACATAAGTCTCTATGACCACTAGAGGTCACAAACAAACAATGACAGTCTCCATCCCCACACTCCTTGACATAAGTCTCTATAACCACTAGAGGTCACAAACAAACAATGACAGTCTCCATCCCCACACTCCTTGACATAAGTCTCTATAACCACTAGAGGTCACAAACAAACAATGACAGTCTCCATCCCCACACTCCTTGATATAAGTCTCTATAACCACTAGAGGTCACAAACAAACAATGACAGTCTCCATCCCCACACTCCTTGATATAAGTCTCTATGACCACTAGAGGTCACAAACAAACAATGACAGTCTCCATCCCCACACTCCTTGATATAAGTCTCTATAACCACTAGAGGTCACAAACAAACAATGACAGTCTCCATCCCCACACTCCTTGACATAAGTCTCTATAACCACTAGAGGTCACAAACAAACAATGACAGTCTCCATCCCCACACTCCTTGACATAAGTCTCTATAACCACTAGAGGTCACAAACAAACAATGACAGTCTCCATCCCCACACTCCTTGACATAAGTCTCTATAACCACTAGAGGTCACAAACAAACAATGAGTCTCCATCCCCACACTCCTTGACATAAGTCTTTATAACCACTAGAGGTCACAAACAAACAATGACAGTCTCCATCCCCACACTCCTTGACATAAGTCTTTATAACCACTAGAGGTCACAAACAAACAATGACAGTCTCCATCCCCACACTCCTTGACATAAGCCTCTATGACCACTATAGGTCACAAACAAACAATGACAGTCTCCATCCCCACACTCCTTGACATAAGTCTTTATAACCACTAGAGGTCACAAACAAACAATGACAGTCTCCACCCCTACACTCCTTGGCAAAAGTCTCTATGACCACTAATGACCACAAAACACTCCCTGACACAAGTGTATTGACACCACAAACAATGAGTCTTAATTTTTAATAGTAAAGTGTTAAAATATAATGTAGTTTGTAAGTGTTACGTTTTAAAACTGAAAGATACCACGACAAAACGTTTCTCAGAAACGACACAACAGGTCTTGATGACATGTGACAAATACAAATACACCAGTGGAGAGACAACAACCAACAGCACTCTCACTGTGACAAATACACCAGTGGACAGACAACAACCAACAGTACTCTCACTGTGACAAATACACCAGTGGAGAGACAACAACCAACAGCACTCTCACTGTGACAAATACACCAGTGGACAGACAACAACCAATAGTACTCTCACTGTGACAAATACACCAGTTGACAGACAACAACCAACAGTATTCTCACTGTGACAAATACACCAGTGGACAGACAACAACCAACAGTACTCTCACTGTGACAAATACACCAGTGGACAGACAACAACCAACAGTACTCTCACTGTGACAAATACACCAGTGGACAGACAACAACCAACAGTACTCCCACTGTGACAAATACACCAGTGGACAGACAACAACCAACAGTACTCCCACTGTGACAAATACACCAGTGGACAGACAACAACCAACAGTACTCTCACTGTGACAAATACACCAGTGGAGAAAAACCAACAGACAACAACCAACAGTACTCTCACTGTGACAAATACACCAGTGGACAGACAACAACCAACAGTACTCTCACTGTGACAAATACACGGGTGGACAGACAACAACCAATAGTACTCTCACTGTGACAAATACACCAGTGGACAGACAACAACCAACAGTACTCTCACTGTGACAAATACACGGGTGGACAGACAACAACCAATAGTACTCTCACTGTGACAAATACACCAGTGGACAGACAACAACCAACAGTACTCTCACTGTGACAAATACACGGGTGGACAGACAACAACCAATAGTACTCTCACTGTGACAAATACACCAGTGGACAGACAACAACCAACAGTACTCTCACTGTGACAAATACACGGGTGGACAGACAACAACCAATAGTACTCTCACTGTGACAAATACACCAGTGGACAGACAACAACCAACAGTACTCTCACTGTGACAAATACACCAGTGGACAGACAACAACCAACAGTATTCTCACTGTGACAAATACACCAGTGGACAGACAACAACCAACAGCACTCTCACTGTGACAAATACACCAGTGGACAGACAACAACCAACAGTACTCTCACTGTGACAAATACACCAGTGGACAGACAACAACCAACAGTACTCTCACTGTGACAAATACACCAGTGGACAGACAACAACCAACAGTACTCTCACTGTGACAAATACACCAGTGGACAGACAACAACCAACAGTACTCTCACTGTGCCATCTAGTCAAGTGCCAGTTAGCTACTGTTGTCAGGGACAACTACTGCCATAAGTGGCACAACACTACAAACAACAACGACAAAACAGGAAAATAAGTACCTTGGCATGTGCTGCGATCTGGTGCCAGTTGGAAGCCATGTGTACAGGTGCACTGGTAGGACCCGTCTGTGTTCTCACAGCCCTGCATGCACTCAACACTGGGGCGCAGACACTCATTGATGTCTGAGACAGAGACAGGACAGAGGGGTAACAACAGGCAGGTTGTGTGGGTCACACCCAATGGCTGAGACTGGTTCACTCATTATTAACCACACACCTGTCAGAAACAAAAGCTCAAAGGGAAACCACGAAAACTCATTGTGTCATTATTTGTGGTAATGTTAACATTTGTTAGGGTTACTGACTTGTTATTTGGACTAACATTTTGATATCTACATTTACAATGTTATTAAGCTGCTAGAAACAATCTCTCAACATATTCAATTTGTCAAAAGCAATCTGAAATAACCAGTCATGTTCTCTCAAACAGACACAAGAAAGTTTTTTTTCTTGAGCTGAAATGTATTTATATAAATTATTTCTGTCAATTTTTGAATGCTTTCTTTCACAAACAATATCACCATACATTATATACATATGTGTTGCCAATAACTGATTTACCTAGACATCCTTTTGTGTTGTTGGGGTCAATCATGTAACCATTGTAGCAATTGCATCTGTAACCTCTGTTTGTATTCTCACAAATCCCCTCGCAGTCTCCGTTGTCATGGAAACATTCATTGATATCTAAACAAAATAAGCATTTGGCAAATAGAAACAATGCACACGCAGTAGTCACACCCCCACACAATACTCCACAACAAGAATAAATTACACTACAGATATCAATGTTGTTCAATTCTTATAAAAAATGAACAGAACTGTCAATAGAAGCTAAACAATGTGTGTTGAGATGCCTGTAGAGAAACCCCAAAGAAAATGATACAGCAAAATCCTGATTGATTGAAAGAGGGGCAGTACTAGTGTAGCCTGTTACCTTACTTGGTGTAGGACATAAATGTGTTTGTGATCAGTTTGAGTACATGTGGGTAGTTGTATATTATGATAATTCGAACACACTGTACCATATACATGCATTAAGGAGGCAATATTGTACATGGAAAAACTAAAAGTACATAGTTGGTCACACAAGCAGTAGATAAACTAGATATATGATGACCTGGTCACGACCACATTGTGTATTCGAGTGAAACATTGCCATACCTTCACAGGTGAACCCATCCCCAATATCAGCAAATCCAGGATGGCAAATGCATTCATAGCCTCCCTTCCTGTCGATGCAGTCAGCCTCAGGGGAGCATTTGTTAATTACTCCCGGCGCACATTCATTGATGTCTACAATCATTTAAGACAGTCAGCAGTTGTGTATGAAAGTGTTAATGTGTAAACAATATTCTTAGCATACATGGTTAATATTATGCTGATGTACTGCCCATCTACGTACAATTTCAGTCATATTGCTTCTTTATTTCTGAACATCCAAATGTTTGTTAATAACGAAGCATTACAGATGACTATTCAAATACCTTAATTCTTACAGTAGAAAAAATACAAGTAAACTATAGAATATGTAAAACTTAGAAATGTTTTGTATTACCAATGCAAGATGCGCCATCTGTGTCGAGATAGTGGCCCGCAAAGCAGGTGCACATGAACGAGCCGTCTGTATCGACACACTGGTGCTGACATCTGTTGGTAGTCATATTTGCACACTCGTTTATGTCTGCAAACAGTGAAGCACACATGAATGACTTCATTATTTATTCATAAAATGTTAAGCTATTATAGAAAACACCCCTTTTACATCTGGATGCCCATATTGGAATTACTGGACTGCTGTGGCTGGGTGCATCATTCAACTATACAGTTTAGTCAGAAGTGTCAACATTATGATTATTAACTGCTACAATCCTAAAACACTGGTTATTTTACACAACATCCTGCTTGTGTGACAATGACACCACTGGTCGACGACCAATTTGTTTTATCATGACATAAAGTCGGGTTGCTGAGTACTCACTGTCACAGGTGAAGGGGCTGTGCAGACTGGGTTCATACCCCGCCTCACACTCGCACCTGTACGCCCCCGCAGTGTTGACACAGGTTGAGTGAGAGCCGCAGGCCGCCTTGCCTGTCGCACACTCGTCTATCTCTATAGGGCAACGGTCAAAAGTCAAGTTAGAATATCTTTGAACAACTTACAATTAATTTCTTCTGTTCATTTAAAATTGACCAAGCTTTTTTGGAAGCATTCGAAGCTACAATTTAATTGTGACTTAAATATTGCATAGATATTGTTTGCATATGTATAATGTAATGTTGTTGTTAATTGTTACAAAATAAAATTTGATTGATTGATTGATTACTATGCAACAATGACTTAACATATTATATTGTGATCAATGACATAACAAATAGCAAAGTATATCATTTACACAAATCTAAATAGCAACTTTCCATGCAACATGAAACTAGTTCAGTCACACTAGTGTTGTTTTCAATGGACATTTACTTTTCTGTTCCCTGCAGAGTTTCTATCCCAAATGACAACAACTGGTACTTGTATGTACTGGACATACAAGACACTCACCAACACACGTAGACTGAACATACAAGACACTCACCAACACACGTAGACTGAACATACAAGACACTCACCAGCACACGTAGACTGAACATACAAGACACTCACCAGCACACGTAGACTGAACATACAAGACACTCACCAACACAGGTAGACTGAACATACAAGACACTCACCAACACAGGTAGACTGAACATACAAGACACTCACCAACACACGTAGACTGAACATACAAGACACTCACCAGCACACGTAGACTGAACATACAAGACACTCACCAACACACGTAGACTGAACATACAAGACACTCACCAGCACACGTAGACTGAACATACAAGACACTCACCAACACACGTAGACTGAACATACAAGACACTCACCAGCACACGTAGACTGAACATACAAGACACTCACCAGCACACGTAGACTGAACATACAAGACACTCACCAACACACGTAGACTGAACATACAAGACACTCACCAGCACACGTAGACTGAACATACAAGACACTCACCAACACACGTAGACTGAACATACAAGACACTCACCAGCACACGTAGACTGAACATACAAGACACTCACCAACACAGGTAGACTGAACATACAAGACACTCACCAACACAGGTAGACTGAACATACAAGACACTCACCAACACACGTAGACTGAACATACAAGACACTCACCAACACAGGTAGACTGAACATACAAGACACTCACCAGCACACGTAGACTGAACATACAAGACACTCACCAACACAGGTAGACTGAACATACAAGACACTCACCAACACACGTAGACTGAACATACAAGACACTCACCAACACAGGTAGACTGAACATACAAGACACTCACCAACACACGTAGACTGAACATACAAGACACTCACCAACACACGTAGACTGAACATACAAGACACTCACCAACACAGGTAGACTGAACATACAAGACACTCACCAACACAGGTAGACTGAACATACAAGACACTCACCAGCACATGTAGACTGAACATACAAGACACTCACCAACACAGGTAGACTGAACATACAAGACACTCACCAGCACACGTAGACTGAACATACAAGACACTCACCAGCACATATAGACTGAACATACAAGACACTCACCAAAACTTGAAGACTGAACATACAAGACACTCACCAACACAGGTAGACTGAACATACAAGACACTCACCAGCACACGTAGACTGAACATACAAGACACTCACCAGCACATGTAGACTGAACATACAAGACACTCACCAGCACATGTAGACTGAACATACAAGACACTCACCAGCACATGTAGACTGAACATACAAGACACTCACCAGCACATGTAGACTGAACATACAAGACACTCACCAACACACGTAGACTGAACATACAAGACACTCACCAGCACATGTAGACTGAACATACAAGACACTCACCAACACACGTAGACTGAACATACAAGACACTCACCAGCACATGTAGACTGAACATACAAGACACTCACCAAAACTTGAAGACTGAACATACAAGACACCAACACACGTAGACTAAACATACAAGACACATACTCACCAACATGTGAAGACTGAACATGCAAGACACTCACCAACACATGTAGACTGAACACATAAGACACTCACCAACACATGAAAACTGAACACATAAGACACTCACCAACACATGAAGATTGAACACACAAGACACTCACCAACACTTGAAGACGAACATATAAGACACTCACCAACACACGTAGACTGGTCCACAGCACTCAGTTTGTAGCCTCTCTCACAGTGACACGTCTCCACACTGCCCTGGGCTGCGCAGTAGCCATGTTCCTTGTCACATTGCACACTCCTACACATCGTGTCCTTGGCTGCAACAACAACATACAAATGTACTTGGCTGCAACAACAACACACCAATGTCCTTGGCTGCAACAACAACATACAAATGTACTTGGCTGCAACAACAACACTCAAATGTTCTTGGCTACAACAACAACACACAAATGTACTTGGCTGCAGCAACAACACTCAAATGTACTTGGCTGCAACAACAACACACAACTATACTTAGCTGCAACAACAACACACCAATGTTCTTGGCTACAACAATAACACACCAATGTCCTTGGCTGCTGCAACAACACTCAAATGTCATTGGCTGCAGCAACAACAACACACCGATGTCCTTGGCTGCAACACCAACACACCAATGTCCTTGACTGCAACAACAACACTCAAATGTCCTTGACTGCAACAACACACCAATGTCCTTGGCTGCAACAACACATCAATGTCCTTTGCTTCAACAACAACACACTAAAGGTGTGATTGGTTTCACTTTCATAATGTGGTCAAACTGAGCAGTGGTCAATTCCTTGACCAGTCTGTGGTTGGCAAGTCTAAGATTCTGATCGCCAGTGGCAGTGGTAATACAGCTGATGTAAACAAGAGATGTATGATGAACACATATCGACCTATTCGCATGGCCTTGTGTATGCATTTATTTAATTATTTATGTCTTCCCACAATGCCATGTTTCTTAATATACGGAATTTTTTTAGGTTTAAACAATGTCATAAAGGACATATTTTTCATAGAAAATTAATCATGGTTTTGGTCATTTAGTAATCATAAATGTATACACATAAATAAATGCTTATGTAACTGAAATGATCATAGACTGATTATATCAGAATGTTACCAAATAGTTAATCAAAACATGATCCAAACAATCACTAATAAATTAATCAGAACAGCACAACAAAATTCCAGTCAACAATCTGCTCCTATGGGAACAGATTGTTTGTGCAGAATATTTGATATGTTGTATTATTTGGTTTCAGCCACATCGAAACATTCCTTTACACCTAACAACTCACATCAAACATAAACATCATGTCTAACATTCAATATCATAACATTTATTTTCAATGGCAGTCACAAACTAACATTTGTATAAGAATGTTTCTTAATACACAATTTTTAATAGAAAGAAAACAAACTGAAACTGACATTGATGTTTCAAGCACCACTGGAGAGTCACTGGTGCCAAATATAAGTAACTACAGGCCATATCTTGGGGAAACTAAACATATCTTCATAACATCTGAGAATTGTATTACTTGGGGAAGATTGTCCAACAGGAGAAACAAATTGTTTGCATACACATCTGTTGCCATGGCAACAGCAATCAGCACTAAGTAGTATGGATAGTTATCAAGTGATTATAGATAATTGTTACCAGAATCTTGAAATATGCACCATGTTGGTAATGCACATAACATGTTAGATTATTGGGAAAATATGAAATCCCAAAATGGCCACAGATTTGTTTTACAACTTGATATTTTCATAATGATTTCCCTACATTGAAGAGAAGAGAGACCATCCTCACCAATACAGTCAACACTGTTCCTGTTGAGTTTGAGACCTCCCTCACAGGAGCACGTGTAGAAGCCATGGATTGGACTGGGCACACACCCACCGTCACACACAGGGTTCATGGAGCACAGTCTCGCAGCTAGGCACAGCACAAACACCACATGTCACATACGTGTCACCAATGTCATTAAGATATCTTACATAGTTTCTAGAACATTATGACAATTACATATTTTCTTACTGTATATTACAAATTAAAATACAACAATTCTTATATAATAAAAAATAATTAATTAATTAAATACATTATTTAATACAATTCATGCTTGTAGAAGTATCTCAGTTCCTCAGCAGAAGTAACCCCAATTTAAATCAATAGTCTTCAACATAGTCATAATGTCTGTTTCACGACTGTTTTCTGGCAAACCATTCCAAAATACTGGTCCACCATGGTATCAAGCATTTTATTTACAGTAATGAATATTACAATGATATGACAAGCACTTCTTTTTGCAATGACAATGTCAACTGTAAACTTCCCACACAACCTGCATGTGACAACTAGAAGCTGCAAATGATGCCTTACGTTGACACTTGGTACCATTGGTCTTGGCGTCCTTCACATAGCCATAGCCACAGTCACAGTAGAAGCCACCCAGGGTGTTGACACAAGTGCGTTGACAGCCGCCATTGTTCACTGCACACTCATTGATGTCTGCGCATGACAACCAACACATCTCACAATGACAGTCATCTGTCACCCAGAGTGATCAGCTATAATTAAATATATCTTAATAATGATACACAGTAGAATAGAGTAAAATTTATTGTTTAATGTAATTATATAAGATATCTTCCCGCATAACCATAAATTTTAAAGACTACCCCGGGTAGTTTTGTTGGAAAATCTAAACCAGTTAGGTAGATAAGGCAAATGTGTTTTGTGTTATGCTACCAGATCAATTTTAAAGAGGTTTGTAAAAGGGGTATTGACCACCCACATAACCCCTTTTACCTCGCCCTCAGTGCCTCAGTGTTCCCACAGACGGCCCCACGCACTCACCGATACAGGCCGTGTGTGAGACGCGTGTGAAGCCTGGCTTACACTGGCACTTGTAGCCTCCTGTTAACAACTCTTTGCAGCTGGTTGTCTTCTCATCACACCCACTCAACAGTGGGTTACTGCACTCACGCACATCTACAGCAACCACACAGCACAGTGGCAACTTCATGGCACAGTGGCAATAGTGGCAACTTCATGGCACATTGGCAACCTCATGGCACAGTAGCAACCACATTATACCATGACAATTGGCACAGTGGCAGAAGTGGCAAGTAAAACAAGGCTTCATTTTTCTAATGAGACATTCATACACATACACTTATAATGAAGATTAATTTATGTGTGAATCGTTTGTTCTCATAAATAACTCAGAAATTGTGGAAAGCAGGTGGTATTCTCCATAATCGAAATTTTGAAATGTTATGTGTGTTTGTGAACGGAAACTGTGATTGCTGAAAGAAATGAATCCCCAATATTGTAAACGACACCCGCTTTACTGGCAATATTTTGAAATGAACATGATCAATATGCAAAAGTATTAATAAATTATTGTGAATTCATGACATATGATTTGGAAAAAACACAAGTGACTTGTTTCAACCTGCAGGAAGAGGGACTCAGTGGGAAGGTGGTAACGTAAACCATTTTGTGTCTGCTGAATGGCTCTCCACTAAGTGCATTAAAGTCATGTTACTTATTCAACATAGTAGTCATATCATTAGAACACACATAAGTGTACAGATAAGTGGCACTGATCACACTGTATCACTGATCAAATGACAGCTGGGTAGCCCAGTAACCAAGTGTATTACAGTTGTGGAGATGGAACAAGAGGGGTACAATCTAAACACATAAGATAATGCTAAAACAAAAGCCACATGAACTGCTGGACAGGGCAACATGAGTGACAGGTGTGGGGTGTCTAGTACTGTCTACACTCAAGTCCTACACACTGTACCAACACACTGTACCAACACACAAGTCAACACTACACCTGTAGTTCTGTCTCACCTGTGCAGGAGCGGCCGTCAGCACTGAGGATGAAGCCAGGTAGACAGGAGCACCTGTATGAGCCAGGTGTGTTGACACACCGCTGACTGCAACGGTGTCTGCGACTGTCTCCCCGGCCCAGCAAACACTCGTTCACATCTGATGAATCATTCACAAAGAAAACAACTAACATTTCAGGATAATAATAATAATAATTGTAAAACTTCTATATCCTTAAAAATATTCAAAAAACAAAATCATTTGGCTAGTCATACACGGGAGCAGGCAAACGTTGTCATTGGAGCATGGAAAATCTATTGTGGAAAAGCAATTTCTAAACAAATACGTTTTTAATTTCTGAAGAAAGGTGTCTATACTTTCAGGAGAATTAATTGTAATTGGGAGTTGATTCCAAATTGTTAACGCAGCCACGGAGAAAGCGTGTTTGCCAATATTCAGCTTAGTTTTAGGAACAAAAAGTACGGCTGGCGCTGAGTGAACTGGATGCATAAGTTCACTCAGCACCAGTCGTACTTGTGACTGTCACCATCCAGTAAGGTTATCTGCAGAGTGTAACCCAGAATGATGATCAAACCATCCCATAATACTGGCTGGGTGGAAATAAAAAAATAGTGAGAGTTTTAAACTGCTGTAACAACAGTAACCGCAATCACCATTTTCAAATTAACATAAAGATGTCACCAGCTAAACAATAATGTTAGGGTCAGACAGACAGAATAAAAGTTTCTATAACAGAAGGTGTCACAAGAATTGTTAGAGTCCATAAAGTATTATTATGTTATGGGAAATCAATGCAGGATGAAAGTTTCCTATTTCTGAAATGTATCACCCAGCTGGGGATGTAATAAAAAAATATGTTATATATAGCATTACTGCAGACTGCTTCCATATTGCATAAAGCCATTACTGCAGAGGATAGTAGAAGGCTTGTAGTTACCCTGACATGTTGTTCCATCCCCTTCCATTCCATTTGGACATGGCTCACAACTGTACCCTCTCATGTCTCCAATGGCTGTCATCTCCTCCACGGTCAGCTTGGTGCACTCTGTCAGACACAACACTCGACAGTCACAGTCAGCTTGGTGCACTCTGTCAGACCCAACACTCGACAGTCACAGTCAGCTGTGCACTCTGTCAGACACAACACTCGACAGTCACAGTCAGCTCAGTGCACTCTGTCAGACACAACACTCGACAGTCACAGTCAGCTCAGTGCACTCTGTCAGACACAACACTCGACAGTCACAGTCAGCTCAGTGCACTCTGTCAGACACAACACTCGACAGTCACAGTCAGCTCAGTGCACTCTGTCAGACACAACACTCGACAGTCACACTCAGCTCAGTGCACTCTCTCAGACCCAACACTCAACAGTCACAGTCAGCTCAGTGCACTCTGTCAGACACAACACTCGACAGTCACAGTCAGCTCAGTGCACTCTGTCAGACACAACACTCGACAGTCACAGTCAGCTCAGTGCACTCTGTCAGACACAACACTCGACAGTCACAGTCAGCTCAGTGCACACTGTCAGACACAACACTCGACAGTCACAGTCAGCTCAGTGCACACTGTCAGACACAACACTCGACAGTCACAGTCAGCTCAGTGCACACTGTCAGACACAACACTCAACAGTCACAGTCAGCTCAGTGCACACTGTCAGACACAACACTCAACAGTCACAGTCAGCTCAGTGCACTCTGTCAGACACAACACTCGACAGTCACAGTCAGCTCAGTGCACACTGTCAGACACAACACTCGACAGTCACAGTCAGCTCAGTGCACACTGTCAGACACAACACTCAACAGTCACAGTCAGCTCAGTGCACTCTGTCAGACACAACACTCGACAGTCACAGTCAGCTCAGTGCACACTGTCAGACACAACACTCGACAGTCACAGTCAGCTCAGTGCACACTGTCAGACACAACACTCGACAGTCACAGTCAGCTCAGTGCACACTGTCAGACACAACACTCGACAGTCACAGTCAGCTCAGTGCACACTGTCAGACACAACACTCGACAGTCACAGTCAGCTCAGTGCACTCTGTCAGACACAACACTCGACAGTCACAGTCAGCTCAGTGCACTCTGTCAGACACAACACTCGACAGTCACAGTCAGCTCAGTGCACACTGTCAGACACAACACTCGACAGTCACAGTCAGCTCAGTGCACACTGTCAGACACAACACTCAACAGTCACAGTCAGCTCAGTGCACTCTGTCAGACACAACACTCGACAGTCACAGTCAGCTCAGTGCACACTGTCAGACACAACACTCAACAGTCACAGTCAGCTCAGTGCACACTGTCAGACACAACACTCGACAGTCACAGTCAGCTCAGTGCACACTGTCAGACACAACACTCGACAGTCACAGTCAGCTCAGTGCACACTGTCAGACACAACACTCGACAGTCACAGTCAGCTCAGTGCACACTGTCAGACACAACACTCGACAGTCACAGTCAGCTCAGTGCACACTGTCAGACACAACACTCGACAGTCACAGTCAGCTCAGTGCACTCTGTCAGACACAACACTCAACAGTCACAGGCAGCTCAGTGCACTCTGTCAGACACAACACTCGACAGTCACAGTCAGCTCAGTGCACACTGTCAGACACAACACTCGACAGTCACAGTCAGCTCAGTGCACACTGTCAGACACAACACTCGACAGTCACAGTCAGCTCAGTGCACACTGTCAGACACAACACTCGACAGTCACAGTCAGCTCAGTGCACACTGTCAGACACAACACTCGACAGTCACAGTCAGCTCAGTGCACACTGTCAGACACAACACTCGACAGTCACAGTCAGCTCAGTGCACACTGTCAGACACAACACTCGACAGTCACAGTCAGCTCAGTGCACACTGTCAGACACAACACTCGACAGTCACAGTCAGCTCAGTGCACACTGTCAGACACAACACTCAACAGTCACAGTCAGCTCAGTGCACACTGTCAGACACAACACTCAACAGTCACAGTCAGCTCAGTGCACACTGTCAGACACAACACTCAACAGTCACAGTCAGCTCAGTGCACACTGTCAGACACAACACTCAACAGTCACAGTCAGCTCAGTGCACACTGTCAGACACAACACTCAACAGTCACAGTCAGCTCAGTGCACACTGTCAGACACAACACTCGACAGTCACAGTCAGCTCAGTGCACACTGTCAGACACAACACTCGACAGTCACAGTCAGCTCAGTGCACACTGTCAGACACAACACTCGACAGTCACAGTCAGCTCAGTGCACACTGTCAGACACAACACTCGACAGTCACAGTCAGCTCAGTGCACACTGTCAGACACAACACTCGACAGTCACAGTCAGCTCAGTGCACACTGTCAGACACAACACTCGACAGTCACAGTCAGCTCAGTGCACACTGTCAGACACAACACTCAACAGTCACAGTCAGCTCAGTGCACACTGTCAGACACAACACTCGACAGTCACAGTCAGCTCAGTGCACACTGTCAGACACAACACTCGACAGTCACAGTCAGCTCAGTGCACACTGTCAGACACAACACTCGACAGTCACAGTCAGCTCAGTGCACACTGTCAGACACAACACTCGACAGTCACAGTCAGCTCAGTGCACTCTGTCAGACACAACACTCGACAGTCACAGTCAGCTCAGTGCACACTGTCAGACACAACACTCAACAGTCACAGTCAGCTCAGTGCACACTGTCAGACACAACACTCAACAGTCACAGTCAGCTCAGTGCACACTGTCAGACACAACACTCAACAGTCACAGTCAGCTCAGTGCACTCTGTCAGACACAACACTCGACAGTCACAGTCAGCTCAGTGCACACTGTCAGACACAACACTCAACAGTCACAGTCAGCTCAGTGCACACTGTCAGACACAACACTCGACAGTCACAGTCAGCTCAGTGCACACTGTCAGACACAACACTCGACAGTCACAGTCAGCTCAGTGCACACTGTCAGACACAACACTCGACAGTCACAGTCAGCTCAGTGCACACTGTCAGACACAACACTCGACAGTCACAGTCAGCTCAGTGCACACTGTCAGACACAACACTCAACAGTCACAGTCAGCTCAGTGCACACTGTCAGACACAACACTCACAGTCACAGTCAGCTCAGTGCACACTGTCAGACACAACACTCAACAGTCACAGTCAGCTCAGTGCACACTGTCAGACACAACACTCAACAGTCACAGTCAGCTCAGTGCACTCTGTCAGACACAACACTCAACAGTCACAGTCAGCTCAGTGCACACTGTCAGACACAACACTCGACAGTCACAGTCAGCTCAGTGCACACTGTCAGACACAACACTCGACAGTCACAGTCAGCTCAGTGCACTCTGTCAGACACAACACTCGACAGTCACAGTCAGCTCAGTGCACACTGTCAGACACAACACTCAACAGTCACAGTCAGCTCAGTGCACACTGTCAGACACAACACTCGACAGTCACAGTCAGCTCAGTGCACACTGTCAGACACAACACTCAACAGTCACAGTCAGCTCAGTGCACTCTGTCAGACACAACACTCAACAGTCACAGTCAGCTCAGTGCACACTGTCAGACCCAACACTCAACAGTCACAGTCAGCTCAGTGCACACTGTCAGACACAACACTCAACAGTCACAGTCAGCTCAGTGCACACTGTCAGACACAACACTCAACAGTCACAGTCAGCTCAGTGCACACTGTCAGACACAACACTCAACAGTCACAGTCAGCTCAGTGCACACTGTCAGACACAACACTCAACAGTCACAGTCAGCTCAGTGCACTCTGTCAGACACAACACTCAACAGTCACAGTCAGCTCAGTGCACACTGTCAGACCCAACACTCAACAGTCACAGTCAGCTCAGTGCACACTGTCAGACACAACACTCAACAGTCACAGTCAGCTCAGTGCACACTGTCAGACACAACACTCAACAGTCACAGTCAGCTCAGTGCACACTGTCAGACACAACACTCGACAGTCACAGTCAGCTCAGTGCACACTGTCAGACACAACACTCAACAGTCACAGTCAGCTCAGTGCACACTGTCAGACCCAACACTCGACAGTCACAGTCAGCTCAGTGCACACTGTCAGACACAACACTCAACAGTCACAGTCAGCTCAGTGCACACTGTCAGACACAACACTCGACAGTCACAGTCAGCTCAGTGCACTCTGTCAGACACAACACTCGACAGTCACAGTCAGCTCAGTGCACACTGTCAGACCCAACACTCGACAGTCACAGTCAGCTCAGTGCACTCTGTCAGACACAACACTCAACAGTCACAGTCAGCTCAGTGCACACTGTCAGACACAACACTCAACAGTCACAGTCAGCTCAGTGCACTCTGTCAGACACAACACTCAACAGTCACAGTCAGCTCAGTGCACACTGTCAGACACAACACTCAACAGTCACAGTCAGCTCAGTGCACACTGTCAGACACAACACTCAACAGTCACAGTCAGCTCAGTGCACACTGTCAGACACAACACTCAACAGTCACAGTCAGCTCAGTGCACACTGTCAGACACAACACTCAACAGTCACAGTCAGCTCAGTGCACACTGTCAGACACAACACTCAACAGTCACAGTCAGCTCAGTGCATTCTGTCAGACACAACACTCAACAGTCACAGTCAGCTCAGTGCACACTGTCAGACACAACACTCAACAGTCACAGTCAGCTCAGTGCACACTGTCAGACACAACACTCAACAGTCACAGTCAGCTCAGTGCATTCTCTCAGACCCAACACTCAATAGTCACAGGCAGCTCAGTGCACTCTGTCAGACATAACAAACGACAGTCACATGTTATACTATAATCTCATCAAGTCATTCATTCAGTGTAAATTTCAGTTTTAAGAGACATCATGAATGATGAACACATTTTGTGAAATTGTAGAAGTAACTGTTATTTTGAAAAATTAGTCTGAAATCACTTTACTTGAAGATGCAACTTTATGTATATTCATATGTACACACACACAAATCTTACTTAATAAATCATCATCACCATAACAGAAATACTGAGGCCATGTTTTGAGCCGTTGTCCCACATCAAAGGTGAGTGGTCGTCCTACCTCCAAAGCAGTGCTTCACTTGACAAGCTTCTGGCTGTGTGTCACAGAAGTCTCCCACCCAGCCTGACTGACACTCACACGAGCCATAGGCAATGTTCCCACGCCTCGTCTGTAACAGGTCACAGGTCACTCAAACACCCAAACTGGCACAAGACATCAGGGGGAGATCCCCCACATGAGACCTCACTGGCACAAAACATCAGGGGGAGATCCCCCACATGAGACCTCACTTCACTGGCACAAGACTTCAGGGGGAGATCCCCCACATGAGACCTCACTGGCACAAGACTTCAGGGGGAGATCCCCCACATGAGACCTCACTGGCACAAGACTTCAGGGGGAGATCCCCCACATGAGACCTCACTGGCACAAGACTTCAGGGGGAGATGCCCCACGTGAGACCTCAATGGCACAATATATCAGGGGGAGATACCCCAGTTAAAATCTTTTCACATGTTATATGATTAAAGTGCTATGTGTTGTCGGCTTTCAGACTGACAAACTGACCTTTATTCTTGTGATGTCACACTTGCCACCATTGAGACAAACTGACCTTCATTCTTGTGATGTCACACTTGCCACCATTAAAAATGACCTCATGTCACACTTGCCACGGCTGTTTTTGGGAGTACCCCCATTAAAACTGACCTTTATTCTTGTGATGTCACACGTGCCACCATTGAGACAAACTGACCTTCATTCTTGTGATGTCACACTTGCCACCACTGAGACAAACTGACCTTCATTCTTGTGATGTCACACTTGCCACCACTGAGACAAACTGACCTTTATTCTTGTGATGTCACACTTGCCACCACTGAGACAAACTGACCTTCATTCTTGTGATGTCACACTTGCCACCATTGAGACAAACTGACCTTTATTCTTGTGATGTCACACTTGCCACCATTGAGACAAACTGACCTTCATTCTTGTGATGTCACACTTGCCACCACTGAGACAAACTGACCTGTATTCTCGTGATGTCACACTTGCCACCACTGAGACAAACTGACCTGTATTCTCGTGATGTCACACGTGCCACCACTGAGACAAACTGACCTGTATTCTCGTGATGTCACACTTGCCACCATTGAGACAAACTGACCTGTATTCTCGTGATGTCACATTTGCCACCATTCAGATAAACTGACCTTTATTCTCGTGATGTCACACTTGCCACTGTTGAGACAAACTGACCTTTATTCTTGTGATGTCACACTTGCCACCATTGAGACAAACTGACCTTTATTCTTGTGATGTCACACTTGACACCACTGAGACAAACTGACCTGTATTCTCGTGATGTCACACTTGCCACCACTGAGACAAACTGACCTGTATTCTCGTGATGTCACACGTGCCACCACTGAGACAAACTGACCTGTATTCTCGTGATGTCACACTTGCCACCATTGAGACAAACTGACCTGTATTCTCGTGATGTCACATTTGCCACCATTCAGATAAACTGACCTTTATTCTCGTGATGTCACACTTGCCACTGTTGAGACAAACTGACCTTTATTCTTGTGATGTCACACTTGCCACTGTTGAGACAAACTGACCTTTATTCTCGTGATGTCACACTTGCCACCACTGAGACAAACTGACCTTTATTCTGGTGATGTCACACTTGCCACCATTGAGACAAACTGACCTTTATTCTCGTGATGTCACACTTGCCATCATTGAGACAAACTGACCTTTATTCTGGTGATGTCACACTTGCCACCATTGAGACAAACTGACCTTTATTCTGGTGATGTCACACTTGCCATCATTGAGACAAACTGACCTTTATTCTGGTGATGTCACACTTGCCACCATTGAGACAAACTGACCTTTATTCTGGTGATGTCACACTTGCCACCATTGAGACAAACTGACCTTTATTCTCGTGATGTCACACTTGCCATCATTGAGACAAACTGACCTTTATTCTCGTGATGTCACACTTGCCACCATTGAAACAAACTGACCTTTATTCTCGTGATGTCACACTTGCCACCATTGAGACAAACTGACCTTTATTCTCGTGATGTCACACTTGCCACCATTGAGACAAACTGACCTTTATTCTCGTGATGTCACACTTGCCATCATTGAGACAAACTGACCTTTATTCTGGTGATGTCACACTTGCCACCATTGAGACAAACTGACCTTTATTCTGGTGATGTCACACTTGCCATCATTGAGACAAACTGACCTTTATTCTCGTGATGTCACACTTGCCATCATTGAGACAAACTGACCTTTATTCTCGTGATGTCACACTTGCCACCATTGAGACAAACTGACCTTTATTCTCGTGATGTCACACTTGCCACCATTGAGACAAACTGACCTTTATTCTCGTGATGTCACACTTGCCACCATTGAGACAAACTGACCTTTATTCTCGTGATGTCACACTTGCCATCATTGAGACAAACTGACCTTTATTCTCGTGATGTCACACTTGCCACCATTGAGACAAACTGACCTTTATTCTGGTGATGTCACACTTGCCATCATTGAGACAGTTGCACAATGTGACGTATGGAGTGAGAATGCTCCGGGCTCCTGCTCGATCTTCCGCATGATACTCTAGGAGGCTGTCACCTGACTCAGGCGTCCAATAGAACGCAGAACTGTAGAGTGTGTTTGACAGCTTGATGGTACTCAGGGGCACGGTGCGTGATGCACCAGCTGCATCTTTGATGACGATGCTGAACTTGATGTTGCCTGGCGTGGCGTCTGTGGCCTGGATGTTTATGAAGGCCTTGGCATTGATGAGTGCGGTCAAGGCGGTGGTGGTGGTGGACGCCACAAACCTTGGAGGGTCATTGTCTGCAGCCAAACAACCAGTGCACATGCAGTCAAATTCAACACAAGACTTATTCATAACTTGAAATGTTGCAATCTCTTGTCGTGTACTGATGTACATGATGTGAGTTTACATTGACGATTGGACTCATGGTTTTGGCTTTCTCTTATGAGATTTGGTCTTCACTGATTTACAGTCATAAGTATTTCACTCAAAATAATTTTTATGTGTTCTGTTTGTACAAATTTAACAGAATACATTTTTTTATTTAGGATTTTATGGGAGTTCTCCCATAAAATCCTAAATTTCATAAATTTCTAATTTTTGTGTTGCTTTTTGTTAATTAACATTACAGAGACTGAATGTTACTCCCACAGGTATTGCTCACCATTATTAAAATTAACCATAAGTTTATCGATTTGGACTTGTTTGTGCACGTCTGTAAATTGTTCTGTATATCACAATGTTTGTTCTGAATGAGAATGTTATTAGTTTCAAGTGTCCAACTACACAGTCGCTGCAGTCTCCCACTCACCAAGCAGTTTACGCTCCTCATGAAAACGTTTAGTGATCTCTATATTTTGGACAGCAAACTCCTGGTTGCCGGAGACTGCGTAGTCGTAAAGACAGGTGTTGACAGGGGAGGAAGCCCCCTGTGGTGTACACGCGACAACCTGGGGGGCTGTGTAGTCAGTGGGGCCCAAGAACTGGGGTTTGAAGCCAGCCCTGAAGTACCGGCCTGCACTGTCTGGGGTTGTGTACTGGGTAAAGAGGGTCTTCACATCAGCATTCGCAGCTCCATATACACTACGTAGGGACCCTGAAACCAGAGCAACCAAATAATGTGTACTGAACACAGTATAACCAAGTACAGTCTACACAACATAGTACAACCAAGTACAGTCTACACAACACAATACAACCATGTACAGTCTGCACAACACAGTACAACCAAGTACAGTCTACACAACACAGTACAACCATGTACAGTCTGCACTACACAGTACAACCAAGAACAGTCTACACAGTCTGTCACATGTGTGACCTGTGGTAGTCTGTCCCATGTGTGACCAGTGGCTGCTGTCACATGTGTGACATGTGGCAGTCTGTCACATGTGTGACCAGTGGCAGTCTGTCACCTGTGTGATCCGTAGCAGTCTGTCACATGTGTGACCAATGGCAGTGTGTCATATGTATGACCTGTGACAGTCTGTCACATGTGTAATCCATAGCAGTCTATCACATGTGTGACCTGTGGCAGTCTGTCACATTTGTGACCTGTGGCAGTCTGTCACATGTGTGACCCGTAGCATTCTGTCACAAGTGTGACCTATGGCAGTCTGTCATATGTATGACCTGTGGCAGTCTGTCACATGTGTGATCCATAGCAGTCTGTCACATGTGTGACGTGTGGTAGTCTATCACATGTGTGACTTGTGGCAGTCTGTCACATGTGTGACTTGTGGCAGTCTGTCATATGTGTGACTTGTGGCAGTCTGTCGCATGTGTGACCTGTGGCAGTCTGTCACATGTGTGACCTGTGGCAGTCTGTCACATGTCTGTATTGTTACAACACATACATGGGCACTTACATTTCTCTCCATATGTCCAGAAGTCCTCCATTGACATGGTGGACGCGACACCTCTGAAGTGACCCAGCAAGCCTTCAACGCGGCCATTCAGCAGACTGACCGGAACTTGGAGAGACACAGATAGGCGCTGGTTGCCAACAGCAACCACAATGACAGACACACCACACTGACTGGAGAATGTCACCCGGTCATCTGGGGAAATGGACAGTGAGTTAGTTTCACAAGTTCACAAGATGTCTTCTGTTGCTTCATAGTGCTAGTGAAATGGACTAAAAGTATCATGCAACATTTAACATTTTGATTCAGTCTACATCTGCCACAAAAAGCCACCTGATTGGCAATTATATATATATATATATATATATATATATATATATATATATATATATATATATATTCACTGACATTAATAATTATACACTACTAGCCAAATTTGGGGGAAAAGCATTCACCTACACTTAACAAAATTGCATTACTCTGTTTCAGCATGAAACAGGCTTTATTCCATGTTGTTACACATTTAGACTTGTATAATATTAGCTCATCTGAGTTACATTAGGTACTAACAGTTGTAAGACAACAAGTCATAAACAATAAAAGACACAAAAGCATCGATGCATATCCCAGAAATACATGTATGTCAGGTGCTCATACATAAGACATTATATTAAAACAATGCTGATGTATGGCAGGCAGAATTGGTGCCTGTGTTAAGGGGTGACCATCTCCAAATGTCTATAGTTTAAAAAGTATGCCAAATTTGTCCAACATTCAGCAACGTAATTATAGATGCCAGAATTATCTTTACAATGTTGGAACTCCACTTATAGGTTCTTGAAATATTTTCAAAATATTGAGCCACCCAAGTTGTTTAAACCCTCCCGGATAAATATTGCAAAATTTAAATCCATGAACTGTTCCAGTGTCTACATGCAACATATATGCCAGAGACATGACAAATTTAAGAAATGTTGGGTTACAAACAAATAAACAAACAAACAAACAAATAGAGATACACTGTTTTATATTATACAAGATACCATACACATGGTATGTTGTGGTTACAGAGAATGAACATGATCCCACCTTGCACCATGACTGCTGCTCCCAGAATCTTCTTGTCAGAGTCATACTTCTCACTGTCCATGTAGACGTCTATGGCGCCATCACTGCCCAGGTACGCCTGAAGTATCGGCCCCTCACTGTCCCCTGACTGCAGGGCTACCCCACTGCAACATGAGATGTGACCGTGAGGACACATAACCATCCACAATGTCTCTTTACTGGAATGTCAGACATGACTGTGAGGATGCATAACCATCCACAACATCTCTTAACTTAATAAGACATGACTGTGATAACACATAATCACCCACAAGGTATCTTAACAGCAACATGAAACATGACTGTGATAACACATAATCACCCACAAAGTACCTTAATTGTAACCTGAAACATGACCGTGAGGACACATAATCACCCCATGAGACATGACCGTGAGGACACATAATCACCCACAAAGTACCTTAATTGTAACCTGAAACATGACCATGAGGACACATAATCACCCCATGAGACATGACCGTGAGGACACATGATCACCCACAAAGTATCTTACTGGAACATGAAACATGACCATGAGGACACATAATCACTCACAAGATCTCTCAACTGGAACATAGCCACAAAATATGTAATCTGTTTTTGCTACATACGTTACAATTAGATCATTAATAACAACTAAAAAAGCCAACGAAAACAACAATGACAAAACAAATAATACATTGAAAATGTGGAAACAATTTATGAATGAGTTGCTGAATATTGGAGCTGTGTTGGGCAACCAAGATAGGTAGTTCCCTCAAGACAACTGGCTGGTAAAAACAGGATGATTTTCCAAGGTGGGTGGTCCCCGAACACTGCTCAGGTCACCCTAGACAGGTGGTCACCCTAGACAGGTGGTCACCCTAGACAGGTGGTCACCCAAGACAGGTAGTCACCCTAATAATAATATTTATTATTTATAAAGCGCAATATCCAAAAATGCTCAAAGCGCTGTACAATAAAATAAAAAGCTATTTATTATGTGTTAAAACTAATATTAATAATAATAAATACAACTGTAAAATTAACTTTCAGATAAAACAAATGTAGAAACATTAAATTATTCATTATATACAATTAAATATTATATACAATTAATGACGATGAGTAAAATAAATAAATAAATAAAACTAACTAATACTCTATTTACATGCAAAAACACATACTAAGCGATGGCATGTATAAAGGTCAGTACATATGTGTGAAAATAAGATAAGATGAAATATTTTAAACAAATATTCTAAAATGTCATTAAATATTTAAAATGTCAGCAGTAATATGCTTTGAAAATGTGGGTTTTATAGTGCCTTTCTGAATGCCGACAAAGTTCTGCAGCACTTGATATCAATGGGCAATGCGTTCCATAGGCGAGGTCCCACCACACGAAAAGACCGGTCACCAAAACTGGCCAGCTTCGTACGTGGAATGTCGAGCAAATGTTGTTCAGATGAACGCGTGCATCCTGGACTCTGTCTCTTTAGCAGGTTAGCCAGATACAGGGGAGCCATCCCATTCAGACATCGGTACACATGGAGAAGTATTTTATACTCGATGCGGCATTTAGACAGGTGGCAGATGGTCACCCAAGACAGGTAGTCTCCCTAGACAGGTGGTCACCCAAAACAGGTGGTCACCCTAGACAGGTGGTCACCCTAGACAGGTGGTCACCCAAGACAGATGGTCACCCAAGACAGGTAGTCACCCTAGACAGGTGGTCGCCCTGGCAGATGGTCACCCAAGACAGGTAGTCTCCCTAGACAGGTGGTCACCCAAAACAGGTGGTCACCCTAGACACGTGGTCACCCAAGACAGGTGGTCACCCAAGACAGGTGGTCACCCAAGACAGGTGGTCACCCAAGACAGGTGGTCACCCAAGACAAGTGATCACTCATGAAAGGTGGTCACCATAGACCAGTGGTCACCCAAGACAGGTGAACACCTAAGACAGTTGGTCACTCAAGAAAGGTGGTTACCCAAGACCAGTGGTCATCCCAGAGAGGTGAACACCTAAGACAGGTGGTCACCTACGACAAGTTCAACTACAGAGACATAACACAAACCTAACGTTATTATATAAAATATAACAATGAAGAATGTTTATAGAGAATACACACGTGACGACAGTGACCCTGCTGTTGACCCCACTCTGTCCTGTCGTCAGGGCTGTCCTCATCTGGACTGTCACGGGAGCAGCTGTGGTCAGTTGTGTGGTTGACTGCAGCAGCACATATTCCCCAAAGCCAGCAAATGTGAACTTGACATTTTCCACAGTTGTCAGATGGACACTGCCCTGCACTGTGCCTGCATGACAAGTGTTGTAAGTGTTAACATTACTGTTTGATTGTATTGATGACAGAGTTCTTTAGGGTGCATATATATATATATATATATATAGGCACAATTTCAGATTTGTTTGATGTTTTGCCCCATTAACCCTGCAAATATATATATATATATATATATATATATATATATATATATATATATAATATATATATATATATAATATAATATAATATAATATATATATATATATATATATATATATATATATATATATATATATATATATATATATATAACCAATATCAGATTTTTGCCCATTTATACTGGTACTATTACTTTGTATTCTATGTTGTAAATCTGACTACCCGTACTACCTTTAAAAAGGGCATAGTGCCTTACAAGTCACATGACTTCTGCTACATCCCTTCAACAGCAGCAGCAACTCTCCAATCACAAAAATTGTATTGTATTGTATTATCTTTACCATTATGTATTGTATTATCTTTCCCATAATATGTTGTACTAACCAATACTATAATTTTTTATTGTTTTTGAATAAATTTTTATTTATTCATGTAGCAAGGTTTAGTCCAAAATCACATTGACCTAGTGCTATACATATTTGTTTCCAAAACGTGATATCTCCCCTTTAATTTAGGTGTTTGTTTTCGAAACGTTGTAACTGCCGTGTCTTTTTTCCAAAATGTGATGTCGTATAATCCAATTAGCAACCATTTTGTGTAGTGGCAGCATCTAGTGAAATCAACAACTGATAACTTGCAAGAACGAATTAACTCGTCCTCAAAACACAATTAAGATGAAACGTACAAGATGTAAATTTACTTTGGTCGACATTGATGCATTAACAAGATACTGCAAAAGGCTGCAACTACCAAAATGCAGCTAGAAACTGAATACACCAAGCCTAAGCCGCTACGCTTAGTCCTTACAAAGTCCTTATTGAGTAAGAAAAAATAAAGTTGCCTTATTTTTTCCTACTTATCAGTATTATGTTGCATAAGCTTGTTATGTCATTTATTTATTCTTGCCAATTAGATATTTGTTTATAATAAAAAATCATCTAATTAAGTGGAAACGCTGCTAAATGTACTTTAAAGATTTGGGCAGTGCAATGTGTACCATAGTCTGACACCATACTCTGATCAACTGCTAATGTATGAACTGTTTAATTGTTTATTTTAAATAATTACTTATACTGATATCTATGGTCCATTGTGAAATGATAACTACCATTAAATGTGTGTTTTATTTGATGTTCTAGTAGAAAGTCTGTTAATTTAATTAATGTTACTTAAAAACTTAATTAATGCATTATTTTGTTTTAGATATGATTTGCTAGACAATTTCAATATATGTTAAGACATTATCAAGAAAACTACTCAATATGAGGCATTGCTTCGCATAATGACTCTGTCTGTAATGCTATGATCCAGTGACTTATTGTTGTCTTAACGCTGTAGCTTGTCTTAATTAATTAATGTTTTTTAATTTACAAACTGATGTAAGAATTTTTGTATGACAACTTGTGTAGCTTAGCATCAGTTGTTATTTTTGTAAAAAATAACATTGCAACAAAGAGATTTAATTATTCTTTCTAAGTCTCTTTGATTTCATGTTACAGTTGTACCTCGTTATATAGCGAATTGGATATAATGTGGTCAGTCGTGGACCCCGAATTTCTGCCACCAGGGAGAAAATGGGCGCTACAGCTAACAATAACGCTGTAATTAACTGTCACTTTTTTATGAAGTCCTCATGTTTGTCTTGTACTGGTTTATCTAGAAACAACTGTATTTAGATTTCCATATGTGATGTTTGCAGTTACCCTCTGAGGGTGAAATACAAAGGTGAGTTTATCTCAAAACGTTTATATATATATATATATATATATATATATATATATATATATATATATATATATATATAGTAACTATTATCTGCTATTACACAACACTCTTCTCCCTGTCTTGTTATCGTGTTCTGTGCTGTTGAACTGAAGACACACACACATACCCATCTTGACATGGTCGTAGCTGGCGGATGTGACAAATGGCCTTTTTTCTAAGTATTTGCTGCAGTATTCTGGGTACACAGACTTTTGACAGCACCAGATGAAGGGAAGCAGATCATTCTTGTAGAAGTCACTCGTTGGATCTGTGTCCTGTCAGTGCATTTTTAGTGAAGTTTATTCAAGTGTTTCAAATGGACAATAGAGTCATTTGAATATTGAATCTTTGAATCTTAAAGACAATATTAGAAAATAAGTTTAGGAAAGTGAATAATTATTAATATGTAATAAATCCTACACCGATATTAATGTATAAATTTTCATGTGAGTGGCCATATAGTAATTTAACAACAGTTTCGATTTCAACTATAGCCCTTATTATTGTAATAATTCTACTAGTGAAGATAAACCATGTAGGTGTGAATGTAAAATGTCAGCAAAAAAATACTACCGGTACTTCATGCTAATTCTTGTTCATGCAATGTTTCCTTCACAACTATAGCAATCAAATGTTCAGTGGCTTGATATCTGATTGTGACTATAGCTAAGGTGCAAATGGCAAGGGATGACTTACATGAGAATAGCGACTCATCAGTCCCAGCTCACTGAGGTCAGAGGCTGTGAGGTTAGTGTCAATGAGACTGCCGTCTTGCAAGTAGCAACACCGGACTGATGCACCTGAAACATGTTGAGAACACCTCTACTAAGAGCATAGTTCACAGATACACTGGGTGAGAGGACCAAGTCAAGCTGCCAGTCCATAGAAAGGACTCATTTCAACTGTCAGTCCACAAAGAGGACTCATTCCAACTACCAGTCCACAGAGAGGACAAGGATTCAGTCCAACTACCAGTCCACAGAGAGGACAAGGACTCAGTCCAACTACCAGTCCACAGAGAGGACAAGGACTCAGTCTAACTACCAGTCCACAGAGAGGACAAGGACTCAGTCCAACTACCAGTCCACAGAGAGGACAATTACTCAGTCCAACTGCCAGTCCACAGAGAGGACTCATTCCATCTGCCAGTCCACAAAGATGATCTAGTCCAACTGCCAGTCCACAGAGAGGACAATTACTCAGTCCAACTGCCAGTCCACAGAGAGGACAATTACTCATTCCAACTACCAGTCCACAGAGAGGACAAGGACTCATTCCAACTACCAGTCCACAGAGAGGACAAATACTCATTCCAACTACCAGTCCACATAGAGGACAATTACTCATTCCAGCTGCCAGTCCATAGAGAGGACAAGGACTCATTCCAACTACCAGTCCACAGAGAGGACAATTACTCAATCCAACTGCCAGTCCACATAGGACTCATTCCAACTACCAGTCCACAGAGAGGACAATTACTCAGTCCAACTGCCAGTCCACAGAGAGGACTCATTCCAACTGCCAGTCCACAAAGATGATCTAGTCCAACTGCCAGTCCACAGAGAGGACAATTACTCAGTCCACAGAGAGAACTCATTACAACTGCCAGTCCACAAAGAGGACCTAGTCCAACTGCCAGTCCACAGAGAGGACCTAGTCCAACTGCCAGTCCACAGAGAGGACCTAGTCCAACTGCCAGTCCACAGAGAGGACCTAGTCCAACTGCCAGTCCACAGAGAGGACCTAGTCCAACTGCCAGTCCACAAAGAGGACCTAGTCCAACTGCCAGTCCACAAAGAGGACCTAGTCCAACTGCGATGACATAGTCCAACTGCCAGTCCACAGAGAGGACCTAGTCCAACTGCCAGTCCACAAGAGGACAAGGACTCAGTCCAACTGCCAGTCCACAGAGAGGACAATACTAGTCCAACTGCCAGTCCACAAGAGGACCTAGTCTCAACTGCCAGTCCACAGAGAGGACCTAGTCCAACTGCCAGTCCACAGAGAGGACACTAGTCCAACTGCCAGTCCACAAGAGGACCTAGTCCAACTGCCAGTCCACAGAGAGGACCTAGTCCAACTGCCAGTCCACAGAGAGGACCTAGTCCAACTGCCAGTCCACAAAGAGGACCTAGTCCAACTGCCAGTCCACAGAGAGGACCTAGTCCAACTGCCAGTCCACAGAGAGGACCTAGTCCAACTGCCAGTCCACAAAGAGGACCTAGTCCAACTGCCAGTCCACAGAGAGGACTAGTCCAACTGCCAGTCCACAGAGAGGACCTAGTCCAACTGCCAGTCCACAGAGAGGACCTAGTCCAACTGCCAGTCCACAAAGAGGACCTAGTCCAACTGCCAGTCCACAGAGAGGACCTAGTCCAACTGCCAGTCCACAAAGAGGACCTAGTCCAACTGCCAGTCCACAGAAGGACCTAGTCCAACTGCCAGTCCACAGAGAGGACCTAGTCCAACTGCCAGTCCACAAAGAGGACCTAGTCCAACTGCCAGTCCACAGAGAGGACCTAGTCCAACTGCCAGTCCACAGAGAGGACCTAGTCCAACTGCCAGTCCACAAAGAGGACCTAGTCCAACTGCCAGTCCACAGAGAGGACCTAGTCCAACTGCCAGTCCACAAAGAGGACCTAGTCCAACTGCCAGTCCACAAAGAGGACCTAGTCCAACTGCCAGTCCACAGAGAGGACCTAGTCCAACTGCCAGTCCACAAAGAGGACCTAGTCCAACTGCCAGTCCACAGAGAGGACCTAGTCCAACTGCCAGTCCACAAGAGAGGACCTAGTCCAACTGCCAGTCCACAAAGAGGACCTAGTCCAACTGCCAGTCCACAGAGAGGACCTAGTCCAACTGCCAGTCCACAGAGAGGACCTAGTCCAACTGCCAGTCCACAAAGAGGACCTAGTCCAACTGCCAGTCCACAAAGAGGACCTAGTCCAACTGCCAGTCCACAAAGAGGACCTAGTCCAACTGCCAGTCCACAAAGAGAACTAGTCCAAGATGACCTAGTCCAACTGCCAGTCCACAAAGAGGACCTAGTCCAACTGCCAGTCCACAAAGAGGACCTAGTCCAACTGCCAGTCCACAGAGAGGACCTAGTCCAACTGCCAGTCCACAAAGAGGACCTAGTCCAACTGCCAGTCCACAGAGAGGACCTAGTCCAACTGCGTGACATAGTCCAACTGCCAGTCCACAGAGAGGACCTAGTCCAACTGCCAGTCCACAGAGAGGACCTAGTCCAACTGCCAGTCCACAGAGAGGACCTAGTCCAACTGCCAGTCCACAGAGAGGACCTAGTCCAACTGCCAGTCCACAAAGAGGACCTAGTCCAACTGCCAGTCCACAAAGAGGACCTAGTCCAACTGCCAGTCCACAGAGAGGACCTAGTCCAACTGCGATGACCTAGTCCAACTGCCAGTCCACAGAGAGGACGTAGTCCAACTGCCAGTCCACAAAGAGGACCAAGTCCAACTGCCAGTCCACAGAGAGGTGAGTGCAACATCTGCAGTGGTACAAACCTAATAAAAAGTCGCAGATGTGAAAACATCCACATTATTATTTATTTATTTTATATATCATATAAACAAGCAGTACACATCTAGTAAGTAATTCACATGTTAGTGATATACCATAAATAGAAGTGATGTGTAACAAATTGTCAATTATCTCCGTGGAGAGGACAACAGAGTTGTAAGACTAACCTTGGCCATTAGCCGCATTGCGGTTGAAACACCATCGACCTAATGGGGTCAATGTCATGTCACGACGGAACCGACCATCCTTCTCAGCCTGGAGTAGATTAGGTGGGCAGGTGTTGACCAGGTCTGCGCCCCAGGTCAAAGGTGAGGGTTCATTCTGAAGAAAAAAAAATTTCACATCATTACATGAAATTAATTACAAAAATTACTTTACAGAACTATTAATTAATTAGGTTAGAGTACTTGGGAAATGGCTGAAATATGTGATAATCCTAATAATACATGCTACGTTTTCTGCTTCCATGCCCCCCTTGTCCTGGTTCGATGCCTCCTTGTCTTTCTTCCATGCACCCTTGTCCTGCTTCCATGCCCCTTGTCCTGTTTCCATGCCACTTGTCCTGCTTCCATGCCCCTTGTTCTGCTTCCATGCCCCCTTTCCTGCTTCTGAGCCTCTTGTCCTGCTTCCATGCCCCCTTGTCCTGCTTCTGAGCCTCTTGTCCTGCTTCCATGCCCCCTTTCCTGCTTCTGAGCCTCTTGTCCTGCTTCCATGCCCCCTTGTCCTGCTTCCATGCCCCTTTATCGTGCTTCCATGCCACTTGTCCTGCTTCCATGCCCCTTTATCATGCTTCCATGCCCCTTTTTCTTGCTTCCATGCTTCTTTATCGTGCTTTCATGCCCCCTTGTCCTGCTTCCATGCCGTTTTGTCCTGCTTCCATGCCCCTTGTTCTGCTTCCATGCCCCCTTATCGTGCTTCCATGCCCTCTTATCCTCCTTCCACACTCCCTCATCCTGCTTCCATGGCCCTTTACCCATATCACATCAGAACAAACTACCTAAAAATATTTTCCAGAACACTGGCTACACAATCAGAAGAATGTAGCAGTGGTTTCTAAAGAGGTTTCCCAAAATATCATAATTCTCAATGCCAATGGTACAGGGGTAATCAGCGGATATTCCCCAGCAGTATGCAGGTATCCACATTGGAAAGGCCATGACAACATGCAAACACAATTCCAAAACATTTATCAGATTATAAGAATTGTTTGGTTTATCATGTCAAATTCTTCACCTACTTAATCACATAATGTCCTCACCTCATGCCACAGTTTACATCTCAGCCTCGGCATCAGGAAGTCATCAGCGTTGTCATCCAACTGATAAAACAAGCGGCCTTCGAGTGCGTGCGACTGGAGAGTCTTCTCTGACACACGGTACGCATTCAGTCGACTCGCATTCACAGACCACTTCGCAGAGTTTGGGTCTTCAATGGCATGGACCTTAGAGTCGGTCCCCCTCACTGCGAAGCCAATGCGTGCTGGGTAGCCCTGGTAGAGGGAGTGTAGCAGGCTCGTACTGGGAACACAGACATCTGTGTTAGACTACACATTACCTACACACACCGCCAGACTACACATTACCTGAACACTCTGCCACAGACTACACATTACCTACACACACCGCCACAGACTACACATTACCTACACACACCGCCACACTATACATTACCTACACACACCGCCACAGACTACACATTACCTGAACACTCTGCCACAGACTTCACATTAACTACACACACCGCCACAGACTACACATTACCTACACACACCGCCACAGACTACACATTACCTACACACACCGCACAGACTACACATTACCTACACACACCGCCACAAACTACACATTACCTACACACACCGTCACATACTACACATTACCTACACACACCGCCACAGACTACACATTACCTACACACACCGCCACAGACTACCCATTAACTACACACACCGCCACAGACTTCACATTACCTACACACACCATCACATACTACACATTACCTACACACACCACCACAGACTACACATTACCTACACATACTGCCACAGACTACACATTACCTACACACACTGCCACAGACTACACATTACCTACACATACTGCCACAGACTACACATTACCTACACACACCACCACATACTACACATTACCTCCACACCACCACCACAGACTACACATTACCTACACACACCACCACATACTACACATTACCTCCACACCACCACCACAGACTACACATTACCTACACACACCGCCAGACTACACATTACCTACACACACCACCACATACTACACATTACCTCCACATCACCACCACAGACTACACATTACCTACACACACCGCCAGACTATACATTACCTACACACACTGCCACAGATTACACATTACCTACACACACCGCCACAGACTACACATTACCTACACACTCACAGACTATACATTACCTACACACACCGCCAGACTTCACATTACCTACACACACCGCCACAGACTTCACATTACCTACACACCACCACCACAGACTACACATTACCTACACACACCACCACAGACTTCACATTACCTACACACACCGCCACAGACTTCACATTACCTACACACACCACCACAGACTACACATTACCTACACACACCACCACAGACTTCACATTACCTACACACACCATCACAGACTACACATTACCTACACACACCGTCACAGACTATACATTACCTACACACACCATCACAGACTATACATTACCTACACACACCGCCACAGACTTCACATTACCTACACACATTGCCACAGACTACACATTACCTACACACATTGCCACAGACTACACATTACTACACATATGACAGATACACATACCACACACACCACCACAGATACACATACCTCACATACTGCCACAGACTACACATTACCTACACATACTGCCACAGACTACACATTACCTACACACACCACCACAGACTACACATTACTTACACATACTGCCACAGACTACACATTACCTATACACACCACCACAGACTTCACATTACCTACACATACTGCCACAGACTACACATTACCTACACAACTACACATTACCTACAATACTGCACAGACTACACATTACCACACACACCGCCACAGACTACACATTACCTACACACACTGCCACAGACTACACATTACCTACACATACTGCCACAGACTACACATTACCTACACATACTGCCACAGACTACACATTACCTACACACACTGCCACAGACTACACATTACCTACACATACTGCCACAGACTACACATTACCTACACACACCGCCACAGACTACACATTACCTACACATACTGCCACAGACTACACATTACCTACACACACTGCCACAGACTACACATTACCTAAACACACTGCCACAGACTACACATTACCTACACACCACCACCACAGACTACACATTACCTACACACACCACCACAGACTAAATATCACCTACACATACTGCCACAGACTACACATTACCTACACACCACCACCACAGACTACACATTACCTACACACACCACCACAGACTACACATCACCTACACATACTGCCACAGACTACACATTACCTACACACATAGCAACAGATAGAATGTACACATTACCTGCTCATATGGCAACATACTACACATTACCTGAACACACTGCCAGAAACTACACATTTCCTGACACACCGCTACAGACTACATCTTACCTACACACATGGCCACAGACTACACATTAGCTGAACACACTGCACATTACCTGTAGCACATAACACAGTTGAACTTGACAGAGACTCACTTGTAGGCCACCGGTTCCCAGTTCATGGCTGCCTTCTTGTAGATGTAGATCACATGTGTGTGTACACGGTCAGTCAGCAGGACCACTTGGAACGTGTTTCTCTGAAAGACAAAGTGTGCACGTTTTCTAGACTACCTGTGACTGTACAAACCTAGACAGTGACATGACACTGTGAAGGCACTGGCTGCTACCACCTCACTCACACGTTCCAACAACATTTTACCTTTATACTAAACCAACAGCCTTAATTTCTCTGTAGGTGCACTTAAATCAGCTGTGAACCCTACAGTGAGTTAACATCTTCTGTGTGTATAGTTTCATATAGTTTCACACAGAACTTAAACATTTAATAAATTGTACATTAACCATGGTTTCACAAATAAACATTGTTTCTAGGTTACACTACTAATTTGTGTGTTTTTGCAATGTCTATATCTAAAACACTTACTTCTGTCAACTTCGATTTATATGTTGGTGCCATTTCATCCCATGTGACCTTTAGAATGTAGGTCGGTTCAAAAGTTACACCTTTTCCCTTCCACAGGAGATCTTTTACTGCACTGAACATGTTGTCTCTTGTATTGGTGTACACATGATACCAAACCTACAGTCAGGAAGAATGGGTTCAACAGAAAATAAACAGTGAGCTCGTAATTTGTTGAAATAAATAAATGAATCACTGTCAAACTAAATGATACAACAATCCTGTGAACTATCTTCATTATTGAAATACTATGTCCAAAAATAATGCTAACAAATCTGAAAAGAATACCTTTTATGCAATCTAAAATATTGACTGAATGGATATGGTTTAGATGATTAAGAAGTGTCATTTCGTGTCGTGTCATGTCGTGTCATGTCATAGTGGAAGAATTATAGTGTGACACTAAAGTGTCATGTCATGTCATGATGTAAGAACTACAGTGTTACACTAAATTGTCACGTCATGTCATGGTGTAAGAACTACAGTGTGACACTAAAGTGTCATGTCATGTCATGGTGTAAGAACTACAATGTGACACTAAAGTGTCATGTCGTGTCATGGTATAAGAACTACAGTATGACACTAAAGTATCATGTCATGTCATGATATAAGAACTACAGTGTGACACTAAAGTGTCATGTCATGTCATGATGTAAGAACTACATACAAGGTAGACAAACAAATATCTCATAAACATGTTCCACACACCTTGTAGAAAACTGCAGAGCTATCAGTGTCAGCCCAGAAAGGGGCAATGAGGGCGACGACCTGGGGTTGCACCCCCTCAAAGGCCCTATGGTCCAAGGGGTTGGGATAGGTGTAGGTCTCCTTGTGGTCTGTTTCAGTGTAGTCATTGGTCGCCACAAGCAACCCATTCTCACTGATCTGTAACAGACAAACTGCATCTGTAGACACTTCAAACATTAATATAAACCTATCATAACAGAATAAAAAATAGTTTATTTAATTATCTTAAATGTACTCTCTACATTACCACATTTTATACTGGCATGTGAGTAATTTAATGGATAAAATTTGAATTATAGGAGTAATTATTTTTAATAATTTTGGATTAAATGAGAATGAAATGCATCTCTGCAAATTCCATCGCCATCTATCATTTTACAGCAAGGAAGGCTTAAATTGTAATTTGTAATTTGTAACACACGACTACATTTGCCAGAGAGACAGAGTACTAAAACTGAACCCTAAGATTGTACTTACAATGAACACTAAGATTCTACTAATTATAAAATGAACCCTACAAACCTTAAGATGTTACTCATAATGAATTCCTGACTTACATAAATAGAGTTGCAGACTTGTCCCTCAAATAGTGGCAGTCCGTAGGGCAGAACCAGATACTTGGAGGCTCTCTCCGTGGTGACAGGGCTGACCGTGGTCACCTCTGTGTCTCCTGCCGTCTGGCCGTATGCAAACAGTCGCTCCTCTGAAGAACAGAACTGACTGAGAAACAACTGCCACAAGTGATGCTGTCACGATGGCACGATTCCTGGGTGATCTTAACACATATGTTGCCGAACTAAACAGTAATTAGTAGTTTTAGATAAACATTAAATAATAAGTAATTTCTTTCACATCCAAATCCTTTGAAGCCAAGATCCGATGCATACAAAAGCAAGTGTTTTTCATGCAATGATGAGATTGAAGGACATTATTGCTACTGTCAAGAGAGAAAGAGGAGTGTGTTGGGACCTGGAGGTGAAGGCTACTTCATTCTGCAACATTGATGAAGTAGTCCAGAGGACATTACAATCTTCTACACTGTCACCATAGTTTACTGCCATGACAAACACACAGGACTATAAGCATGACCTCAGTTTAGAAATGATGACTAACCATGGCAAACCATCTTTGCATGTAGCGTGGCATTCTTGTAGCCATGGCGACAGACACAGCTGTAGCTGCCTGCAGAGTTGACACAGTCAGAGTGCTCTGGGCAGATGTCTGTCACATTGGTCACGCACTCATCAATATCTGTGAGCAGATAGCTTATAGGTCAACCACAATGTGATGTATCAAGACAAGACGGATCATGCCAAGTTAGAGCTGATTGCACAGAACTCTATAGCCACAGACACACTTGTCAACCCAAACACTGTCACATTTAACAAGATTTAACAAGACTGCCACCTAGAGAATCAACTCTAGATGGCAGGTGGTCTAGGAAGCCCTTTGGCTTATCGAGAATCCAACCTATCTATCTAAGTGTACCCCATTCTTAAGTATATGTCGATTTTGTTTTTAAATATATTAACACTACTAGCACCTACACGATCAATTACTGTTCTTTATCAAAATGAGAACTTTGTAATATCTAGTCTACACTGCTTCTTTGTTAATGTAACTCCGTGTCCTCTAGTCCTTCTCTCTTCCTTAACCTTGAAAAAATATCAATCCATGTTGCTAAATTTACCTTCACAGTAGGTTCCATTTCCCATGAAGCCGTCCTGGCAGCGACACAGGAAGCTGCCTGGTGTGTTCACACATGCTGCATCCTTGTGGCAGTTGTGTAGAGGTTGACTCACAAAACACTCATCCACATCTACAACACATCATAGTCTTACATCCACATCTACAACACAACACAGTATTACATCCACATCTACAACACAACCCAATCTTACATCCACATCTACAACACAACCCATACTTACATCCACATCTACAACACAACCCAGTCTTACATCCACATCTCCAATGCAACCTAGTCTTAAATCCACATCTACAACACAACCCAGTCTTACATCCACATCTACAACACAACCCAGTCTTACATCCACATCTATAACACAACCAGTCTTACATCCACATCTATAACACAACCCAGTCTTAAATCCACATCTACAACACATCATAGTCTTACATCCACATCTACAACACAACACAGTATTACATCCACATCTACAACACAACCCAATCTTACATCCACATCTACAACACAACCCATACTTACATCCACATCTACAACACAACCCAGTCTTACATCCACATCTCCAATGCAACCTAGTCTTAAATCCACATCTACAACACAACCCAGTCTTACATCCACATCTACAACACAACCCAGTCTTACATCCACATCTATAACACAACCAGTCTTACATCCACATCTATAACACAACCCAGTCTTAAATCCATATCTACAACACAACCCAGTCTTACATCCACATCTACAACACAACCCAGTCTTACATCCACATCTTTAACACAACCAGTCTTACATCCACATCTATAACACAACCCAGTCTTACATCCACGTTTACAACACAACCCAGTCTTACATCCACATCTACAACACAACCCAGTCTTACATCCACATCTACAACACAACCCAGTCTTACACCCACATCTACAACACAACCCAGTCTTACACCCACATCTACAACACAACCCAGTCTTACATCCACATCTACAACACAACCCAGTCTTACATCCACATCTACAACACAACCCAGTCTTACACCCACATCTACAACACAACCCAGTCTTACATCCACATCTACAACACAACCCAGTCTTACACCCACATCTACAACACAACCCAGTCTTACATCCACATCTACAACACAACCCAGTCTTACATCCACATCTACAACACAACCCTCTACCTTCTAACTCAGTCCAGTGTTGTTTGCAAATTAAGTGTTACTGTTGTGGTCATTAGTTGCTGTGCGTGACGTGTAGATGCAGGTGGACATCTGCACATAGCAAGACATTTTGGTGTAACATGATGTGGCAGTGAAGTTGTAATCTCCACTAAGTTTAACATAGGAAAATATGCTGCATTTTAGTATGTATTTATAGTTACTGGAACTTATGCAGGATGGGGATTATATCCCAGGGGGAGGGATGATGAGGATAATACCCCAGGGGAAGGAAGCTGGGGATGACAAACTAAAGGATATAAGTGGACTTACCCTGGCATCTGATGAAGTGTTTGTCTTCGTCCTCGGTGTATGTGTAGCCCACCTGACACATGCACTCGTATGACTTGCCCCGACTCTTGTACACACAGATACCTCCCTGTCTACTGAAGCAGGGGTCGTAGTCACACCATGGAATGTGACCTGGGAACACAGCAAGACTGTCTTGACATATACTGTCATCACAGTCTTAACAGACAGTGTCATCACAATATTAAAATACACTGTCATCATAGTCTTAACAGACACTGTCATCACAGTCTTGACAGACGCTGTCATCACACTCTTTACATATATTGTCATTACAGTCCTTACAGATACTGTCATCATAGTCTTCACACACACTGTCATCACAGTCTTGACAGACGCTGTCATCACACTCTTTACATATATTGTCATTACAGTCCTTACAGATACTGTCATCATAGTCTTCACACACACTGTCATCACAGTTGTGACAGACGCTGTCATCACACTCTTTACATATATTGTCATTACAGTCCTTACAGATACTGTCATCATAGTCTTCACACACACTGTCATCACAGTCTTGACAGACGCTGTCATCACACTCTTTACATATATTGTCATTACAGTCCTTACAGATACTGTCATCATAGTCTTCACACACACTGTCATCACAGTCGTGACAGACACTGTCATCACACTCTTTACATATATTGTCATTACAGTCCTTACAGATACTGTCATCATAGTCTTCACACACACTGTCATCACAGTCTTGACAGACGCTGTCATCACACTCTTTACATATATTGTCATTACAGTCCTTACAGATACTGTCATCATAGTCTTCACACACACTGTCATCACAGTTGTGACAGACGCTGTCATCACACTCTTTACATATATTGTCATTACAGTCCTTACAGATACTGTCATCATAGTCTTCACACACACTGTCATCACAGTCTTGACAGACGCTGTCATCACACTCTTTACATATATTGTCATTACAGTCCTTACAGATACTGTCATCATAGTCTTCACACACACTGTCATCACAGTCTTGACAGACGCTGTCATCACACTCTTTACATATATTGTCATTACAATCCTTACAGATACTGTCATCATAGTCTTCACACACACTGTCATCACAGTCTTGACAGACGCTGTCATCACACTCTTTACATATATTGTCATTACAGTCCTTACAGATACTGTCATCATAGTCTTCACACACACTGTCATCACAGTCTTGACAGACGCTGTCATCACACTCTTTACATATATTGTCATTACAGTCCTTACAGATACTGTCATCATAGTCTTCACACACACTGTCATCACAGTCTTGACAGACGCTGTCATCACACTCTTTACATATATTGTCATTACAGTCCTTACAGATACTGTCATCATAGTCTTCACACACACTGTCATCACAGTCTTGACAGACGCTGTCATCACACTCTTTACATATATTGTCATTACAGTCCTTACAGATACTGTCATCATAGTCTTCACACACACTGTCATCACAGTCGTGACAGACACTGTCATCACACTCTTTACATATATTGTCATTACAGTCCTTACAGATACTGTCATCATAGTCTTCACACACACTGTCAACACAGTCTTGACAGACGCTGTCATCACACTCTTTACATATATTGTCATTACAGTCCTTACAGATACTGTCATCATAGTCTTCACACACACTGTCATCACAGTCTTGACAAACGCTGTCATCACACTCTTTACATATATTGTCATTACAGTCCTTACAGATACTGTCATCATAGTCTTCACACACACTGTCATCACAGTCTTGACAGACGCTGTCATCACACTCTTTACATATATTGTCATTACAGTCCTTACAGATACTGTCATCATAGTCTTCACACACACTGTCATCACAGTCTTGACAAACGCTGTCATCACACTCTTTACATATATTGTCATTACAGTCCTTACAGATACTGTCATCATAGTCTTCACACACACTGTCATCACAGTCTTGACAAACGCTGTCATCACACTCTTTACATATATTGTCATTACAGTCCTTACAGATACTGTCATCATAGTCTTCACACACACTGTCATCACAGTCTTGACAGACGCTGTCATCACACTCTTTACATATATTGTCATTACAGTCCTTACAGATACTGTCATCATAGTCTTCACACACACTGTCATCACAGTCGTGACAGACACTGTCATCACACTCTTTACATATATTGTCATTACAGTCCTTACAGATACTGTCATCATAGTCTTCACACACACTGTCATCACAGTCTTGACAGACGCTGTCATCACACTCTTTACATATATTGTCATTACAGTCCTTACAGATACTGTCATCATAGTCTTCACACACACTGTCATCACAGTCTTGACAAACGCTGTCATCACACTCTTTACATATATTGTCATTACAGTCCTTACAGATACTGTCATCATAGTCTTCACACACACTGTCATCACAGTCTTGACAGACGCTGTCATCACACTCTTTACATATATTGTCATTACAGTCCTTACAGATACTGTCATCATAGTCTTCACACACACTGTCATCACAGTCTTGACAAACGCTGTCATCAATCTCGACAGGCACTGTCATCACAGAAATATCTGTGACAATACACAAATGGCTCTCAGTATGTGACAATACACACATTGCTATCAGTTTGAAACACAAGAGCCAGTACAAGCTGTCATAAACATTAATGAAACTAAACAAACTAATCAAGTCAAGTTTACAAGTGATGTAACAAGTTGACTTTGTCTCACCTGGAGCACAGGCCCGTATGTGACAGGTTGTGTGGGTGACGTTGGTGTCTCCACTCAGCTGTTGACAAGACGTTCCTTCACCTAAGGGCGAGGGAGAATCGCAGTCTCGTGTCCGGTCGCGGAACCCCGGGCCACAGTCTGCCTTGCACGCAGACCACGCTGACCACTCACCCCAGCCGCCCAGCACTGCCACAGATGACCGTTTACAAGTATTTGTTATCATAAAGCAACAAAAACTTTTATTATTTTGCGATGTGGATATGAAATGACACCATGTTTCCACACTTGTGTTTGTAAGTGATGGTTTTTATCATTTACAACTGATAAGAAAATATATTCTTTTAAAATGTGAATATTTGATCATTGCATGGATCTGAGCCATGAGGGGGTGGAAAATAATAGCAAACTAAACCTCCTTAATAAAACACAAGGACTATATGTGCATGCATAAATGTAACAAACCTTTGTCACACCTGTCCCCAGTGTAGGGCGCCTCACACTGACAGGTGAATGTGATGAGGCCATCTGTACAGTTGCCATGGCCACTACACGGGTCCTCCTTACACCAGTCCACATCTGAGACAGACCAGCAAGCAAATCACAACAGACCAGCATGCAACAGACACAACAGACCAGCATGCAACAGACACAACAGACCAGCATGCAACAGTCACAACAGACCAGCATGCAACAGTCACAACAGACCAGCATGCTACAGATACAACAGACCAGCATGCAACAGTCACAACAGACCAGAAAAAATGCAACAGCACAACAGACCAGCATGCTACAGATACAACAGACCAGCATGCAACAGTCACAACAGACCAGCATGCAACAGTCACAACAGACCAGCATGCAACAGTCACAGATCAACAGACCAGCATGCAACAGTCACAACAGACCAGCATGCAACAGTCACAACAGACCAGCATGCAACAGTCACAACAGACCAGCATGCAACAATCACAACAGACCAGCATGCAACAGTCACAACAGACCAGCATGCAACAGTCACAACAGACCAGCATGCAACAGTCACAACAGACCAGCATGCAACAGTCACAACAGACCAGCATGCAACAGTCAAAACAGACCAGCATGCAACAGTCATGACAGACCAGCATGCAACAGTCACACAGACCAGCATGCAACAGTCACGACAGACCAGCATGCAACAATCAAAACAGACCAGCATGCAACAGTCACAACAGAGCAGCATGCAACAGTCACAACAGACCAGCATGCAACAGTCACAACAGACCAGCATGCAACAGTCACAACAGACCAGCATGCAACAGTCACGACAGACCAGCATGCAACAGTCACGACAGACCAGCATGCAACAGTCACGACAGACCAGCATGCAACAGTCACGACAGACCAGCATGCAACAGTCACGACAGACCAGCATGCAACAGTCACGACAGACCAGCATGCAACAGTCACGACAGACCAGCATGCAACAGTCATGACAGACCAGCATGCAACAATCAAAACAGACCAGCATGCAACAGTCACAACAGACCAGCATGCAACAGGCACAACAGACCAGCATGCAACAGTCAAAACAGACCAGCATGCAACAGTCACGACAGACCAACATGCAAGTCAGTAACAGACCAGCATGCAACAGTCTCAACAGACCAGCATGCAACAGTCACAACAGACCAGCATGCAACAGACACAACAGACCAGCATGCAACAGTCACAACAGACCAACATGCAACAGTCAAAACAGTCTCACTCCAGTCTCCTGTCTAGATTCACATTTATGTTGCTTGTTTCTCAAGATTCAGTTGCATACAATTAACAGTAGTTTAACCTATTATTTGTTTAAGTGACAAGAACCATATAACACATCAAACACAAGAATAATATTTAACAAGAATATACCTAAGCAAGATAAACATACAATCTAAGAACATTATTGAAATTAGAACCACTATTTAAATAACCACAACAAATATGTTCTAATGGCCATGTGAAGACAGAGAAGTTACAACTTTACAATTAAAAATATTTCATTTCATACAATCATGCACGGATACAATCATGCATGATATTTAAAACCTTCTTAAAGGATCAAATTGCAGTGTGACTTCACGAGTGATTCGTCACTTACCTTCACATTCATGTCCATTGCCAAAAAAGCCCTCCTTGCACTTACAGGTGTAGCTGCCCACAGTGTCAACACAGTCAGCGTCAGCATGACAGCTGTTCAGCTCACTGCTGACACACTCATCCACATCTACAAGCACCATGTCATTCTATTTACACAACATCACAAGATTATGTTTCAGGACATACAGTATGAGAGTATGCTTTAGAAACGTTTCTAGTAGTAAAAAGATCATTACTCTTAGTAATTCCAAATCTTCACAATTATGGGGACAGGCAAGAATTTTAGAAAATAGCACTGACTAAAATATTTGAAATATAAAAACATGTAGCAGTGCTGGCAATTATGACAAATTTTGCATTAAAAACTAAACAAAATATTTACATTATCATATTCACAAACTGGCCATTGTTTTTAATAAAATATGTGTGCTGTATAATCACTGAAAACAATTCTTAACAAATTTAATTCAAAATGTGTTTTAAGCAACATATTCAGACATGGGACGGGCCTGCATGACCTACGCTTACTGTCACATTAATGGCCTCCTTTACTTACTGTCACATTAATGGCCTCCTCCACGTACTGTCACATGAATGGCCTCCATCACTTACTGTCACATGAATGGCCTCCTCCACTTACTGTCACATGAATGGCCTCCTCCACTTATTGTCACATGAATGGCCTTCTTCACTTACTGTCACATGAATGGCCTCCTCCACTTATTGTCACATTAATGGCCTCCTCCACTTACTGTCATATGAATGGCCTCCCCCACTTACTGTCACATTAATGGCCTCCTCCACTTACTGTCACATTAATGGCCTCCTCCATTTACTGTCACATTAATGGTCTCCTCCACTTATTGTCATATGAATGGCCTCCTTCACTTAATGTCACATTAATGGCCTCCTCCACTTACTGTCACATGACTGGCCTCCTTCACTTACTGTCACATGACTGGCCTCCACTTACTGTCACATGACTGGCCTCCTTCACTTACTATCACATGAATGGCCTCCTCCACTTATTGTCACATTAATGGCCTCCTCCACTTACTGTCATATGAATGGCCTCCCCCACTTACTGTCACATTAATGGCCTCCTCCACTTACTGTCACATTAATGGCCTCCTCCATTTACTGTCACATTAATGGTCTCCTCCACTTATTGTCATATGAATGGCCTCCTTCACTTAATGTCACATTAATGGCCTCCTCCACTTACTGTCACATGAATGGCCTCCTTCACTTACTGTCACATGACTGGCCTCCACTTACTGTCACATGACTGGCCTCCTTCACTTACTATCACATGAATGGCCTCCTCCACTTATTGTCACATTAATGGCCTCCTCCACTTACTGTCATATGAATGGCCTCCCCCACTTACTGTCACATTAATGGCCTCCTCCACTTACTGTCACATTAATGGCCTCCTCCATTTACTGTCACATTAATGGTCTCCTCCACTTATTGTCATATGAATGGCCTCCTTCACTTAATGTCACATGACTGGCCTCCTTCACTTACTGTCACTTTAATGGCCTCCTTCACTTACTGTCAAATGACTGGCCTCTTTCATTTACTGACACATGACTGGCCTCCTTCACTTACTGTCACATTAATGGCCTCCTTCACTTACTGTCACATTAATGGCCTCCTTCACTTACTGTCACATGACTGGCCTCTTTCACTTACTGTCACATGACTGGCCTCCTTCACTTACTGTCACATTAATGGCCTCCTTCACTTACTGTCACATTAATGGCCTCCTTCACTTACTGTCACATGACTGGCCTCTTTCACTTACTGTCACATGACTGGCCTCCTTCACTTACTGTCACATGAATGGCCTCTTTCACTTACTGTCACATTAACTGGCCTCCTTCACTTACTGTCACCTCCACTTACTGTCACATGACTGGCCTCCTTCACTTACTGTCACATGAATGGCCTCTTCACTTACTGTCACATGACTGGCCTCCTTCACTTACTGTCACATGACTGGCCTCCTTCACTTACTGTCACATGAATGACCTCCTTCACTTACTGTCACATTAATGGCCTCCTTCACTTACTGTCACATGACTGGCCTCCTTCACTTACTGTCACATGAATGACCTCCTTCACTTACTGTCACATTAATGGCCTCCTTCACTTACTGTCACATGACTGGCCTCTTTCACTTACTGTCACATGACTGGCCTCCTTCACTTACTGTCACATGACTGGCCTCCTTCACTTACTGTCACATGACTGGCCTCCACTTACTGTCACATGACTGGCCTCCTTCACTTACTGTCACATGACTGGCCTCCTTCACTTACTGTCACATGAATGGCCTCCTTCACTTACTGTCACATGACTGGCCTCTTTCACTTACTGTCACATGACTGGCCTCCTTCACTTACTGTCACATTAATGGCCTCCTTCACTTACTGTCACATGACTGGCCTCCTTCACTTACTGTCACATGAATGGCCTCCTTCACTTACTGTCACATGACTGGCCTCCTTCACTTACTGTCACATGAATGGCCTCTTTCACTTACTGTCACATGACTGGCCTCCTTCACTTACTGTCACATTAATGGCCTCATCACTTACTGTCACATGACTGGCCTCCTCCACTTACTGTCACATGACTGGCCTCCTCCACTTACTGTCACATGAATGGCCTCCTTCACTTACTGTCACATGACTGGCCTCCTTCACTTACTGTCACATGACTGGCCTCCTTCACTTACTGTCACATGACTGGCCTCCTTCACTTACTGTCACATGACTGGCCTCCTTCACTTACTGTCACATGAATGACCTCCTCCACTCAACAGTGTCTTCTGGAATCCTGCTTGACACACGCAGTCATAGGCCGAGTCCGTCTCCTCACAGCGGGAATGGGGGATGTCTTCGCAGGGACTCGGTTCACTGGCACAGGGACTGCCCAGCAATGACCCTGGAACACAGACAGGGTCAAGGGTCATATACAAACATGTACTCAAGGGTCATATACAGACAAGGACTCGAGGGTCATACACAGTCAGGGACTCATGGGTCATACACAGACACACACATAGGAACTCAAGGACTATACAGAGAGAGAGAGAGAGACTCAATGTTTATACACAGACAGGGATTCAAAGTTTATACACAAACAGGGACTCAAGATTTATACACAAAGGGGCGCAAGTTATACACACAGGGACTCAAAGGTTATACACTGACATGGGCTCAAGGGTAACTTTATGCATTCACAGACACCCAACATTTCTCATTCTATCAAAATGAGGTGTTACCATAATACAAAGAAATGTGACCACGTAATGCCTACAACTCAATGAGACGTACCATTGCAATACTTTCCATCCCCGAAGTAGCCCGGGTTGCAGGTGCAGTTGTAGGAGAGGCGATGTGACATGCCGCGGTATGTCAAGTCATGACACGTCGCATGCTCGTCACAGTCATACAAGTTGTGTGAACATTCATCAACATTGTCTGTGAACATCAGATAAACATGTGTTGCAAAACAATTGCAAAGTGAGTTTAAGATATCATTGATTATGAATGCAATTATGAATGTCTCAATTAATGGTTTGGGGAGTTTAAGATATTATTGATTATGAATACAATTATGAATGTCTCAATTAATGGTTTGGGGAGTTTAACTTTATCTTGAACTAAAGGGAAAAGTTTAGTAAAATTAGATTCAGGAAGAAATTGGAGAGGAAGTGAGCGGGATTCATGGAAAGAATGGAACAGGTAATGAGAATAACAGAGGAAGAGGAGTGGAGAACAAGGAAGAGAGAGGGACAAAGATATAGGAGAGAGAAGAAAGGAGAGAGAGAGAAACGAGAGAGAGAGGGAAAGAGAGACAGAGAGTGACAGAAAATAATAAAGGAATAGAGAGGGGTGATGGAACCGAATTAGTGATAGGAGATGGAGAATCAAAACGTGCGTAACTGTGTCACTGCCAGCCTCACTGCAGACTGGGGGGACAAAGATGACAGTAAGAAAATGCTAACTATAACTTAATGCCATTGCCTGTTTTATTTACATAAGAAATGAATAAGAACATAACAACAAACCTCCACAGTCAAATATGACATCATAGAAGAGTACATTGTTGGATTCACTGCACTCGGACCACTGCTGACCACTGTCCACTAAGACGCCTACATACACCTTGGTCCAGCAGTACTTATACGTGTCTTTGGTAACTGGGATGGTCAAGCCAGAGCCGTCCAAAACCAGCACCTTTGTCTGTCCTTCACCAAAGTCAGGCTGTCCAAACAAACAGAAACATTCACTTCATAGTCAACTTTATATATATTATGTATATATATATATATATATATATATATATATATATATATATATATAAGGTTAAACACCACGTACGGGAGACCAGTTATGCATATAGCACCGCGTATGGGAGACCGCTGTTTTAAGGAGACCGGAGCCGGTCTCCTTAAAGTTTTGATGTGTGATTGCATAACTAATGCATTTTATTTAATGATTATCCTTGTTAGTGGAGATAGTTTAGATATAAAGGAATTAACTTTGCAATTGTTATAAAATTTATTTTTTATTTTGATTGGTTTTGAGCATATTTATTGCAGACACTTGTATATATTTATGTGCATAAGGTGCCGCGTACGGGACCCCGGCAGAGAAGTGCTTATAGTTTAAAGGTTTTGCTATATATTGATTGAGGGGTTAGCATTTCGTGCTCAGTGTACTGTATGCTTGCTTGCTATGTATTAATTTTAATAAATATATACACACATTAATAAAACAAATACTTGATGGATCTTCTAGTCATTTGAAAATGCGGCTCTGTCAATTTGTGTATCTGCATATATATTTACGTTGTTATTGTTATCATTGTATTGGGTTTTGGATATACCAGGTCGGCATTAAATATATACTACTGCAAATAAATATAACTAATAACTAACTTCCGATTACACACCAGTCTCCCATACACGGCATCTATGCATATAGGTTTTAAGGAGACCAATTTTTGTGTATATATGTTATTTATTACAATATCATAACAATGTTGTAGTATGTGGTGTGCATTTGTATTACATACAATGTTCCAAAACTTGTATGCCAAAAATCTTCCTCTCCGTGCTGGTACATTGTTGGTGGTGAGGAGGCTTGCGTGTCTCAAGGACTCTGGGAGCTATACCGGCGGGGGCTAAAGCCCCTGGCAGGTTTAACCAAGCCGGGCAGGTCTCAGGGGAGGGACCAGACGAAACCCAGCACCTGGTCCACCAGGTTGGGGGTTGGGCGTGGGGCTAACAACCCCACCCTATAAAATAAATTATGTTACGGAAACTACAACAATGAAAACTACTACAAGGGGCCCCATAGCAGACTTGAGCCAGCCTGGCAGTATGACCACACCTGCTGAAAGCCTACACCAGGAAGGCAGGTGTGCGACAGATAGTTTGCTCGGGCCCAAAACTAAGATCAGCATAGGGACATGGAATGTCCGTACAATGAACGAGGCCTCAAAGTTAGCACAAGTCATCCGTGAGATGAAAAGATACAGACTGGACATCCTAGGGGTTAGCGAGTGTCGATGGACTGGGTCCGGGCGACAGGTGAGCCATGATGGTTCAACCATACTATACTCAGGACATGAGGACACACACATCCGTGGTGTAGCCCTTGTAATCTCCAAACAGAAGGCCAACACCTTGCTGGAATGGCAACCGATCAGCGATAGGATAATGAAAGCACGCTTCAACTCCAAACACTGAAACTTCAGGTTTGGAGTTAAAGCTTTTTTCATTATCCACGTGAGGCCCACCAGAAGGGTTGGCCCTTTGTTTGGGAAAACTAACCAGGGAGGTGTGTCCTCATGCCGAGTAAAGGTTAACCAAAAGTCACCGTGGGAAGATACAGCTAACCCCTAGGGTAGCGATTTTTCATCTCCGGGACGTGAACTTTGAGGCCCTCCATTTACGGACTTTATGCCCACATCTTGTTTTGGGGCCCGAGCAAACTATCTGTCGCACACCTGCCTTCCTGGTGTAGGCTTTCAGCAGGTGTGGTCATACTGCCAGGCTGGCTCAGTCTGCTATGGGGCCCCTTGTAGTATTTTTCATTGTTGTAGTTTCCGTAACATAATTTATTTTATAGGGGGGGGTTGTTAGCCCCACGCCCAACCCCCAACCTGGGGACCAGGTGCTGGGTTTCGTCTGGTCCCCCCCCTGAGACCTGCCCGGCTTGGTTAAACCTGCCAGGGGCTTTAGCCCCCGCCGGTATAGCTCCCAGAGTTTAGAACCAAGCCTCCTCACCACCAAAATGTACCGCACAAGGGATTTTTGGGCATACAAGTTTTGGAACATTGTATTAATACAAATGCACCCACATCACAACTTTTAGATATTGTAATAAATAACATATTACCAAAAATTGGTCCCAAAACCATAGCATAATCCGGTATAACTTTTTCGGAATTAGTTATTATTATATTTATTTGCAAGTTAAAATTTTTTCCCCCATATCTAAACTATTCCATAAAAAAATCATTTAAAAAAAATGCATTAGTTTCAATCACAAAAAACTTTAAAAACCGGTCCTCCTTAAAACAGGGTTTATTTTTTACTAACTGGTCTCCCGTACGTGGGTTTTAAATATATATATATATATATATATATATATATATATATATATATATATACATAATATATAAAAGTTGACTATTGAATTTTTTTTTGTTTTGTTTTTGGGGACAAAGGGGTGGTTTTGGACGGCTCTGGCTTGACCATCCCAGTTACCAAAGACACGTATAAGTACTGCTGGACCAAGGTGTATGTAGGCGTCTTAGTGGACAGTGGTCAGCAGTGGTCCGAGTGCAGTGAATCCAACAATGTACTCTTCTATGATGTCATATTTGACTGTGGAGGTTTGTTGTTATGTTCTTATTCATTTCTTATGTAAATAAAACAGGCAATGGCATTAAGTTATAGTTAGCATTTTCTTACTGTCATCTTTGCCCCCCCAGTCTGCAGTGAGGCTGGCAGTGACACAGTTACGCACGTTTTGATTCTCCATCTCCTATCACTAATTCGGTTCCATCACCCCTCTCTATTCCTTTATTATTTTCTGTCACTCTCTGTCTCTCTTTCCCTCTCTCTCTCGTTTCTCTCTCTCTCCTTTCTTCTCTCTCCTATATCTTTGTCCCTCTCTCTTCCTTGTTCTCCACTCCTCTTCCTCTGTTATTCTCATTACCTGTTCCATTCTTTCCATGAATCCCGCTCACTTCCTCTCCAATTTCTTCCTGAATCTAATTTTACTAAACTTTTCCCTTTAGTTCAAGATAAAGTTAAACTCCCCAAACCATTAATTGAGACATTCATAATTGTATTCATAATCAATAATATCTTAAACTCCCCAAACCATTAATTGAGACATTCATAATTGCATTCATAATCAATGATATCTTAAACTCACTTTGCAATTGTTTTGCAACACATGTTTATCTGATGTTCACAGACAATGTTGATGAATGTTCACACAACTTGTATGACTGTGACGAGCATGCGACGTGTCATGACTTGACATACCGCGGCATGTCACATCGCCTCTCCTACAACTGCACCTGCAACCCGGGCTACTTCGGGGATGGAAAGTATTGCAATGGTACGTCTCATTGAGTTGTAGGCATTACGTGGTCACATTTCTTTGTATTATGGTAACACCTCATTTTGATAGAATGAGAAATGTTGGGTGTCTGTGAATGCATAAAGTTACCCTTGAGCCCATGTCAGTGTATAACCTTTGAGTCCCTGTGTGTATAACTTGCGCCCCTTTGTGTATAAATCTTGAGTCCCTGTTTGTGTATAAACTTTGAATCCCTGTCTGTGTATAAACATTGAGTCTCTCTCTCTCTCTCTGTATAGTCCTTGAGTTCCTATGTGTGTGTCTGTGTATGACCCATGAGTCCCTGACTGTGTATGACCCTCGAGTCCTTGTCTGTATATGACCCTTGAGTACATGTTTGTATATGACCCTTGACCCTGTCTGTGTTCCAGGGTCATTGCTGGGCAGTCCCTGTGCCAGTGAACCGAGTCCCTGCGAAGACATCCCCCATTCCCGCTGTGAGGAGACGGACTCGGCCTATGACTGCGTGTGTCAAGCAGGATTCCAGAAGACACTGTTGAGTGGGGGAGGTCATTCGTGACAGAAGTGAAGGGGGCCGTCAGGGGTAGATCAGTGTGAAGGAGGAGTATGTGACAGTAAGGAAGGAGGAATTCATGTGACAATGTGGAGCATCATGTGACATAAAAGTGAAGGAGGCCATCATGTGCGTAAGGGGAGAGGTCATTCATGTGACAATAAGTGGAGGGGGCCAATGTGACAGTAAGTGAAGGAGGCCAGTCAGGCAGGTGAAGAGCCAATTCATGTGACGTAAGTGAAGGAGGCCAGTCATGTGACAGTAAGTAAAAGGAGGTCATTCATGTGACAGTAAGGAAGGAGGAGTCATGTGACAGTAAGTGAAGGAGGCCATCATGTGACAGTAAGTGAGAGGCCATTCATGTGACAGTAAGTGAAGGAGGCCATTAATGTGACAGTAGTGAAGAGGTCATTCATGTGACAGTAAGTGAGGAGGAAATCATGTGACAGTAAGTGAAGGCATCGTGACAGTAAGTGAAGGAGGTCATTCATGTGACAGTAAGTGAAGGAGGCCAGTCATGTGACAGTAAGTGAAGGAGGCCAGTCATGTGACAGTAAGTGGAGGCCAGTCATGTGACAGTAAGTGAAGGAGGCCATTAATGTGACAGTAAGTGAAGGAGGCCATTCATGTGACAGTAAGTGAAGGAGGCCAGTCATGTGACAGTAAGTGAAGGAGGCCAGTAATGTGACAGTAAGTGAAGGAGGCCATTCATGTGACAGTAAGTGAAAGAGGCCATTCATGTGACAGTAAGTGAAGGAGGCCAGTCATGTGACAGTAAGTGAAAGAGGCCAGTCATGTGACAGTAAGTGAAGGGGGCAAATGTGACGAAGGAAGGAGGCCTTTAATTGACTTTGGGGGGGCCCAGTCATGTGCAGAAATAAAAGAGGCCAGTCATTTGACGAAGTAAAGGAGGCCTTTAAAAGTGACAGTAAGTGAAGGAGGCCAGTCATGTGAAGTAATGAAACCAGTAGGACATAAGTGGAGGCCAGTCATGTGACAGAAGTAAAGGGGGCCTTCATGTAAGTGGAAGGGGGGAAAGGGGGGCCATTCATAGCTGTGGAGGAGCCTTTAATGGAAGTAAAAGGAGGCCATTTGTGACAGAAGTGGAGGACCCATTAATGTGACAGTAAGTGGGGGAGGCCTTCTTGAAGAATGGAGGGGGCCATTAATGTGACAATAAGTGGAGGAATATGTGAAGAAGTGAAGGAGGCCAGTCATGTGACGTAAGTGGGGATCATGTGCGAAGTAAAGGGGGCCATTCATGTGACAAAATGAAGGAAAAACCATTCTGTGACCCATAATGGGGGGGCCATAATGTGACGGAAAATGAGGAGGCCATTTGAAGTAATGGGGGAAAGGCCTTTAATGTGACAATGGGGAGGATTCATAAGTAAAGGAGATTATGTGAAAAGGAAAAAAGGAGGATCTTTTGGGTGGGGAGGTTTAATTGACTTTAAAAGGAGGCCATTATATGAAAAAGGGGGGAGCCCATTAATGTGACATTTGGAGGGGGTTTAATGTGACAGTAAGTGGGGGAAATTTAATGTGACGTAAGTGGGGGGGGCCTTTCATATGACAGGTGGAAATTAATGTGACAATAAGTGGAGGGGGC
>JAODUO010000933.1:182500-183823 GCA_025642075.2 Ridgeia piscesae | reverse complement strand
TTTATAGAATTCTATATAAAACATCGTATAGAATATTTTGTCGATATTTCTTAAAACAATAAAATATAGAATATTCTATAGTATTTTTTATTGTCTATATGAAATATCCTGTAGAATAATCTAGGGGTTTTTTTAGTTTTCTATTAAATTATCCTATGGAATAATCTGGGATTTTTTTTCAGGAAATATCCTATTGAATTTCTATAGGATTTTTCCTACAGAAAACTCAAAATCTTGTACAATATTCAAAGCATATTTCCAAGGGTTTTTTTCCTTGGAAAACAAAAAAAATACTTAGAATTTTCTTTAGTTTTTTTCCTTGAAAACAAAAAAAACATAGAATTTTCTTTAATTTTTCCTTAAAACTAAAAAATACTATAGAATATTCTATAGCATTTTTATGGTTTTCTATAGAAAAACATTCTATAGAATATTCTATAGGATTTTTATGGTTTTCTATAGAAAAACATTCAATAGAATATTCTATAGCATTTTTATGGTTTTCTGTAGGAAATATTCTATAGGATATTTCCTATAGAAACCATAAATATTCTATAGAATATTCTATAGAAAATTATACACAAAAATCCTTTAGAATATTCTATAGAAAACTATACGCAAAAATCCTATAGAATATTCTATTGAAAACTATACGCAAAAATCCTATAGAATATTCTATAGAAAACTATATGCAAAATACTATAGAATATTCTATAGAAAACTACGCAAAATACTATAGAATATTCTATAGAAAACTATTCGCAAAAATCCTATAGAAAATTTATACAAAAATTCTATAGAATATTCTATAGAAAACTATTGGCAAAAATCCTATAGTTTTCTATAAGCAAAAATCCTATAGAATATTATATAGAAAATTTAAAGGTTTTTTTGCCAAGGGATATACCACATACTACATACCATACACCACGCACCACACATACCACACACACCACATATACCACACACTCCACACACACCACATGCACACGCACACACACACACACACACACACACACATATATATATATATATTACACTAATCACTCCACACAACACACACACACACCACATACACACACACACGCCACACACACTCACTCACTCGTCGATTGTTTCTTGACCTCGCTATTTGATAGCTGCTTGACGCTGCAATTTAGTGGGTTTCTATTTTCTTTAGAACATGCGTGTCTTGTATTATCGCATTATTTATATATATAATATTTATATTATATATATATATATAATAAAATATAAAAAATAACCACTACTAATACAAAACACAAAACCAAAACACAAACACACACACACACACACACACAC
>JAODUO010000933.1:165000-180000 GCA_025642075.2 Ridgeia piscesae | reverse complement strand
ACTGTGTTGTTTATGCTTGTGCTCTACTATTATTAGCTTGGTAGCTCTACATAATATATGGACCGATAAAAGTATCAATGTGTGTATTTGACAACGAGTGCTTGTGCTTGGGTTCGGTGAACGGATACAGAATTCGTCGAAAACCCTCGTTGACACGGCAGTGGTCCGGCATGACATCGAACTTCAACGCCTTGCGCATCTGGTATCTCGTCACGCGTCTAGAGCCAGCGTACGCTATCGACATGCCGGTAGAAACGAGGGATGTGACGATACTCAGAGTGCTGCTCGACGCCGCTGTCTTCTTGTAGAAGGCAGCTGTTGCACACAAAGTTACACCATTACACATTCCGCTATCAACTAGTGGCGTGTTCTATTAATATATGTCGCCATCAATTTACTTCTTCTTCTTTGCTGTCCATCGTGCCCGATGATGACACCAGTGTAGGGTTTCGTCCGTTACGTGCTTTGCTCGTTGGTGAGAGAATAGTCCAATTTGATCTTTAAAGCCTCTCCCGCAGTTGACTAAGAAAATGATAGGGGCAGAAGCATCGGGAAAGCTATGGCGGAGATTGTGATCATGTTGGTATTTTTGTCATATTTTTTCTTCAATATAGCTTTTTCCTTTGTGAATGGCCTGCCTCCACTGTTGACGACCTTGTGCAAGAGCCTCCGAGTGGTCTGCGGTCAATTTACTAAATTACTATATATCACGGTACTCAGACATGCAAACAAATAGTTCTGAAACATTGCATTCATTTCGTTGCCAATTGTAATGAGATTATCATGGTGTTAAATACAGCACTTTACGGTAATACAAGACTGAGGTAATAAAGGCACTGTTGACTAGGGTAAAAGTTGATACACGTGTTGTTTTATGATACGTGGTATCAGGAATTGGCGTTTAAAATAAAAGAACCGAAAAGATGGACAAACTGAAGCCACCACATGAACTGAAAATAGCCGGTGGTAACCTGGCTGATCGGGGGGAAAAGGGTTCCTGGAGCGTTTTCGATGGTATTTGGCAGCTGTCGGAGAGGACGGATCGGAAGACAAGAAGAAGGTTGCCATCTTGTTGACAGTTGCTGGAGCCGAGGCACAAGAAGTGTTTCGTACATTCACGTACGAATCTGCCAAAGCGGCAGTAGGTAATCAACCAGCCGTCCCGGCGGAAACAGCAGAACAATTTAACACAGTCGTGAGAAAGTTCACCGAGTTCTGCGTGCCGCGAAAAAACGTCATTTACGAACGATACGTGTTTCACACCCGAGTACAAGGTGAAGGTGAGACGATAGATAGTTTTACCACGGACTTAAAAGGCTGAAGTCACAGTCATGTGAATTTGGGTCGCTGCAAGATAGCCTGATACGTGATAGAGTGGTAGTGGGCATCAGACACTCCAAAATAAAGGAAAGGTTACTCAGAGATTCAGAACTAACGTTAAAGCGGGCAATAGACATTTGCAAAGCAAACGAAGCCGCGCAAGCGCAAATGAAAGTGTTAACTGGCACAGAAAACAGTGCAAGTGTGAACATGATTCGAAAACTGAAAAAAATGAACCTAAGAAAAAAACAAGTCCCTGTAGTGGAACAAGCAACAAGAAACGCACTGACACCTAATAAGAAACAATGTAAACGTTGCGGGACAGCCCACAAGTTCCGAGAGTGACCGGCATGGGGAGCCACTTGTGACAAATGTGGCGGCAGAAATCATTTTGCCTCAAAGTGTTTGACCGGGAAAAGTGCAAGTTGTCGGTGTAGACAATGACAGCACTGGCGACGAAGGAGGTTTCTTTGTGTCAGCTATACACAACAACACACAACAGTGTGAATGGAAACGCCTTGTTTACAGTATGTGACAGTCTTGTGCCGTTGAAAGTAGACAGCGGTGCCCAGGTGAATATACCGAGTCTGAGCGAAAGAGGGGCTTGCCAGTAAGCCAAAACTACTGACAGAGCGACGTCCCAAGCTGAAAACGTACAATGAAGAAAACATCGAAACCTTTGGAAAAATGCATTGCCCGTCAACCACATGGGAAAGAAACATAGACTACAATTTGTAATTGTTTCCAAAGGAAGACAGTCACTCATCGGTGCCAGCGACAGTGAGCGACTGGGCTTGGTGACAGGAGAGTGTGGGGTACGGAAAGTTTGCACAGTTAAAGAAAATGGGGTCCTGACAAGTGCAGAAATAAAGAAAGTGTACCCGGATATCTTCAAGGGACTAGGCTGTTTGGAAGGGACATGCAAGATACATCTGCGGCAAAACTATGTACCCTCTGTGTATCCGGCGAGAAAAGTCCCGCAGTCTCAGAAGCAGAAGTTGAAGAAAGAGCTTGACAGACTGGTTCAGACAGAGGTGCTGGTCAAAGCCGAAAGACCAACGGATTGGGTGCTGCCACTGGTGATAGTGGAGAAGCCCAACGGTGACCTGAGACTGAGTCTAGATCCAATGGACCTCAATGAATACATCAGAAGAGAACACTACCACCTTCCACACAGGTCTGAAATCCTCAGTGAGATGGCAGATGCAAGGTACTTCACCAAAATGGACGCATCACAAGGGTTCTACCAAATGCAGCTAGACGAAGAGAGTACACAGCTATGTACAGTCGCTACGCCTTTCGGCCGATACTCCTTCAGAAGACTTCCATATGGGATCAACTGCGCACCAGAAATATTTCATGCCAAGATTCAGCAACTGTTCGAGAGCGAGACAGGAGTCAAAGTCTTCATGGATGACATAGTCGTCTGGGGGCGAACAAGAAAAGAGCACGACGCTCGACTGAAGAGGGCGTTGGCCACCGTCAGACGCTCTGGACTCAAATTGAACGAGACAAAGTGCGTATTTGGTGTCACAGAATTGACGTACTTAGGAGAAAAGTAAACACACCAGGGAATCAAGCCAGATCCGGACAAAGTTGCTGGAATTTGCAACATGCCAGTACCCACGACCAAAGAGGAAGTACAGAGAGCACTTGGCATGGTAAACTACATGGCCAGGTTTGTGCCGAACTTGACGGTAAAGACAACAGCCCTGAGACAACTGGTACTCGAGAAGAACGACTGGCAGTGGGAAGCCGAACAGGCAAAGGAATGGCAAGACAAAAAAGACCCTTTACGACGGAACCACTCCTGAAGTTCTAGATCCAGCTAGAAGAAGCAAAATATCGAGTGATGCTTCAAAGGGTGGTTTTGGGGGCCGTTTTCAGGAGCACGATGGAAATTGGCCTTTCCCGTTGCGTTCATCTCGCGTGCCATGACCTCTGCAGAAAAGAACTATGCTCAAATTGAGAAGGAGCTTTTAGGGCTAGTTTTTGCATGTGAGAATTTCCCTGAGTATGTGTATGGTGCTTCGGTAATAGGAGAAACCGACCACAAGCCCTTGGTTTCACCCCACAAGAAGAATCTGTGGATCTGACGCCTCGTCTACAACGAATGATGCTGCGATTGAGAAGGTATGACTTGAAACTCGAGTTCAAACCGGGAAAATAACCCGATAGTAGCCGACACTCCGTCACGTGCATTTGACAGAATTGTAAAGAAAAGTAACACAAAAGAGGAGATCAAAGCACACGTGGATATGATCAGACAGAATGCACAAGTGAGTGATCAAATGTGGGAAAAGATTGCCACCCACACAAAGGACGAGAGGAACTGAAAGACGTCCTGAATGCAGTGCATTTTGGATGGGAAAGTGATCATGCGCAATCATTGAAACCATACTACCACTTCAGAGGTGATATCACTGAAATCGATGGGGTGTTGGTGAAAGGACCGAAAGTTATCATACCTAAAACACTACAAGGTGATATGCTGAAGAAGATTCACGAAGGACATCTAGGCATAGAAAAATGCCAGGCCAGAGCAAGACAAGTGATGTACTGGCCCAACATCAACAACGACATTGAAAACCACATAGGACGATGCGTTACATGTCAGAAGCACAGGTACAAGCAGGCAAAAGAGCCAATGGAACAACATGCAATACCCGAGAAACCTTGGCGGAAGATAGGAGCAGACTTATTCACGCTGTTTGGCAAGAACTTCTTGGTGGTTGTCGATTATACATCAAACTACCCAGAAGTGGCCCAACTAGAAGATCTGTCGTCCACAAACACCATAAGTCACATGAAATCCATCATGGCAAGACACGGTCTTCCTTCTGTGGTTGTGTCAGATAATGGACCACAGTTCAGCAGCCGTGAGTTCCGACAGTTTGCAATGCAATACGGCTTCAAACATGTGACATCTAGTCCCGAGTACGCACAGAGTAATGGAAAGGCGGAAAAAGCGGTACAAATCGTGAAGCGTTTGTTGAAGAAAGCCAAAGAGAATTACGAGGATCCGTACCTGGCTTTGCTAAACTACAGAACTTCCCCCTGTCGGGAAGTGACCGATCTCCTGGAGAGATCTCAATGAACAGGAAACTGAGAACGAAGCTGCCCAGCGCAGAAGAACATGTCACCATGCACAAGTTGCCAGACATCAAACAGAAGCGCTATTATGATCATGGTAGCAACCCAAATCAAGCCACTAGGACTACTGGGGAAAAGTCAGGGTCAGAGGTGATGGTGGGTGGAGTGAGAAAGCGCAAGTACTGGCAAGGGTAGCACCCAACTCGTACCTAGTGGAGCTTGAGAGGGGGAGGCGTTTACGAAGAAACAGACGTCATCTGCTAAAGACACAAGAGAGGTTTGTGCCAGTACACGATGATGACGACGACAGAGAGAAAGAGGTTTGTGTAGATCACCCGTCGGGAGGAGCCACAGCCTCAACAAATCAGTCAGCAGTGACTCCGGAAAGGGAGCACAATAAAACTCCAAAAGGGCCAGTCACAGCCTGTGTCAACAATGAGTGATGTGGCCACACATAGTGGCCGGATCATCAAGCTGCCGAGTCGTTTTGTACACGACTAAAGTGATTGCAATGGGCAGAATAATACCATTCATATAACATTAGACGAAACAAAGGGCAGTCTACCCTGGTTTCTAGTTATAAATGCAAGTTTCTTTGCGTATAAAGTAGATAATCAGGAGTAGTCAAACAGGAAAATTATCATGCCCACTGATAAAACTGAACAGTTAAGAACAGTGAATGAAGACTTACGAACTTGTGAGATAACATCGAAATGTGCAGAACTAATGTGCATAAAACTTATAATGTACTTTAGTTAGAGCAAGAAGGGAAGATGTAATGAGATTATCATGGTGTTAAATACAGTACTTTACGGTAATACAAGACTGAGGTAATAAAGGCACTGTGGACTAGGGTAAAAGTTGATACACGTGTTGTTTTATGATACACCAATCAGGCCCAGGTAAACGATCAGTCATTGTCGTACGACAATGCAGCATGTCTAGCTTTGTCGGATGGCCTCGTACTGTCACACGTCCAGACAGTATCGGACGGAAGTGCGACTACGGGTGAAGGTCACTCTTTCAATGGTTCACTGAAGCGGGGGTGTCAATGCGACACGCTGTTTCCATTGGCTACCGTGTCGGATAAGAATAGCGCATGTTGGATCGCCGTCAGACACAAGACAGTGCCTGGTGGTAACGTAAGCATGTGCATTTTGCCATAGCAATGCATCCGACAGGTCACATTGCCTGATAATGTATCTGGGCCTTAACAAATACGATATGAATAATTTAATTATTATAATTAACAGTTTGTTTATATATATATATATATATATATATATATATATATATATATATATATATATATATATAAAACGTATTAAGAGTATATATTTAATTATTTATATAACACACACACACACACATATATATATATGAATATAATTATATATATGAATCATGCAGATGGTATAGTTGCTGGTGATACGCAGTGTCCAACGGTTATCTCGTATTCTGCTGACCTGCCCTGTCCAAGTCACTAGATGAACTCCAGATAACTCAGATATATATATATATATATATAATATATATATATATATATATATATATATGCCAAACTTCTTTCAGTGCATCTGGAGTTCACTCTAGGATGACAATCTTGTTAAATAAAATTTGATTAAATCTTGTAATTATTACCACCACCGCGTTGCGACAACGTCTCGAGAGAGAGGGTGTATTTTGTAAGTATTTCGCAAAAATGTATCATATATATATATATATATATATATATATATATATAACATTAAACTTCACATTTCACAACCTTCTGGTTTTACTCTTACACAAACTAGCCTAGATTACCCAGACTCCGGGAGGTGGCAGCACTATCTAACCCCTCTCTTTTCTGCGAAGAATTAATTCGTGGTTTTAGTAGAAGTAAGCCTATTTCGTTTCTTGATGTCTGTAGGGTAGGGCGTGGCAAGAAGCCACATTGGGGCAAGAAGTTCCCTTGTGTTTCCACCACTACACATACATGATGTCTTTCTTTGATGTTTTTTTAAAAGTTTTCTTGCATGGGAGTCAAGATTGCCAACGCACACGTACTCATTCACTCGATCAACCGTTCGGTCGCTCGGCCCCTCCTTCCCTCCCCCTTCCTCTCTCCCTCCTCTTCCTCCATCCCTCCCCTTCCTCCCTACCTTCCTCCCTCCTTCCCTTCCTCCCTCCCTTCCTCCATCCCTCCCCCCCTAGGTCACTCAACTCAAATCACCCACCCACCACCCACCCACGCACGCACGCACGCACGCACGCACGCACGCACGCACGCACGCACACACACACACAGCACGCACACGTAATATTCGCCAAAATCACAACCTGCCAACCTCTTCCCGCTCACCATATTTCTCCAAAGACATATATTTCCACACATACTCCTCGGGTTGAACAAAACCTAAAATTACACCATAAATTCACCCACGTTTCCTATTTGAGGGAGTAATCCTAACTCCAATCATCCAATTGGATGGCTGGATGGCTGAGTTCTCCAAAGCAAGACCAAGCCCCCCCCCCGTTTCTAAAGCATAGGAATCAATTTAGAAGTATAATGAAACCCTCATAGACGGCTGAGTACATTATTAAACACACATGGGGCCTAAGTTTACCCAGTGCGACCATTTTTATTACATAATAGCTGCAATAGCATCAGTCCAATTGCACACATAGCGTTTCCATCGTACCGGATGTGACGTACGAAACATTTTGAACTGAACAATGGAGTGAAAATGCTTTGGACGCAGCGACAACTAACCCATGCAGTGTTCTTATTCAGTTTTTGCGGCTAGTGGCGTGTGATATTTGTTTTGAGGATTGCGGTAAAAATATTGCAGATCATTTCCGCAAACTCGGAGAACGGGAACTTAATCGGCGTGGTGCATTTCGGGACATGTCGGAACGGAGGGCAGTGGTATGAATTAATGGTAACCGGACAGAATCCCCTCCGGAAAAATCCCCTTAGTGCCTCTGAGGGGATTCTTCAATGTTTCTATACAATACGTTGTCCGAATTAAAACGTTAACAAAGGGATTTTGTTCGGAGGAAATTATTTTCGGAGGGGATTTTGTCCGGAGAAGATTTTGTCCGATTATCTTTGGAGGGGATTTTGTCCTGGATTCGAATTAGTCATTCTACTCGTGGTGTACACATATATTAAGTGGTTGATGCAAATCGTTTTATCCGAGAAACAAACTATAACACATATTTAAAATGTTAAAAAGGTTTTATTTTCCCACCAAATATTACATCGAATGACGAAAAAACACCGTCGACAACCCGCCAGTCATTTCCGGTGTCGTGGTAATCAATATTACCGAATCGACCGTTGGAAATGACTGACTGTTGAAGACGGCGGGTAAGTCATGGAAGGAATCTGCAAGCCGGCCACCCAACCTCAAACCCCTTTCGGGGAGGAGGAGGTGTGATTTTCCAGTGCTTCAACAGCGAAAGGAGTTTACTCTCCTCCCGACCATGGTTACCTAAAGTAAATTACAGCGATATGAACATTTTAAACATGCATATTAATGTCCAATAATTATGATTAATGTCAGTGTCCTATAAGCCGCAACCTCGTCCACTTGACCGCATCCGTCGTCTCGTCTCGTTCCGTCGAAGTTCGCGAACAATCCTTTCTGCTGCCGACTCGCCTTTTCATCGTCCGTCGCTTGGAGCAAGTAGGGCGCCGGCGAAGTGTCCATCGTGTGATCTTGGGTGACGCAAGAGTCCGATTCCAGATCAGCAGATCTTCGTGCAGCAGGAAAAGACTCCTGAGGCCGCATCTAGAAGTTGCGATATAACACGTCCATGTATTTCGACGTCGTACGTTCAACTGGTTGCCACGCAGAAACAATGCACGTCACGTGACGGCAGTCTCGCGTTGTTTTAATGGTAAACATAATTATTACATTTGGAGATTAGTGAGAATCTAATGACATAGCAAAGACAATATACACGCATATATTGTTACTTCTCACTGCTGCTAGACGCATTTTAGATGGTGAGAGGGGACATTAATTTATATATTTCACGTTAAACCAACAGTTGCAATGACGTCACAAAAAGTTGTGTGAGCACAAATACGTTTTACGCGATGCGCAACTACGACGTCAACGCAGTTTCGCACGTGCCAATTCCCGTCTACTTCGAGTAATGTCCTACATATACATTTGCATCGCAAGCGAGAATGACCCTTCGCTAAATATCAAAATCCTCGTATAACTAATTGGAAAGAATCAATATAAAACAAAAACATTATTATTTAAATGGTCTGTCCCTTCGAATGCCGTCGACAGCGTTTCCAATAAGCCTATGACTGCCACGATCACATTGTCTTCTTCCTCTTCCACTTAACCATCCAACTGTAACATCTTGATGATCATTGTTGGTATTTGCACACGATGCGCATCGGAATAGAAATATACGAGATAGATAGAAGAAAAAATAGTTTGCAGTTCAATAAAATAATTTGACAAATGAAGGGAATAATTACTATGGATAGGGAAGGTGGCAAGAAATGTTTTCTGGGAATTGAAATGGGCGGCAGTCCTAATATTGAAGCAGCTAAAATTGGGCACTGTCACTACTGTCTCTGGAAGTCCACTCCACACTGGAATGGTCCAGGGACAGAATAATAATTTCCTGTAGTCTATTCTGGAAAAATTGTATTTGGAATGTCTTGCTGTGGTGATGGCGGTGTGGTGATCTTCTGGTTGGTGTTGTTAGGTTTAATGGGAAGAGTCGACGTTTTGAGGTAATTTGGCAGTTTGACGGCGATTTTTTTGTGTAGCATCTAATCGCAGACTGGACATCTTGCAAGGCTGAGCTGAAGCGGGATCTCGTGGGTGATCCCTGTCTTCAGTATATCTGACAGAACCGTGAGACACCAGCCATCATCAGAACCGCGAAAGATCAAGGGCATTATCCTCCTTAAATTCCTCCCACACTCTCCCTCTCCCATCGGTCCGTTCCGAGAGCATCCGAGTGGTGAACGAGATTTTATAAAAATCTGGAAAATCACAGCGAGAAATCTCAAGCAGCATTCCCTCGTCTTTTCCGACATCACCAAGATGTCGGAAAAGACGGCATCTTGGTGATGTCTTTCCGACATCACCAAGATGCCGTTGGCTTCGGCAAGACCTCGGTATTCGTCGTGGTCAAATAGGAACATTAGGCGCCGTTGAAATATTCAGTTACATAACCATGTCTATTGAACATAGGTTTACTGGTTATTTTTGATGCACGATATAATTGCAAGTACCTAACACCGTTTGGGAAAGGTAGACCCGTTTTTTAGTCAGTGCAACCTCTTCAGCATTGATATGTTCTTGCAGTTACGTAAGACAGTCAGCGACACATAAACTATGGTGCCTCTGTGAGATCCACAGTTGAGTGTGTATTGGTCGTCTTTTAACGCCGTTGATGGAGCGATATAAATCAGGCAGTCATTCACGTGACGACTCGACCGGGCAGACAGACAAACGATCCAGTGCCGCGCCTGAATAGCGACGGCTGGGTGGCGTCTGTCGGACACAGCCGCTCGCTGTCGCTCCACGATTACGGTCCGAATCAAACGATCATTACTTTCACGTCAACTGGTATTAGCTGCGCGCGATCAGCCGCCGAGTCCCAGCGCAAGTGAGGCGTAACCAATGCATGCGTTCTTCACTCATGCGTGACTGCTCCGAGACTGATACAACGTGACGTTGCTTGTCTCGAACGTTGACATTTCTGCGCAAAAACGACCGCGGTTAGATGCGTTGCGTACGCCCGATGAATTATTCAATATTGTTCTCTGTAACGAAACACCCCGGGGATTGTTATTTGTGTAAGTGTATACAGTGCGAATGATCGCAGAGATCAACAGACTTGACGCTTCTTCAGCCGATGTGTCCAACTCAGACAACGACCACCTCGGACCATCATCACCCGGACTACACGTGATGCTATCAGCGATGCCGTGTGTACTCATCGCCGTGTTCAGCGAGGGTGAGGTCGTTGCTTGGTACTGAGCAAACACCCCGGGAGACATCGTGTCTCTTGAGCCTCGCCTGACGCAGTCAAAGCCGCTATGTCGAAGGAGACGAACCTCCCCCGGAGAAACAGTGGGACGAAACATCTCGTGATTCCGCAGACGATTGTCACGTCGCCCAGCGATGGCCTCCCGAGGGTCGAGGACAGGTAAGGTCGTGAACGTAGCGAGTAAACTATCAGTTACCCACATCAAATAGACTTTGTTTGTTCGGCCAACGAACATACCCTCTCCGTTGGTTCCAAGACACCAGTTCTGATCCTACCGCGTGCGACCCACAAACGGAGCACCTTTATCATTGTGATTCATTATTATATATATATATATATATATATATATATATATATATATATATATATATATATATATATATATATAAATATATATGATACAACCCCATTAAAATAATAATTAATATAAAAAAAAAAGTAGATGTAATAGCTTCAGGTTGATTTCAGTTAAATAAAGCTAGAGACTACGTGAGGGAACCCGATGATTAAAAGCCCATTCATAACACATATAGATCAATATTAGCTTAATTATTTCCAGTTATAAATGTCCTGGTTTTACAGCAAACAAAACTCAGGATGTTTAGGAGACGTGTAACTGGTTGTCACAAATAATTATTTATTGTTATATATCCGTTATGATATTACACATTACTCTGTATGGGGAAACACTTTAAATGGTAGATAAAGCTAAACATTGATGAGAGTAACTTATTCGTTCACACGTTACCTTCACGTCATCCAAACGTCGACAGAGGCTACTGGGAGGTGTTTGTCACACAAGGTTCTGGCCGCCTCTGTCGCGTCCTTCTCTCTCGTTGTCTTGTAGGAGGGTTTTGGAAAGTTCTGTCGATATAACAATTGTTGTTTTCGCAAAGGATGACTCACAACCGGAACAAACGAACTGCACTGCACACACCATATCAGCGCGAATGCCTTTAATACGAAATTACAAATATTTTGTAAAGCTTAATCAATCTTGTTAGAGATAATCAACATAGGCCATCGATAAATCCGAATAGTAAACTATTTATGTAACAGATGCAATCACCTGGTGTTTCTGGAAGAAGGTACAACAGAGGTGAAGGACATATCATTATGAAGAAGACAAATATCAACATTATACAAATACTTGCTCAATGTGGTACTATGCTTAAGCGGCCATCAGGCACAGACACGCACACGCACACGTGCACACACGCACACACGCACACACGCACACACGCACACACGCACACACGCACACACGCACACACGCACACACGCACACACGCACACACGCACACACGCATCATTATGAAGAACACAAATATCAACATTATAAAAATACTTCTCAATGTGGTACTATGCTTACGCACGACACGCACGCATGCACACACGCACACACGCACACGCACACACCAACACACGCACGCATGTATTCACACCAACGACTTCACACAACGCGCGCATGCACGCACCAACATACGCACGTACACGCTCACGCAGACACACACCCGCACACGCTGTTGACAACTAATTCAATATAGCAGGTAGTCGCAATCACCGTCTGGTTTTATTGCTCAATTTCGCGGAACAATAAGCAAATGTTCCACTGACTTGAATCTTCACACAATCCTCAGTGCTAGTGAGCAACACCAGCTTTAGTAACATTGGCATATTGCTGCTTGGAGTCGGCCGTCCACGCCATGGATTAATCCTGTACGACTAAGAGTCTCAAAATTCTCTCTGCGCCGCATGTGTGTATCCTATTGCGGTAAATAATTGGGTTAGACCAATGTTTGCGGTGTCCACACGAAACGGTACGATAGCCCGCAGAATGTTGCCTTGTATAGATATAAACGACACGAAAGTTTGTTCGCGTGTCAACGCAAAGTTTGACACCGACCCCGTGAAACCAAGTGTTTAGCCTCCGAGAGTGAAATTGAGTTCCATTACGCGAGTGTAATGAATAAATTGCGAATCCGCGACAATACCAGAATGGACGCTTTGTCATCGTACGCGTAGGCTCATATATCTACGTGTCCACACAATGGATATGTTGATTAATATTTCTGCTTTCCCTATACTGCTCGGCGAACAATCAACTGTTGCCGAGTCGCACTTAAAAGCACACGGCCTTGGTTTATTCGCAAACTGCGAGAGGATGATGAATCGATGTCAACATTTAACATCCGGCGAGCGGCTCGTGTTAGCCCGAGCTCTCCACATTGGCTGGCAATTCATCACAACTGTGTTTGTTTCTGCTCAAATAAATACTGTTTTTGTGCTCTGTATAAAACTGTGTCTATGACGTCTCATGAATCATTTGGTATAAACAGCTACACGCGTGGTCGATCAATGTAATTCGATCAATGTAATTCGAATTTATCATGGATTAATTTAAATTTGAATTGTACATGTCTGTATTACAATTTATTGGTTGGTTAAATTGTCTATCGGGTGCGTGGTTTGGTCACGTTTGGTTAACATGTTTTAGGGCTGCCTGTGCTGTTTGTTAAAAGTAAAGGTTCATTAGCCTAAGAAAAATCAACCTTATTGATTAGGACCGTGTTTGTCGCGAAAACGTTGCCATTTGAGATAAAAACGACACCATTGCAAATTTCCCAGATTGTCGGAGCCACCGAGGTCATTAATGGATTCTCGCATGTTCTTAGAGAAGAAATTCTGTCTGCACCGAGTGCAAATATCACACCGCGGTGTTTAATTCGGTTAGACCAATGTGTGCTATGTCTATGCGCCTCGTTACAATAGTTCACCGAACGGAGACTTATATAGAATCTTAACGATACACGCGTGTCAACTTGTGCCAACGCAAAGGTTGACGTCGACCGCGTGGATTCCTGCCATTTACTCTGCGAGAATGAACTTGTGTACTCGAGTGTAATGGATCATTTACGTGTTAGCAGCCACACAAAAAACGAATTATCACAATGTGTGTTGGCTCAAATACGTGTCCACACATAGCATATGTTGATTAATATTTCTGCCTTCCGTTCTGCCGAATTATCGACTGTAATGAAGTCACACATGGCAGTGGTGCGTTTACTAATAAAAAACAATGATGTCATCGTCTGCCATTCGCGGTGCATAGGACCTATCGAGGTCGTCAATAGTCTGGTGAATTCGCGATCATTTTAGACTTTTGTGATACGTATTTCAAAGCTTCTTTTCGATATGGTCTAACGTTGTGTTTAGTGCGGAGCTTGTGAACTGTAGCATCATATAGAACTAAATAATGCACTCTAACAGTTGTCTTTAATAAGTTCATTGTGGACCAAGACGTAGCATTCTATACTCAGAGAACTGGCATGAACACATCTTAGCTCCCTAATTCGTCAAACCTTTGCGAGTGACCTAAACAGGCACCGAGACATCACGACGCTGTGTCAGAGTTAAAGGACCGACCACTGACAAAGGAATACATTTTGTTTGGCTCAGAATCAGCGACATCTGTCCGAGCTGTAATACTTAGAAGAGATGAACGTCCCGCCCTCTTCTAAAGGCGATGTTCAATCTATATAATGTCGAGAACGACCCCATCCATCCGAAACAGTACGCCCCTACGCACTAACGCAATGCTGCAGCGACCAAATGGAGCATTGCTCGTTTGTGTGCTTTTTCGTGACTGCATGTAACACGACTTGAATTTATCAGGATGTCTGACGTCCATTATAACCAGTATAGCACAAACTGTGTGATGCAAGGCGAATACATTGGGACGATAGGTAGTGGAGAGGTGTCTCTTGTATCGTTCTTATCCACTTATACGTCATCACCTCTAGTTGCAAGGGATGGACACAAATTGGAACCGAGCTCTTGGCCCAAAATGCGTGCGACACAGAAAGCGCCCACAAAGGAGTCTGCTGCAGGGTTTGCAAAGTGCAAGTGGTCCACCAACTCGACTACCCACGTATGTCTTAAGAGTTGCTGTGACCGAATTACTTGCACCGTTGTTTCGTTGTCATTTCTCGTCGATTCAGTAACCGTTCAAATGATCCTGGCCCAACCTGCATAGTAACTAAGTGGACATCAACGCATTCATGGTCCTGTAGTTGAATAAACTTTGCTTTGACACGCTCTTGAAACCTGCCAAATATCATGCTTGTTTCGGTACACTAAAAATCCCACCTCATTTTTCACACCATCAGCAAGACATCAACTTCATACTTCAAGAACATTTAACATTAGCTTATATACCGAGCGTTGCCCTGAGAAAAGGTATCATATAATTATAGAAAGACACTCCGAGCCCATCATAAGTGTTAAACGCTAACACTACACTCGGGAATGTATTAAGGTCACACGCTATGCATTGGCGTATATATTTCATTTGAACAGTGCGGTGATAGTGCAGTATTGGTGAATATAGACGGGTGTATTATGCACGGGTTTGTTTGTTTGTTTGTGTGTGTATTGTGTGTGTGTGTGTGTGTGTGTGTGTGTGTGTGGTGTGTGTGTGTGTGTGTGTGTTGTGTGTGCGTGTGCGTGCGTGTGCGTGTATGTGTGTGTGTGTGTGTACGCGTGCGTGCAGCATGGTGTTTGTGTGTT
>JAODUO010000933.1:152500-160000 GCA_025642075.2 Ridgeia piscesae | reverse complement strand
AGTTATGGTTGTGTCCCAGCTATGCTGTGGCCATATCAAAGTTTAATTATTCTTGTGAATGAAGTCAAAGACAACTGACAATTAGTTATTTATATATCGGGGGAATCCAAGAGTGTGTGCCTGATTAGTCCGCTACGTGTACGACGCTAGAAGTCACGGAAGTGGTGAACAAGGCCTTAAATCTAGATCACACAGTGCGTCTATACCTGGTCGCTCTGAGGTTCCTCTAGCGAAGAACGTTACTTTAACAAGGTCGTGATCAGACATACATGTAGGTCGGGCTGTCGGAGATACGGATAATGATTAATTTTGGAGTCCAAACAGTCACCGTGGAACATTTGGACAACATAGTCACACCATTTGATCACCATTTTCTGCATTGGTGAAGATGTTACCAAATACAGCCGGGTGTGGAACTCATTCAATATCGAAGGGGGAAGATCTGCCGTTCCAAAGACTTTCCAATGACTTTCCACGTGCCCAATTATCTCGTCAATAGTCAAAACGTAAACACAAACTCTATATTACTATCAGTACCAAAAGAACAGATCGAGGTGACTGCGTTCTTGACCAGCACGCATACAAGATTAGAAAGCCAGTTATGAGGAAACACTCAACATCTTCAACCACACCGCAGTTTGAAGGAGGGGTTTATCATTATGATATAATTAAAAGCCATGGTTATATTGGAAAATGAAAGCTATCTAGTAGTAGTAGTAGTAGTAGTAGTAGTAGTAGTAGTAGTAGTAGTAGTAGTAGTAGTAGTAGTAGTAGTAGTAGTAGTAGTAGTAGTAGTAGTAGTAGTAGTAGTAGTAGTAGTAGTAGTAGTAGTAGAGCGTAGTAGTAGAGTAGTGAGTAGTAGATAGAGAGTAGTAGTAGTAGTAGTAGTAGTAGTAGCAGTAGTAGTAGTAGTAGTAGTAGAGTAGTAGTAGTAAGTAGTAGTAGTAGCAGCTAGTAGTAGTAGTAGAGTAGTAGTAGTAGCAGTAGAGAGAGTAGAGTAGTAGTAGAGTAGTAGAGATAGAGAGTAGCATAGTAGTAGTAGTAGTAGTAGTAGTAGTAGTAGAGTAGTAGTAGTAGTAGTAGTAGAGTAGTATGAGTAGTAGTACGTAGTAGAGTAATAGTAACAGAGTAGCAGTAGTATAGCAAGCAGAGTAGAGTATATTAGTCTAGTGTAGTAGTGCAGTAGTCGTACAGTAGATGTAGTGACTTAGAGTACAGTAGAAAGAGAGACAGTAGAGCAGAGAGCACAGTAGAGAGAGTATTGTAGTATAGTGTTATTAGTAGTCAGTAGAGAAGCAGCAGCAGTAGCAGAAGAATAGCTAGCGTGCATAGCAGTCAGCAGCTGTGCATGTAGAGCAGTAGTCCTAGAGAGATGAGGAGTAGCATGAGAGCAGTATGCAGTAGTAGTTAGGTATAGACCATAGTAGCGTAGTAGAGAGTAGCTAGAATAGTAACAACAGCAACAACAACAATAATATATTTCTACGAGTAGTCGTACGAGTAGTCTTTACAACTTTACAACCAGGGGCACTTTGAGCTGGATATTCATTCTAGTAGTTTGACTGTTAGTCGTATACTGTAGCCAACTGCCGCATTAAGAAGGCTACACTTCGAACTAGTCAACTTTAAATTAATACGCACGACATTCCTTGCATAGTAGTGTTGGTGGGTCTCCGATGCGTGAAATTACCCCATTAAGCTGTTGGCTGCCACTGCCGTATATCTATGGCCTATGCGTGGAACGTTTACCGACGGAGTGGATTAGCAAGTAGGACGTTACCATTGTTACTGGCTGACGTTGTTGTATTCCTCTCACAATATTATTGTGAGTGACTAAGGCAAGTACCTGCCCGTGCGTGGGGTTCTATCTCAATGGTTTTGACTTACAACTAAGTTCGTTGTGGGTCACTTGCCGGTGTCGTTTTCTTCCTTTCTTAAGCTAATGTCTCTCTGTCGGCGAAACACCGGCAAATAGCGTTGGTTACAATTTACCAAAAACCAGATAATCGACGCATGTTCAGATGAATAAACATTAGTTGGAAGTCACTTGAAAGAAATGCTAGCTGTATTGCGCTATCTCGGTTTCCTTTAACAGCCTGCTGCAGTATCGATATTCTGAATCCTGTAGCTCTGACCAATATCGCTGTCCGCCGCAGGTCCTCCACGGGACCACGAGTTTTTCGTGCCACTCACATTTCTGTCCGTCGGGCGGCACGCTCACTCACTTATATACCCACCCACCCACACACACACACACACACACACACACACACACACACACACACACACACACACACACACACACACACACACACACACACACACACACACACACACACACACACACACACACACACACACACACACACACACACACACACACACACACACACACACACACACACACACACACACACACACACACACACACACACACACACACACACACACACACACACACACACACACACACACACACACACACACACACACACACACACACACACACACACACACACACACACACACACACACACACACACACACACACACACACACACACCTCTCTCTCTCTCTCTCTCACACGCTGTATCATCCTAAACATCGTCCTATTTTCAATCTAGACGTCAGTACAGACGTTGCCTTTAATCCAAGCCGTTGTTGTTGGAGGACTCTGGCCGACCGCGGCTACATCGACATGCACACAAACTAACTCTAAGTAAAACAGGAGAGAAACTCCGCAAGGCTAGCACGGACACTGTATATTACCCGAGGGCAAGTCAGCGTAACCAAATACAGCGTGTTTACACGAGCGATCAGCGCTTCTACATAAACAGAACTTGTTAAACACCTAGCGTCAACAGGCGCCTGGGCTAGGCTAAGAATAAGGTAATAAATCGTCTGTAAACGGACCTGGTGTGTGCATTGACACCATAGATACCAGGTACATCCCTTTACATATGTCCACCCGTTAGCGACATGAAAACAGAAGGTGATCATTGGTAGCGCTGACATGTTGAGGATGGACACTTGTGGTCAGTACTAGGGTATATTCGCACCATGTACAGAAGACGACGTTTATTGTTTTAGTAAGTACGTTTCTCGATAACTATATGACACTGTGTGTTGTAACTCGTTCACTTTTCTGATGTGCCATTCACGATGACCAATCGATATACGTTGTCGCGATGCAGTCAAGAATATATTCCCACACTTTGTTGTTTCTTGCTAGCATTTTATGGCTCCGCTTCAGTCTAATAGTTTGTCTTAATTTAAATGCAGTTCTTCGCACTTCAGAAAATAGAACCATCCGACGACACGAAGTAACAGTATTAAATGAACAGCATATGATATTGTGTTAGCGACAGGAGTGTGTTTTGTTTCATTACCTGTTTTAATATTATATTGAAATAATAATGACAATTACAGACCTAGAAGGCAACATTTGTTTTTCTCTGATGAATGTATTGCTGACTCAGGGAAAATGGAAAAATAGCCAATTTGTCGTGAACCGTATGAGAAGGCAATATATAATTTTAGTAGACTCATCCATGTAAGGTTCCCAGATACATGTAGAACCTTCCGAAGAATAAGTGCACACAATGCAAACGTGACGTTACACGTTGTACATTTTTATTGGATGGTAAAATGGGAATAATAAATACTCGTTTGATAGGTAGAACAGCAAAATCATGGTTTCTAGAAAAGTAATACCTATCGTAACTTTGCACATGAAATTAGACGTTTCTACAAAAAGCAAGACAGAAAACTTGAGAAAAGTCATTTACTGGAAGCGGTAAGACGAGGTTGGTTCTTCTAGCGTAGCGCAATGGTGCTGTGGCTAGAACTTATGCCTCTCTACTAAGGCAACCCGGGTTCAAATCCTGTGCGGCTGTGTCGAACTTTGGCCAAGTTTCGTCACTCTATGTTGCCCTAGTTCACTCAGCTGTATGGATGAATATCTGGCTATAGACAGTGGTGGCTATTTGTGTACGAATAGTCTTCGGACGGGCGGGCTGGCGGGCGGCGGGCGGGCGGGCGGGCTGGCGGAGCGTGCGGGACATGGCAGGAATGCGGTCGACTGAGCGAGGCAGGCGGGCGGGCGGGCGGGCGGGCGGGCGGGCGGGCGGGCGGGCGGGCGGGCGGGCGGGCGGGCGGGCGGGCGGGCGGGCGGGCGGCGGGCGGGCGGGCGGGCAGGACGGACGGACGGACGGACGGACGGACGGACGGACGGACGGACGGACGGACGGACGGACGGACGGACGGACGGACGGACGGACGGACGGACGGACGGACGGACGACGGACGGACGGACACGGACGGACGGACGACGACGGACGGACGACGGGCAGACGGACGACGGACGACGACGGACGGACGGACGGACGGACGACGGACGGACGGACGGACGGACGGACGGACGGACGGACAGACGGACGACAGACAGACAGACGGACAGACGGACAGACGACGACGACGACGGACGCGACGGACGGACGACTGACGGACGGACGAGACAGACAGAGACGACAGACAGACGACGGAAAGAACAGACAGACAGACAGACGGACAGGGCAGACAGACAGACAGACAGACGACAGACGACGACGGACGGACGGACGACGAACGACGACGACGACGGACGACGGACAGACGACGACGACGACAGACAGACGACAGACGACGAGACGACGACAGACAGGACGACGACGACGACGACGACAGACGGACGGACGAGACGACAGACAGGGCAGACGACGCAGGGCGACGACAGACGACAGACAGGACGAACAGACGACGACAGACAGACAGACAGACGACGACAGACAGACGACGACGACAGACAGACGACGACGGACGGACGGACGGACGGACGGACGGACGGACGGACGGACGGACGGACGGACGGACGGACGGACGAATGCATTATTCAAGGTGCTAGAGCAACTGTTCGTTTCTGTGGACAGGTTCTCTACCGTCTTGTCGGGTGTTCTTGTTGATACAGTCTTTCCCTTGTTGTTAACGTGGTTCATCTTCTGCTCCATTCCACAGTTGCTGCAGTTGCAACAGTCTGCTGTTGTAGCCGATGCTGCAACAGATTTTGTTGTTGCTGCTGATGCTGCTTTTGCTATCACCTACTGCTGTTGTTGCCTCAGCTTCCGGCACGATGACGGCGCGAGGCTGGAGGAGCAGCTGCAGTTGCGGCACCTCGAGCAACTGCGCTACTGGTTCGAGAACCACCGGTCGGTGCCTCGACTGACGGACGACACCGAGCCATGCCCGGCCTACCAACAGTGCGGCAGACTCAGTCGGGACGACTTCAAGCAGGTCATCGCCATGGTGATAGGGTCACATGACTATGATCACCAACTGGACTCGTTGTTCACCAAGGTGCGGAAACAGTGATTTTGAAATTAATAATACAATTTGTCATGTTTTGTTGTCGTATTTGTGTCGGTGCAGCGTGTTTGAATTTGCATTCGAGCGTTTGTTTGTATTCGTGCCTTTTCTGACAACTTGTCCATCCGAGTGACGTACATGTCACTGTTGGAACAATATTTGTTTTGTTGTAAGCTCGAGAATGCATGACATGTTATCTCGTCAATGTGTCACATGTTATTGTTATCAGCTCGGCAGTACGTGTGACATGTCGTTGTTGCCGTGTCGAAAGTACGTATGACGTGTCACTGCTGTCAGCTCGACAGTTACTGTACGTATGACTTGTCACTGCTGTCAGCTTGACAGTTACTGTACGTGTGACGTGTCGTTGTTGTCAGCTCGACAGTTACTGTACGTGTGACAAGTCGTTGTTGTCAGCTTGACAGTACGTGTGACGTGTCGTTGTTGTCAGCTCGACAGTACATGTGACGTGTCGTTGTTGTCAGCTCGACAGTACGTGTGACGTGTCGTTGTTGTCAGCTCGACAGTACGTGTGACGTGTCGTTGTTGTCAGCTCAACAATACGTGTGACGTGTCGTTGTTGTCAGCTCGACAGTACGTGTGACGGGTCGTTGTTGTCAGTTCGACAGAACGTGTAACGTGTCGTTGTTGTCAGCTCGACAGTACGTGTGACGTGTCGTTGTTGTCAGCTCGACAGTACGTGTGACATGTCGTTGTTGTCAGCTCGTCAGTAAGTGTGTCGTGTCGTTGTTGTCAGCTCGACAGTACGTGTGACGTTTCGTTGTTGTCAGCTCGACAGTACGTGTGACGTGTCGTTGTTGTCAGCTCGACAGTACGTGTGACGTGTCGTTGTTGTCAGCTCGACAGTACGTGTGACGTGTCGTTGTTGTCAGCTCGACAGTACGTGTGACGTGTCGTTGTTGTCAGCTCGTCAGTAAGTGTGTCGTGTCGTTGTTGTCAGCTCGACAGTACGTGTGACGTGTCGTTGTTGTCAGCTCGACAGTACGTGTGACGTGTCGTTGTGGTCACCTCGTCAGTACGTGTGACGTGTCGTTGTTGTCAGCTCGACAGTACGTGTGACGTGTCGTTTTGTCAGTTCGACAGTACGTGTGAGATGTCGTTGTTGTCAGCTCGACAGTACGTGTGACGTGTCGTTGTTGTCTGCTCGTCAGTAAATGTGTCGTGTCGTTGTTGTCAGCTCGACAGTACGTGTGACGTGTCGTTGTTGTCAGCTCGACAGTACGTGTGACGTGTCGTTGTTGTCAGCTCGACAGTACGTGTGACGTGTCGTTGTTGTCAGCTCGACAGTACGTGTGACGTGTCGTTGTTGTCAGCTCGACAGTACGTGTGACGTGTCGTTGTTGTCAGATCGACAGTACGTGTGACGTGTCGTTGTTGTCAGCTCGTCAGTACGTGTGACGTGTCGTTGTTGTCAGCTCGACAGTACGTGTGACGGGTGGTTGTTGTCAGCTCGACAGTACGTGTGACGTGTCGTTGTTGTCAGCTCGACAGTACGTGTGACGTGTCGTTGTTGTCAGCTCGACAGTACGTGTGACGTGTCGTTGTTGTCAGCTCGTCAGTACGTGTGACGTGTCGTTGTTGTCAGCTCGACAGTACGTGTGACGGGTACGTGGACTGGGACGAGTTCGTCAGCTACATCTTGCTGCAACTACGAGAGGGCGACTACGGCGAGGCGAAGCGGATGGTCCCCTTCAACAGCGAGCCCCGCATCAGACACCTCGTGTACAACCGGGTGAGAGACGGCGCCAGGTCGGCGGTTGGCAGGGCTGACTTATAACATAACTCATCACTATAGGCTGTTCTACAATATAGTGAAATATAACATTGAGGAATATCATGTATTATTGCTATTATTAGTTTGGTATATAATATTATACATCGCTACATTATACTATATATTATTGTAAACTATCACGTGTTTTGCTCGTAATGTGGTAAAGTGTAAAGCGCTTTGAATAATCCCGAGGATTGGATATGGATACCCTTACCTCTTTTAAATATTTGCAATATTATATAGGTTTTTATTCTCGTACATGACGTCTGTACGTAGTCATATAGACACATTTGTATTCCCGTCAC
>JAODUO010000933.1:0-150000 GCA_025642075.2 Ridgeia piscesae | reverse complement strand
GCTGAATATTCTTCGGAAATGTCGAGATGATGTAAATTGTTAAGCTCAAAGAACAGTGCTAAAGGATACGTATATTTACCTTTACTTTACAACAACATTTGAGCTCATTTTGTAGGCCTGCACCTTCCCAGTGCGACATGTTCAAATAGCAAAACCAATTGTATTTCGATACGACAAGCATTATAGTTTGCACAAGTGTCGTGCAGACTTTAAACTAAACGTGAGTTGTGTCTAATTCCAGCGCTGCCTCACGTTCCGACCTGCCTGTGTTACTGGTTCGACACGAAGGTAAAGAAACTCGTACACAAACTGTCACTATGGTTCTGGTTGATACCGATTCACTCTTAATGTTGTGGCAAGCGCTCTACCCTTGTATACCAATATTTAACGCCAACTTTGTAGATCGCTATAAAGTTATAAACATCTGCTGGGTCTCTGTATGGTGGTTGGTTTTGACGAACTAGACCACGCTGACCTTACGTCGAAATGCTACGTATTTACACTGTCATAAACCTGACTGTAAAGCAAATATGAATGACTAGGACTAGCCAGGCCCGTGCGCCTTCTGCAAAGACACGCATGAAAGGGTTTCGCATTCCGATAGCTGTCCATTGTATTTGTGATGTACAGCTGAGGGCCATTATTGAAAACCAGAAGTTTTCTTAAGCTCGTTTAATCAATAGTTTCGGTCGCGCGTATCGCAATATTACCTTGAAGTCATGTAACATAAAAGATTAGTTATAATAAAAATCCATGGATATTAATATTCCGTATGGTGTAATCATGAATTGATTAAATCGTAGCAAATCGGATTACGCTTTCGAGATTGATAAAAGTCAGTAACTTTAAAAGTATGGAAAAATGTCCATACATCCAGTGACATAGTTGTAGATGACATAATTATTTTCATAGTGATTAATAAAACATGAATGTAAGCAGCTGGAACCTCACATATAGCATTTTATTGTTCACCGCCGCGGACGAATATTGAAAAAGTATAAACCTACAAACCACCCCACGGGCCCGCTGGATCACATGCAAAATATCAGCCTACGTTTTATAACACAGATATTGACCGATGTCGTTTGGATCGTTGCAGAGCCGCGGCGGTGAGTCAATCCTGCTGTTCGGAGACGACCATGGCGCCATCAACCTGCTGTACTTCCTCGAGCCGCTCACACAGCTGTTCAACGCTCCCTTCAACAAGCGACGGCACGGCCCGCAGCGCATCTACAGCCACGTGAGTCGGCAGTCGGGAGTCGTGGGTCTTGAGTCGTGAGTCATGAGTCGCGAGTCATGACCGTGAGTCGTTCGTGAGTCGAGGTGGACGCCTCGCGTCATCTCTTCATACACGTATAGCAGAAACCAATTCTGTAGAGTGGAATGCACAAGGCACATTGACGTAGGCCTATTGTCACGGCTGTCGTATTCAGACAAACGGCGAGAAAACTTTTTAAAAATGGCATATATTGTATTGGTTGTAAAAGCACGTGTGTAATGGGCAAGGGTCCTGATTCAGCATGCATACAACCTAACGTATGTGTATGATGTCTGACTTAATAGGTATGCGCAAATATATGTATAGTGGATCTGAGCCGCGTGATACTTGAAACATCCAGCCCTGTCTGACTGGTCCAGTCAACTGTTGTATGGCATTACTTGGACTGTTTTAGTACAGTTTGCCAGTCTGTCGGTGTATCCTTTTGTGTATCTATCGGTGTGTCATTTTGTTCACCAGTCTGTGTATATATTCGTCTGTTTGAAAGTCTTGCTGAATGTTTTGACCTATACACACATCAATCCCGTCGGTTCGGTCAGAACCAGTCAACTAACGTTGACCAGTGACACACAAGGGGTGCACGTCACGCACTTCAATCAAACGTTTCGTGTCAACAACACTCATCTGCTTACTACACCATACTCACGCTGTCTGTTCCCTCTTCTCTCCCCTCCCCTCCCCGTAGGAACTTCCCCAGCACGGGCGCTGGGTACGGCACGTGCGGGTGGAGGACGTCCACCCGGCCGAGCCAGTCCGCAAGCTGCTCTACATGGCTCACTGTGACCGCGTCATGTCGTCGAGCGCCTGCCCCCGCAACTCTCTCTCCATCACTCACGTCGAGAGGAAGAAGAAGACGTACGTCTTCAAGAGCAACAAGGTCGGTGTGTGTGTGTGTGTGTGTGTGCGTGTGCGTGTGCGTGTGCGTGTGCGTGTGCGTGTGCGTGTGCGTGTGCGTGTGCGTGTGCGTGTGCGTGTGCGTGTGCGTGTGCGTGTGCGTGTGCGTGTGCGTGTGCGTGTGCGTGTGCGTGTGCGTGTGCGTGTGCGTGTGCGTGTGCGTGTGCGTGTGCGTGTGCGTGTGCGTGTGCGTGGCGTGGCGTGTGCGTGTGCGTGTGTGTGTGCGTGTGTTGAGTGTAGGGTGTGCGTGCGTCTGTGTGCGTGTGTGTATGTACGTGTGCACGTCGTGTGCGGGGCGTGTGCCGTATGTGTTCGCGTGTGTGTGTGCTTCGTGCGGTCGTTCTGGGGTGTTCGGGGTGCGTCATCCCTGTTGTGCAATGTGCCATACTAAACTCTTAATGTACATTCCCCCGTTGCGTTTTCGTGTGCGTGTGCGTGTGCGTGTGCGTGTGCGTGTGCGTGTGCGTGTGCGTGTGCGTGTGCGTGTGCGTGTGCGTGCGCGTGCGCGTGCGCGTGCGCGTGCGCGTGCGCGTGCGCGTGCGCGTGCGCGTGCGCGTGCGTGTGTGTGAGAGAACGTGTGTATATTTGAGAATGTATGTGTGCGTGCGTCTGTGTGAGTGTGTGTATGTACGTGAGCACGTCTGTGTGCGTGCGTGTGTCCGTATGTGTTCGCGTGACTGTGTGTGCTTTCGTGCGGTCGTTCATGCGGTCGTTCGTGCGTGCGCTCATCCCTGTTGTGCAATATCCCAATACATCAAACTCCATTAAAATGTAACATTCACAGCCGATTGCATTTTCATCCGATAATGCTAACACCGTTTCGGAGACGTGTACGTGTGTGCAGTGTGCCCACATCGATTACTGTTGACAAATGTACGAGTCTAACAGCTTCGCCGACATTGCGTGTTGGTGCATACAATGAACGTCGCATATCAACTTTAGACCCCAGTGTTCAAGTCTAATTAGTCTCGAACTGGACAACCTCAACGACAACCTGGCCACTTTAGCCGGGTGTTGTTCCGTCAGAGTCAGCGCCAGAGTGACACTCGCCGCGTGTGTTCCCGCAGGGGGTCGAGTGCTTCGACTACAGTCAGCCGCTCAACATCATCGTGACGGGCAGTCTCGACCATATCGTGCGCGTGTGGAACCCCTTCGTGACGAGCAAGCCGACCGGCGTGCTGGTCGGTCACTCGATGGGCGTGGTCGACGTGGTCATTCACCACACGGCCGGACACATATTCAGCTGCTCCAAGGACGCGGTCAGTACAAACCACATGACATAGATACTGAGTCGTAGGTCTTCTCCGTGTCTTCAGTTCCTACTGCTTCTCTGGTTCCTTCTCTATCAACTGTCGTAATGCAAATACCCCACCAGACAGCCCCTCTCTCCCTTCCCAATCCCCCATGTCCTTCGCCCTGTTCTCGCTGTGTTTTCTTTTGAATAATCCAGTCCAGAATTCTTGCAGGCTTACTACTAAAAAAATCACGTCATATTTATATTTTAGACCAGCCGCCACTTATGTAATTGCCAAACGCAATTAGTGAATACTCGATCGACAGACGCGCTGTCGTTTAATCGAATCGCCTACGCACGATTGGTCATTTCAGTTGCATTACGTTTAATGCCGCCGTTTAATCGATCAATTAATGCGATGTTTCCCCGCGCTGCAGACGTTGAAGGTGTGGGACACGAAAGACTACTCGTGTCTGCAGACCATCTTCCTTAAGTTCCCCACAAACCTCGCCGGTCGCCTGCCTGAGTACGGACCATTCGCCATGCACCTGCAGGTAGGGAGTTATCTGCAGATGACGCTGTCTTTACATTGTCCACACAAACTGACGTCGTTTACTTTCGTCGCTCAATCAACCTGCCGTCCACCTGCCGTCAAATCGGTGGAGTTACCCCCACCGATTTGACGTCTGTGTGGACGGCAGGTTGATTGAGCGACGAAAGTAAACGACGTCAGTTTGTGCGAACATCGTTGCTTCAACGCTTACGACTTGCGGCTGTTCGTTTTGCGGAAACTTTTCGTCGGTCCAGTTAGTGCAATCCGGTATACAACAGAGACATTTATTTTCTTTCCGTACAATTACTTTTCGATCGATCGATATAAAATAACACAAGTGACAAGTATTTAAGCTGGCCGTGTATAACTCTTATGTCCACACGTCTGTTTATCACTAATAGGCCACCTATGGACTTCTCACTGAGAGTTAGCCGAACTCTCTACTTTTATTTTACAGTCTTTCAGGAAAGGTCACATGTCAAATGCTTTGAATTATTCCTTGCACTGAATCTTATTAAGAACATACCTTGTTTGTAGCCACCACCCGCAAACACATTGCTGCTGGCGGCCAACGATTATATCGCCCTCTTGCGAGTGGGACCAGTGGCGCCCCCAGCGACTGAAGGCACCGTCTCGCACCTGGCACAACTGTACGGCGCGCTCTACAACTCCTACTACAAGCAGGTCAGTGCCGCCATCTACCGGACTATAGCAATGTCAACTCTGGGTCCACCAGCAATAGCTGTGTGTATCCAACCTATAGAACTAACTCTGTGATCCAACCACACATAGCCTCGATTACCCAAGCTCAATGAGGTGGCAGCACTTTTTAGCCCCTCTAATCCGCCTGGTAGACTGATACTTTGCCATTGTTACCACCAGGGCGGCCTTACTCCAGAATAGGGTAGAGACCGTTGATTGCCTCACAGGCCAACTACTAAATAAAAGCTAAAACAAGGATAAATTTTTATAACATAATACTATTAACAGTATTCAACATTAAACTTATATTCACGCAAAAAAGAAACAGAAATAAAAATTTGCAGTTGTTTATGAAGCCGGAATTATGACATGATTACAAAAGCGCCGTGAGGTGACAGCACTTTTTGCACGGATAATATTTGAAAGCCGGCTAAGTGACCAGACTATCTTTTCGACAAAGTTACGTAGCCGAGCGAAAGCATACATGGATATGTATGCACAGCGCAGTACATTATTAAACACGCATGACGCTTAAGTGTACACAGTGTGACTATTATTTGTTATGATAGGGGACACTGGGGCTCATTTCAAGATTGCAGGCGTCAAAGGATCGCCACATATCTCCAGCAGATAATTAGATCATCACTAATTATGAGTTATATGAGGAGCCCTCAAGTGTTACAATTTACCCCGATACGGGGCATGTTGTACCAGCATACGGGGTAAATTCTAACATACCTGTTTTAGCATTAGTGCAAATTGTAATCCTATAATAGCTAGTATAGCATCGGTGCTATTGAACACACTGTCGGGGCAGTCGACTAGCGTTTCCCCTGCTGGCAGCTTCCGCCAGGTGATACATTTCGTACCGGACGTGACGGGTGAAACTTGGTGAACTGCAACGGCGGAAATGAATTCGTGTACTTCTATAAAACAATGACTTTTGTTACGATGACGCGATACCATACCCAATGTTCCAACTCAGTTCCAGCCAGTATAACGGCGTGTGATACTGGCTTGAAGGATTGCGGTAGAAATTGTGCAGACCATTTCCGCCTAAGTCAACGAACGGAATCTTCGTCGATGCGGAGCATTTCGTGACATATCAGTGCGAACAGTCATAAGATCCGTGTGGTATGCACCAACAATACAATGATAATAGTATAATTTACGAGTGTACGTCAGCAGCCCATTATAACTACGGATATAGCCAGATCGTTCATTACGTAAAACAAACAGTAAAACAGATTTCAGTTTTCAAGTTTATTTTTGTTTACGAAATGTTACATCGAATGACGAAAAAGCACCGTCGACAACCCGCCAACCATTTTCAACGTTCGGTTCGGTAATATTGATTGCCACGACACCGGTGTCGTGGTAATCAATGTTATCGAACTGAACGTTGAAAATGACCGACTGTTGAAGACGGCGGGTAAGCCATGGAAGGAATCTGCAAGCCGGCCACCCAACCTCAAAACCCTGTTGGGGAAGGAGGAGGTGTGATTTTCCAAGTGCTTCAACAGCGAAAGGAGTTTACTCTCCTCCCGACCATGGTTACCTAAAATAAATTACAGCGATCCGAACATCAGAAATAATGCGTATTAACGTCCAAAAATAATTATTAATGTCAGTGTCCTATAAGCCGCAACCTCGTCAACTGGACCGATTGCGACATCTCGTCTGGTCCCATCGAAAGTTCGCGAACAAGTCCTTCCTGCAGCGCCGGCTAGCCTTGTCATCGCCCGTGGCTTAAAGAATGAGGGTGGCGCCGGTAAATTGTCCGTCGTGTGTTCTCGGAAATCGCACAAAGTCCGATTTTGGATTAGCAGATCGATCTTCGTACAGCAGGAGACGATTCTTCTGGGTCCACATCTAGAAGCCGATATATAACACGTCGTGTACTTCTGAATCGCGCACATCTGTTGCCACGCAGAAACAATGCAGGTCACGTGACAACAGTCCCGCGTCATTTGAACGGTTAACATAATCAACATTAGAGATTGGTCAAACTAATAACATAGATATATGACAACTAATACAACAAATATATTTACATTACGCGAGACTATATTATCTCTGGTTGACGACCAATTCGTTGTGTGATGATATACGTTAATTTTATATATAATAATTAAAGACTACAGGTCGCGATGACGTCACCATAATTTGTGTGAAGACAAAAATGTAATACGTTTTACGCCGATACGCTGCTACAAAAGCCAATTCCCTTCAACTTTGATGAATGCCATATCTCTACATTTGCGCAACCTATTCGCTGTAAATCCAATTCTGCGACAACCCCTGGACACCATAATGCGATGTAGAAGCAATATAAAAATTAAACATTATTATTATTATTTAAATACGCCTATGCTTTCTATTGCTGTCGACAGCGTTTCCAATAGGCCTACGCCAGCGGAAGCTTGTTCACAATTTGATATTTTGGGCCTAAGAATCAGTCAGTAACCGTACATGGAAAGAAACTATACTCGACTAACTATAAATGTCTTAGCTGACGATGGAATAAAACAGATGACAGCCATTTGGTAAAATCTGATGAGGCGACGTTTTGAGACAGTTTGGCAGTTCCACGGCGATATTGTGGTCTAGCCGCTAATCGCAGACTGGGCATTATGTGGATATTCTTCTGTTCCCGAAACCTGGGAGGTATAGAGCAAATAGCTACATACATCTGAAATACATGCGAACGTATGTTCTTCGAAGAAGATTTCGCAAATAATAAAATAAATAGTCACCAGACCTACAAACACTTCTGATAGATTGCCAACGCAACGAGGTGGATTTTAGCATCTACTGACAAATTGTAGGAGCAGTAGGCTCATAGATTATTATGTTAAACGCACACGGATACGTTTATGATCGTTGGAGTGTAGGCAAAAAGCACGTGTCACAACGACGGTCTGGTAGGTACCGAGGTCAAGAAGAATGATATGACAACTGGGGCGCAGGCAGACGCCATTGGAACTACTAAGCTTGCCAATCGAAACGATCTTCTTCTCTTCTCTCAGATATTGCATGGCGTTTAAAGTGCAACGAGAATCTATGAGTCACTAGGCCTACAGGTTACACGTTTACCCCTTGTGTGGGATCTTTTACTTCCCCTGGCATAGACACCAGATAGAAGGGACCGCCGGCTTTTAGTGTCTCTTACGAAAGACACAGGCAAACGTGGGGTGAACGAAATTGCATAAGTTTCGAAACGGCGACAGGTGGGATTGAACCACCGTCACCTCGATTGACAGTCCGGCGCTCTACCACGCGACCACAGCACCCCATAATTTTTTTTGTTATAAGACAAAACAAATACCTTATTAGAAAGGTGAAGTAAATACCCTTTTAGATATAGACTGCGTTAAGAGAGATCTGGAAAGAGTAGAAGAAACTGGAGAACAACAACACAAGGTAGAGACCGTAGAAAAACTAGGAAAAAATAGACGACGAAAACCATGGCCAACCTTACATACCTGACGACAGGGAAGCCAAGAGGACAACAACTGGTGGCTCAGTGTGTCTTAACGTTGTGTCTTAATATTATTTTTAGTAACTTAATCTTACTATGTATTGTCATGTTTATGACATATTGTATTAGGTTACTGTAACCGTGTCGTTGTGACAGGTGGTAACGGGGGCGGACGACTCGATGCTGGCCGTGTGGGACATCGAGACGGGGGTCAAGTGTCTCGTCTTTGCCAACGCCCATGACACGGAGGAGATCACGGCGATGGCCTTCGACGACAGTCGGCGCCGTCTCATCACCGGCGCCCGCGACGGCTCCATCAAGGTGAGGGGCTCTGTAAATGTAACAAATACAACAATCCAAATTGGACATGGTCGGTGCCACCCAGCAATTCTTCATAAAATAAATAAACACAAAAGGATGGAAACTCTTACAAATTGCAGGGATACATTATCGTGTATCTATGTCTTCTAGTGACGGGCTTTGTAAATATAAAACATTCCAATAATCGAAAAATAAATTGGATAGCATCGGCGTTACCCACACAACCCTCATCCAAACAAACCGGAAAGACCTACAAATTGCAGTGATATGCTAATATGTCGTTCAAGTGACGGCGTTACGAAATAACTTACAGGGAGTATGCATAGACCGATCTCAATTGTTGTTTTAATACCAACTACCACATGTTGTGTCATGCCATGCTGATTTCACGACCGCCTTGACTCAGGGCTGTCTTGTTTGACTACCTTTCTCGCCTCGTGTTGACTTCAAGGCAATAGTGAGAACTGCAAAAAAACGTATTCATTCAAGAAAAGCCAACACCTTTTTAGACATGGCACAAAAACAATGCTTCTGCATTGTCAGTGTATGCGAGGCCGTGTCTTTACGTTGTATTTACACATGTTGTGTTGTCACCAGGTGTGGAACATACAGAACGGCCAGAGTCTACAGACACTGCAGCGAGTGTCCGAGGCGGAAGTAACGGGCGTTGTCCAACTGGCCGACCGGAAGTTGATCCTGGCCGTCGGCTGGAGCCGCCTCATCACCGTCTATGACGACTCCGACCCTGATGTACGTCACGGACACGGCAGACGTGTGTGTGTGTGTGTGTGTGTGTGTGTGTGTGTGTGCGTGCGTGCGTGCGTGCGTGCGTGCGTGCGTGCGTGCGTGCGTGTGTTTGTGTGTGTGTGTTTGTGTGTGTGTGTGTGCGTGTGTGCGTGCGTTTGTGTGTGTGCGTGTGTGTGTGTGTTCGTGCGTGCGTGTATGCGTGTGTGCGTGTGTGCGCGTAATAAATGTTTTCACAAATACGATATGTCTGATTGTATAGTCCTATAGCCGCCCTTGGTCCCATAAAAAGAACAGTCAAAACACGGAATAGAACTACACTTTCGTTGTTGTGAAATATGTATTTAAGGAAACGTAATATTGCATTAAAAAACAAAGTATTATATATACATTTCCGCTCTTTGTTTAATATAGTTTGCAGTATTTACTACTACTACTACTACTACTAACTACTACTACTACTACTACTACTACTACTACTACTACTACTAATAACAACTACTACTACTACTACTACTACTACTACTACTACTACTACTATAACAACAACTACTACTAATACTACTACAAGTACTACTACTACTACTACTACTACTACTACTACTACTACTACTACTACTACTACTACTACTATAACAAAAACTACTACTACCATTACCACCACCACCACCACCACCACCACCACCACCACCACCACCACCACCACCACCACCACCACCACCACCACCACCACCACCACCACCACCACCCCCACCACCACCAACCACCACCACCACCACCACCACCACCACCACCACCACCACCACCACCACCACCACCACCACCACCACCACCACCACCACCACCACCACCACCACCACCACCACACCACCACCACCACCACCACCACCACCACCACCACCACAACAACAACACCACCACCACCACCACCACCACCACCACCACCACCACCACCACCCCCCCCTACCATCACACCCCGTGTTGTATCTCGCAGTGCGCCACTGTGAAGGCCGACACGACCTGGAAGGGCGGGCAGGTCCACCGAGATGACATCATCGCCGTCGCCCACTGCTCGGCCGCCATGCTACTCGCCACGGCCAGCTTCGACGGCGAGATCTGCGTGTGGAGCACGGAGACACAACTGCTCATTGTCCGACTGCGCAAACCCTGCAAATGCTCAAAGTAAGTAGATCTGTGCTTTGAGTAAACCCACTCTATTGGCACAGTCTATGTATCATTGTGTTCTTAGTAACAATTGGTCTGCCGCATCGGGTTCGTTGATTGAATGAATTTATATGCAAACAACTGATTCAATTTCTTGCTGTCTGTCGTGTGCTCAGGTCTTACGGCGATAATCAAAATGTCAACGACGTGAATGACGTCATCCATGGTCCACGGAATAAAGTTATGCTTATTTGTCTTAGAAAGTACGGTCTGTGTACAGTCTATATTTACGAGTCGAGACGAGAAGCAGAAAGTTACACAAATCTGAAATAGAACACTCAAGAAAGATCAAGATGACGAACTATTCGTTTGCACCAATCTTCGCACCGTGCTTCCTGCGTGCATTATTCTTTATTTCGACATGTTCAGGTTCAAACTTCCTCTTGACCTCTCTGCATTGATCTCGGGATTCACGCCTCCGACCACGCCCGGCTCTCGTCCCACGTCTCGTCCCACATCTCGTCCCAACTCTCGCCACAGGAGGAGCTATAAGAACCCTCCCGGGTGAGTGGACGTTAGTACCATCATAGCTACTGAGAGAGAGCTAGGGCATTATGGATTTTTACAAATTGATCAGCGGCCTCACACGGATGGAACAACTAAACTATGGCATAAAAATCTTACAAATGTCACGAGAGTAACGTTTTGTACAAACAAATGTTTGTATCTATCGTTTTAACAAACGTCTTAGGAACTACTTATTAGCCATATTATAGACATGTGGTTTGAATGTGTACTTTAGCTATATCTAAAACAAATTGGTTCTATCCGTATGATGGCGCCGTTAATTTACAAAATGGCGTGGTCTGGAGTGAATCAGCTCTCTGATTCACTAAGTGTATTACCACTTATCTTTATTAAATAACTCAAAGAACGAAAGTAATTTAACTATAACACTTATAATCTATTCGTTGTGAATCTATGATAACAGTTTTTATTATTTATTAGCTATGATGTAATGATATAAATGTCAACTAACCCTGTGAAAAACTGACTAGTTTGTGCACGCACACAGACAGCCAATCCCCGTCGACAAACTGCTGTTCCTGGAGGCGAGGGAGCGAGGGAAGAAGGGGGAGGCGGCGACGCTAGTGTCGAGTGAGGCGGGCTACCTGTACTGGTGGAACCTGTGGATGTCACCGCACGAGATGGGTGAGGCTGCCACCAGAGGTCGCCACTCACTCTTACTGTGGGGGGAACATTAGGAGGATATGGCATGGTGTGTGTGTGTGTGTCGTGGTGTGCGTGCGTGCGTGCGTGCGTGCGTGCGTGCGTGCGTGCGATCGTGTGTGTGGTGTTTGTGTATGTATAATGCGGGTAGACGTGTGCGTGCGTGCTAATGTACGTGCGTGTGTGTGTAGTGGTGTGCGTGCGTGTGTGTATACGTTCATGTTAATGTGTTCAGTCAAACACCACTTGATTCCCACTTTTAATCGACATTACATTCACGCATGAGAGCATTAGTTAAGAACATGTAAAAAACACATTTGCTTTTTTTTATTAAAGCTAATCAAATCATTGTAAGTAAATTAAAAGAGATTGCTTTAAAATAACCGATACGAATGAAATATCGGGAACCATCACACAGCCTATTAACTAGATCAATTAACTAGTCCCGGTCACACACTGGAATGAACAATTGTCATGTGAAATGCTGATCAACAGGGCCAAATATCAAGACGAACGTCCTTCTCGGATTAGCCTTATGAGCCTCGTACACATATAACGACAGTCTTGTTGGCCGTCAGGTCACTGTTACCTGCCGGATGAGCCGGACGAGGCAGTACTGGCCCTAGCCACGGACTCAACCAATGGCATCCTAGTGAGTGGCGACACTCACGGCCGCGTGGCAGTCTGGGACATCCGGAACTACTGCACCAGCGTCCAGCACCACGTGAGTCATGTCAGCTAAGACGTGTATCATTTAATATTTAAATTCGAGCAAGCATCTCAAAAACGAAAACAGTAGTAGAAGTAGTAGCAGTAGTAGTAGTAGTAGTAGTAGTAGTAGTAGTAGTAGTAGTAGTAGTAGTAGAGTAGTAGTAGCAGTAGCAGTAGCAGTAGCAGCAGCTAGCAGTAGCAGTAGCAGTAGAGTCAGTAGCATGGCAACAGGCAGACAGTAGCAGTCAGTAGCAGAGAGTAGTAGTAGTAGTAGAGTAGCAGTAGCAGTAGCTAGCACATAGTAGCAGTAGCTAGTTAGTAGAGCATTAGCATTGTTGCAGCTTTGAGCATAGTATAGCATTAGCATTAGCATACCAGAGCAGAGCAGTCAGTAGAGCAGTAGCAGTAGAGCAGTAACAGTAGAGTCAGAGTAGTCAGTAGTAAAGAAATCAGTAGTAGTAGTAGTAGTAGTAGTAGTAGTAATAGTAATAGTAGTAGTAGTAGTAGTAGTAGTAGTTGTTGTTGTAGTTTTTTTCCACATGGCTGTATCTTATGTACGACACGTCAGTAACAGTAACAGTAACAGTAACAGTAACAGTAACAGTAACAGTAACAGTAACAGTAACAGTAACAGTAACAGTAACAGTAACAGTAACAGTAACAGTAACAGTAACAGTAACAGTAACAGTAACAGTAATAGGATCAGTATCAGTATCAGTATCAGTATCAGTATCAGTATCAGTATCAGTATCAGTATCAGTAGCAGTAGCAGTAGCAGTAGCAGTAGCAGTAGCAGGAACAAGAAATATTTATTTGTTACAAAAAAAATACATAAAATATCGTTTTGAAACAAAATACCCTACAATAAAAATATAATGAAGCAACATGCTTAACAATCCAAGTGGTTATATAATGCACGATGTGTCGACACTCCGTCAGATTCTTCTGGTCCTCCCTCTATCCCCAGTGGCGCCTTACGTCGACGCAGTGTTACTCTACAACAGCCGACCTTCTGTTTCTGTTGCAGCGCGTCACGACGACACCAGAGCAGATCACGAGCTGGTCAGCCCATGACTCGACAGTGGTCAGCGTCGAGTACGTGGTTCACGACAGCGGCGTCTACGTGCTGACCGCCAGCACGGACAAGAAGGCAAAACTGTTTACCATCGGAGGACAGTGCGTCGGAACCTTCGGCCAGGTTCGTTCGACAGACACGGCTTCTGTGTGACCAATGACCATTCGTGTGACTAAACATTGTTTGACTTCCTTTGTATGTTGGACATTTTGTCGATGAACAAACGTCGTTGAGGTCGTCCTTCCAAACAGTGGAATTCCCACTTTGGGAGAAAAGCACGACATTTTTCACTTCGTACCTTTTTTTTATATATAACCGGTCAGTATGGGTCATTTGTTCGTGTTCTAACTACTATTGAGCAATCAGCATCCATCGTCTTCTGTTAGATACCCCATCGATTTAATATTAGTACTATGCCTCCCATTATTCGTCATAAAATAATAATTCTAACAATAAACCCTAGTCTATGCTTTCTGACCTTCTCTTCCAACTGATATATTAGCTTAGTTAGGTGATTAAACATATGTATCCACTAATTTACTTTTGAAATTCTTCGTGAACCAAAGAGGAATATTCTACTCAAAACGTCTTCTTATGTGAAAGAATAAAGCGTGTATCCTAAAAGAATACAAAATACTGGTCTTCACCTACTAAAATAATTTCGTGTTGAAATATGAATGTCCGTCAAAATGTCGGAATTAAAGTACACACGTATTACAAAAAGACATACAAAGCACAGTTGATGATTGCTATTTTCTATCTCACGTTCGACCAACGTTTTATGCAAATATGCAGAAACTATCGTGGAATCTGAAAAACCTGAAGACTTGGCAAGACCAACCAGAAGTGTCTGAGACGCCTCAGCGCCCAGAAGTCGAACTTCGTGGTACGCAGTCAGAACTACAGCAAATCAGCGGTGAGGTTCTTGTTCTTACCAGATTCCACGTCGTCAACGATGAATCATAACACGGGTCTTGGACTGGGTTGATTTTGTTGATTTAAGTTTTCTCGTTCTTCGTCTTTGTTTTCCTCACTTCTCTCGCACTTGAGGGATTTATTTTAAAACATAGAACCCATCGATGACAAACAACAATCATTCTTGTCAGTGCAGTTTACGTTACGATTACTAATAAACGATATGCCGAGCTACGTTCCAATGGGAAAGACGAAATGTAGAAAATACTTCTATGGCTCCGATGCACCTTGTAACTTTGCGATAATATTTGCTTTCTATGTTGTCTTTCCTTTTACAGACGATGGTGAATCGTGGCTGAAAACAAGGTTTTCGAAAATACCGGGTCCACATTCGTATTTTCATATGGTATAAGACCACAATTAGTGCTCGTCGGCCATTACCTTTATGAGAGAGCCCTTAATACAATTTCAGTCGAATTTATGAAGTTGTTTCGAACACTTTTAATATGGAATATGTTGGTGGAGCAAACTGAAGATCCTATTTTCTTTCACGGGGTAACAATAAATACACGCTTGTCAGTCGCTAACTCGCACTGTGGCGATTTTGCAGAACGCACCAATATTTAAAAACCCGTCAGCAAATTGGGACAGAATTTAAGGTTATCCGGTTTGGGTGGGACAATTTGACGAATTTACCACACGAGTTCAGTTAAATGATGTTTCATGTCCTGAAAAAGAAGAAAGGAAACTATGTGATGAACGTTCCAATCCAATACAGTATATGTCATAATGACCGTATATGTAAAACCAAATCTGGTCTGGCCACAGATGACGAGTTGGACTCGCCTCATGAACAGATACAGCAACAAGAATCACATTGCAACGGAGACGACGTCGAGGGGGACACACAAGACGACGACAGCTCAAGTGATAACGACGGAGACGACGGAGACAACGAAGACGATGACGAGGAAATAATGAGGCCAGACATAAATAGCACCTCCATACGGAAGGTCAGTAAGACTCAGGCAAATGCAAATATTTCCATACATGTAACGATATAACAGCTTGCATTGAAACACAACGTTTAATAAGCTCATTTCCAATATTGTGTGAGAGTTACATCACTAAGTTGTAACTTATCTTGATCCTCGAGCTATAAACAAACAAACAAACAAACATACATACACAAACGAATGCATACATGCATACACACATACATATATATATACATATATACATGCATACATACATATATATATATATATATATATATATATATATACATACACACATACATACATAAATACATACACACACACACAATACATACATACATACATACATACATACATACACACTCTACACGCTCTGAGAAAGTCTGTTTTAGCCTATCGTGTACGCGTACTATTGTCATATCTAATTTGCGGCTCACTCGGGATTGATATGTTGAAGGTTTATAAACGGGCATGCCATCATTCACCGTACATTACCAATTTAGTTTGTGTTTTTGTAGGTGGATTACGAGAAAAAAACCTCGGTACGTATACAAATATATCGGATGTGCTAATACAGTACCGTGTTTCAGGTTCGGAAGCCAATATCGTGCGGCCTTGGTCGAAGTAACGGCCTTCACAGCAGCGGTCGTGACGTGTTCGTGCGGTCTCACACCTTTGCCTACGGCTCCGATGCACCTCTTGCCTCGGTACTGTCTCAGTCGCTACAACCTGACAATATCGTGTCGTAGTGTCCGCCTTTGTGCTTTTTAACAGCCGTGGAGAACTCTTTATGGTCAGGACATATGATATTACTTTCACCGTCCTGGTTGTGTTAAATTATTTTCAAGTAGCATATAAAATATACACAGATATTTATTGATGTTGAACAACTTATAATATAATATGAAAATATTATTTTTTAAATACAAAAACTTAACACACACCACACCACACCATTCATATATATATATATATATATATATATATATATATATATATATATATATATATATATATATATACACATTATATATATATATATATATATATATATATATATATACACACACACACACACACACACACACACACACACACACACACACACACACACACACACACACACACGCCAAATATACAATCAAGAACATTATAAAAACAGACCGCTACTCTAAAACGTCTTTGAAATAAATTATAGCCAAATGTTAACAGATATCCGTGTGAATGAATCAACACCGTCTGGGTTGATGTGTGTCTGTCGTATACGTGACCGTGTTGTCTCCAGAGGCTGCTGGGTCGCAGGGTGGAGAAGTGTTTGGAGAAGAGGACCCTGGACCGCCAGGGACGTCGTGAACTGCTCGCAGACGTCGACTTCAAGCAGGTGACAAAGACGGGCAAGCATTGCTGCCCCTACAAACTGCTCGCTACCAAGGTGGGTGCCACCAACTGCAAGCCATTTATGTTGGTGCGATATTATATGGAGTGGATGGCATGTCCATATATACTCGCAAGCATGCATAGTCGCACGCACGCACACACATTTCTTGATCTGCTACCTTCGATACAAATGACAATAGTTGGTTGTGAGTCGTTTTTATCTTATCTAACAGATAGACACGGAGAAGGAGGAAGCTGGGGGTTATCATTAACCTGCACACCCTATCTCATAGGGTGTTCATCAGGGTTCTGTCCTTGGGCCATAACTGTTCGTTCTCTATGCAACTCCGTTGAGTTCAGTTACCAACAGTCATAATTTGAATCAACTCTTAATGCATATTACGCACAAACTGACACATGTGGTCATCTGTCATTGCTAGGAGCTGAGCGACATCTACCTGCCGACGAACATGCCAGTCACTGCGCGTATGGTCAGTCGTGGCTACACGTCAGCCGACCTCACCATGTCCATGGTGTCCAACATGGACATGACGTCGCTGTACACAGAGGACCCGCTTCAGACGAAGGACGCGAGCACCCGCGCAAAGAAACTCTGGGACGTGGCCATGCATAAGCTTCCGGCCATCGCGCGCACGCGCTCGTTCACCGGAAGTTTCTCCGCAGCTAGATCTACGCATGTCGCGCCTGCGCAGAAGCGGCGGGTGTCGGCCATGTCTGCCGTTCACCTGTGATGACTGTTGCGATTCAACGCGTTACGTTCACCCTGCAACGACACGCGTGTGGAGTTAGTGCGCCTCGACTTACCAGTCTTGGAGATTATGATAGTTTAAATTTCAATTATTTACAGACGATGATGGTATACGTATGATTGATTCATTTAATTGATATGAATAAAAATAAGTGATTGTTGACGAAAAATAGTGGGTTTTATCACTGAAGGATGATCACCTGCTTACATGTTTGTCTCCGTGGATTATGAAGATAAATATATATTCACGACAACCTCTCCTCCGTTTGATTGCAAATGGACGACTAATTGTTTAAAGGGGCTATGTCACAATTCGGGGATTTTCAAAGGGTAACACGTGAACCCATAATAAGAACATTGGCAATAAAAATCAAACAAATAGTATGATGTCATAAGATACACGATGCTACTTGAGGAAAAATAAATGCGGTGTATTCATTATGAAAACAGTTAATCCCGTATTGTGGATACAACGACCAGATTAGGTTTGCAGATGGCACAAATATACACAGGCACGCATAGATACGTACATCGACACCTCCACGCACCGACACACATGCATGCATGCACGCATGTTCGCACTCCACACACCGTATTTCTTTCTGTAGTGTATTTGCCGACAATAGGGCCTGTAAGTCTCGCGCGCGAAAACGAGGCTGGGGGCAGTTGGGGGCAGGAGGTCTATATACTCCATGTTAACATATAGGACTTTGTTTTGTTTTGGTCGTAATAATCGAACTGTCCCGAAATAGCGTATTTCAGTTATATTGTCCGAAGGATTATTACAAGCAGAAGCAGTGGAACATTTTGCCGGTGACAATGATCACGGAAATCATGAATTTTAATCGATTATTATGGTGGTTGCCATGGCAATAGCGGCAAGTACTTGTGTTTGGCGATCTTGACTAATAATGAAGAGTATCAGTTTTCGCGCAATACAACCTGTTTGGGCCAAACGTATACATGTGTAATGATTATGGGCATTTAGACAACTTGTCAGATATAAGTATTTATCGAAACCACAACGTACAGCAATGTAAAATGCAAATCCCGTGAAAGACACATACAGCCTAGCATCGTGTCGATTATCTGCACTACGTAAATCGCTATGTGCCTATGATAGTGTGGTAAACTCAACATTAAATCGGACATTTAAGATAAGAAAGGTATAACACAAGATATTTATAAACTTATTTTCCTAGTATTCATCAGTCGGAAGCTACAACTGTCATCCATCGTTAGAATATTATTCTTGTGTCCAGTCTCCAATCAGTCTCGCTTAGTCCCCAATAAGCTCCAGTCGCGCGGAGTCACGCCATGTATCGTGACCCACTTGCAGGCCCTATTGTCTTTCAATTCCATGAATCGCAGTACCATAGAAATTTCTGGTGCACTGACGACACGTCATTAATTAACACAATCGTTCGTGTTCACTGACGCATTCCTGGTGACCGTGCTTGGATGGTGAATCGATCAATATAATGACCACCAGGCAAAACGCACCCAAATGAAGGCGCCTACCCCTCTACTGACAGGCGTTTGTGTGTGTGTGTGTGTGTGTGTGTGTGTGTGTGTGTGTGTGTGTGTGTGTGTGTGTGTGTGGTGTGTGTGTGTGTGTGTGTGTGTGTGTGTGCGTGCGTGCGTGCGTGCGTGTGTGCTGGTGGTGTGTGCGTGCGTGTGTGGTGTGTGTGTGTGTGTTGTTATATATATATATATATATATATATATATATATAAAAAATATATAGAGAGAGAGAGAGAGAGAGAGAGAGAGCAGTGTATTGTGACATTTCGTCCTGGCTATGCACACCATGCTCCATGCCCGCTACACACTCAGTGTACACACATCGGGCGGTTCAGCGGCTTGTCACGTGTCAACACAGTGACGTGCTGCCCCATTTACCAATGCACACATTATCGGGATATACGCGCAAACAGACAGACGGCAAATTCAAACACTGAAAATCCTGTTACGACAACAACTGACGGTGTGCCTCAGAAAATAAAGAGTCAGGCGTTTGCGACACGCACGGACATGTGTCGTGGTGCTGCTACAACGAATGTACGTCTTCTAATGTTTACCCTCGTAATCAAATATCACACACGAGAAACTCGTTGGGTTTGTTGGTGCGTTGCTTCCAGTAGGTAAAACAACCAATTCCTTTTTAAATCGATGAATCGCCTAGTGCAGCGAATAGCGAGTCTGTGTAATTTGGTGTACCTTTGTGGAACAAGGTTCACATAGGTTCTATGCCGCACAACTGGAGTAAGCTTAAAGTCCGGTCTTTAGCCACACAATCATCGCAGACATTTCACACAAGGGAAATAACTAACATTTTCTAGGTGACCTCAATCCATTATTGTGTGTCCATTAAGGGGACAGAAACGATGTGTTTGTATCTGTGCATAAACATTAATAAAAACAATGCTTTTGTTGTTATAATCGACAATATTATGCCAGTAGTTTGCTAAAAATAACCTTGTTGTATACACAACTTAAACTGCACAGAAAGCGTCATTGTGGTAGAAAGCATGTCGTCACAAATTCCGAGTCTTCCACTTCACTGCTTATCGATCTGAGAACACAGATCCAGTTTGCATCGCTGTTACGTCAGGGTGGTGCACGTACATAATGCAAACATAACAGTAGTTAGTGTTTACAAAAGTATAACTCCATCTGAAGCTATACACATGGGAGAAATAAATATATTAGTTTGCTTATTCGTAATGGTGTCACGAAAACACTCGCATATGTATATATATATATATATATATATATATATATATATATATATATATATATATATATATATATATATATATATATCGGACGATTAGTATTCGCGTTCCGAATGTATCGGTAACCATTGCTTGTAAATCGTACACTAACATTTTATTATTGACGGCTTTGAAAGAAATAATAATTACTATAGATCAGCGCTATCAACTTCATCATGTACGCATGCGCGAGGTAAGATGGATGGCTGAGCAAACCGCTTACTAATAACCTTTTTTCCTGCCTTAAACCAACGACCCGATTGCCTCAACATATCATCACCTTGCCTCCAAAACGTTAGAAATTCAAACAAAACCCTGATGAATATAAACAAATATCCCAAACCACCAATACCAGATTTTTTATACCCTCCGAAACTCCCGCTAAAATTACGACATAGACCAACCATTCATAACACACAAAAACACTCTCAAGCACGACATACAGAACCCACTTACAACATAAACAACCAAAAAGAAGAATGACATCGTTCCAAGCCGCGCTTGTATTCCTTGGTATAGCAATCATACTTAGACTGTCCCAGTCACCAATATCCACATACAACACTGAGGAAATTACCAAAGACGTCACATTCATAAAGAATTATCTTCTTTCGATCACCCACAGACAGCATCGTTATGCAACACAACCAGGCAAATTCACCGGACTCTATATACTAATATAGGCATGATCTTGCTACAAACTCAGGCCCAATCAAATTCCATTGTGGTACATGCAATAAACCTGTAGCATCCAACCAAAAAGCCACATGTAACACATGGTTTCACACAAAATGCACCAAAATATCCAATAAAATATATTCCTGTATAGACAAAACCAATATGGAAAATGTCTCCTGGTACTGCCCTGGGTGTGGCCTGCCAAATCTATCAAGCGTTTTCTTTGACCCACCCTACGACACTGACTGTGACAGCAACAGATTTTCCTCCTCTGACAATGACTCAAACTCCCTCCGCTTTAGTTCAGTCTCCAGCTTCTACCGACCTACAAACGACGAGACAGGCCTGATCCATCTAAGACACTCAATCAGCCAAAATGGATAATATGTGGATAGCTGGTGATTTTAACTGTCCCAAGATTAATTGGACCTCCCTAACTTGCCCAGAAAATGACAAAACATCTACTAATTTACTAGACTTGACTAAAGACTTCCACCTTCACCAAGCTGTACGGGAACTTACTAGAGGCAAAAACATTCTAGAACTTTTCCTCACTACCAACCCCTCCCTCACAGAAAGCACGCATAGCATACCAGACATTAGTGACCATGACAGTATCCCCTTATTAAACAAACCTGCCCAGAAATATTCCCCCCTTACTACAACATTTTCAAATACCACAAGGCAGAATGGGAACACATTGTTCAACAACTCCAGGACCTAGGAAACAAAACTCAATATCAAGTCCCACTCGATCACTGACTCCCCAGAACCACTTTGGGACCTCTTCAAACATAGCCTCCAGGAAATTATGAACCAATTCATCCCCTTCAAATATTCTTCCAAGCGGTACTCACTCTCCTGAATTACTAAAGACATAAAAAAGCATAAACAAAAAGAAACGACTATACAACAAAGCTAAGAAATTCCAAAGAGAAACTGATCCGACATCATTTGGGAAATTCCGCAAAGCTACCCAAAAGAAGATCCAATCAGAATACTGGAAATATCTCACACACATAATTGACCCAGAACAAGACAAAGAAAAAAATCCGTTTGGCACTACATAAAATCACTCAATAAAGACTCAACAGGAATCTCCCCACTAAAAGATAAATGCATCCTTCATACAGATAGCAAATCCAAAGCAGATATCCTCTCAAACGAATTCCAGTCTTTGTTCACCAAGTCATTGAGAAATTACTGAGAGTTAAAACTAAATAAAGCCCAAGGCCCAAACAACATTCCTGCCAGAATCCTGAAAGAAATGGCCTCTAGAATAGCACCCATTCTGACAATTATATTCCAGAAATCAATACATTCCGGAACTCCCCCTTCAGACTGGTTGAAAGCACATATAGACGTCCCTATCCACAAAAAGAATGACAGAACCATTGCCTCAAACTATCGGCCAATCTCCCTCACCAGTATACCATGCAAAATTCTTGAACATATCATATCCACATCAATCCATAAACATCTTAAAAGCTACAGTATCCTCACTGACCGACAACACGGCATCAGATCTAGGCGTTCCTGTGAGACTTCACTGCTCACAACTATCCATGACCTGACTAGCACCCCAGAAAAAAATCACCGAATTGACCTTGTACTGCTAGATTTCTCCAAGGCTTTCGACACTGTCCCTCATAATCGACTCCTCCACAAATTAGACCATTACGGCATTTGATCCAGCACCCACCTCTGGATTAAAACATTCTTACCAATAGAAACTCAAGAAGTGCTGGTAGAAGGGTGCAAGTCGGGTCAGGTACACGTGAGTTCTGGAGTCCCACGTGGTACTGTTCTTGGCCCCCTCCTCTTCCTTCTCAATATAAATAACATGCCCCCCATATTTCTTCAGGAACATCCCTCAAACTGTTCGCCAACGACGCAATGCTCTACCGAAAAATCAATAATCATACCCACCAAGACAACCTATAGCATGACATTGACATACTAATCGACTGGGAACAATCTTGGCAAATGACTTTCAACCCCTCCAAATGTGAAATAATGCACATCACCAGATCAAAATCACCCATAGATAACCCATACACAATACATGACGAAACACTCAGAGCAGTACTAGTAACAACACACCTTGGCATAGACATATCAAACAACCTCTCATGGAACACACACATCAACAAGATAGTCAATAAGGCAAACAGCACACTTGGATTCATTAAAAGAAATTTAAAATGTATTCCCCAGTCCATCAAGAGCTATGCCTATAGGAGTCTGGTCCGCCCACACCTCGAGTACTGCTGCCTGGTGTGGGACCCATATACCATCCGAAACATCAACCATCTAGAGGGGGTCCAGCACCGGAGAGCAAGATTCGTGGTCCATAATTACAGCTGGGAAACATCTGGATCCACCTTGGCCTCTGCCCTCTCTTGGCCAACCCTAAAACAGAGGAGGGTTGAGGCCAGACTTTGCACCATGTATAAAATAACAAACAATCTCATAGACACCAATTCCAACCAATACCTCATGCCCGGAAACAGCCAAACAAGATCCAACCACCCACACAAATACAGACAAATATCCACCTCCCACAACTACCACAAATACAGCTTCTTTCCCCGAACAGTAGCCCAGTGGCACAGACTTCCATCTAATGTATTTACCCACAACAGGAGACAGACCACATTTGCATTTTCCATAGGCGACCATTATAACGTTTCCTTCATTTCCTACTAATCTTGATCAGCTCTGGTATTGACAATTTCAGAGCATGTTTACCCTCAATAGACAGAAGTTCTGTGAAAAATTCGTGAACTTTTAATACCTCAGGCTCCCACAAACTTCTTTCAAACCTTGCACCCATCCATTTCTGTTTGAACCACCCACGGATTGCCCCTGATTACATCACCAAGTAAAATAACAATTGTATTAATATGCAGAATTGCACCGACTGACAGCTGTCGTAATTTGACAGCTCTGATGCCACGCTGCACGAAAACATCATTTCTAATCACTCCACACTATTATGTGCTCACAGAAATTCAGACAACCTGCATAATGCTGCTTTTAAATGGTACTCTTTGGTCACACGGGTAATGGAGGTTGAGCACCTTATTGTGGTCTTACATCAAATAGATTGGCCGAAAACGTAAAAAGTTCACAAAAATTAGTAATACATCAAGAATGACATATAGCTAGATTAACTGTCTAGGGAAATTGACACCATCTCGATAATAATTATAATATGCGTCATCAAACGTTGTACCCCTCCAACTGATAACATATAAGACGTTCGCCTAAAACAAATGGCACTGTACACAACAAACAGTCCGCCACAGTCTCTTACCGATCTGACAGTAACATATAGAGAATATTGGAGATATATATTTTTTTACAATTTGTTTACAAAATGTTGTAAATTTCCCCATAAAAAAATCTTATTTTTAAGCCGCATTTTCACGGACACGCGAAGTGCTAAATTTCACGAATTTCTTAATTAATGCTAACTGCTTAATTTATATAATTATAATATATATATATATATATATATATATATTATATATATATATATATATATATATATATATATATATATAGTCCCCAGGAGGGCTCAAGATCACAGGCCAGTTTCTCGAAATTTTCGCAACATTGAAAGGCCCGGCAGGGTCTTTCGATGGTAATTTCTATTAAATTGTATGTAGAGGCTGAAATGTGGGACATGTATTCAGGAATATACACGTTACACGATGGAAGCATATTCGTTATACACAGTAGAACGTATCTCTTGCGTCAGACAAATGATCACCGTACCCCCTTGCAATAAGCCGCACTTTACACGGGCGCAGCCCATTAGATTAGACAGAGACACCTCATTAATATAATATAATAAATCTTTATTGCCATATTCAACATACATTATATGATGAATTGGAATGTAGTCTGGCGTTGACTCATATAGTGCCTATACAATAAAATGAAATATGGCAAATAAATATAAGATATATATATATATATATATATATATATATATATATATATATATATATATATATATATAATATACATAATTTGTTCTTTAAAATGCTTTTTTAATATAATAAATAAATAAAGACACAATTAAAATAATAGATTATCTATTTAACAATAATTGTGGTGTAAACTAGTTAATAAATAAATAAATAAATAAATATATATAAATGTCCTTTAAAATTGTTTAATATATATATATATATATATATATATATATATATATATATATATATATATATATGAATAAATTATCTTCTAAAAATATAATTTAAATTATTAAGCACCACACGTCATTTATTTTGTCACAACTTATTTCGCTGGTGTGCATACACTATTGAAAACATCAGATATAGTTGGTAGAGTAGTAAATTTCAGAACAAAAATGTTGGACAGGGACATCATAGACACGTGGCAAATGTTGAATAGACAGTTGCGGCACTCCTGTCGCAACTTGATCGCTGTGAACGCATTCAATGTAGTAATAATAGTGTTACTAAAACATATCCAGATTGTTTTAAGTGCATTAAAAATACATTAAAATGTTGACAATTCGGATAGAACATGGAAAATACCAGTGATTGATATAGTTTCTTATCAGACTATAGATCACTTATGTATATGATTAGTTTAAGTTGACATGTCCTATGCAAATATCTGTATAATTCGGTTTTATTACACCTGAAAAGTGCACGACTGTCGACAGGGATGGTATGTTAGTTCTTGTAGACAATTTCAACATACTGACACTGATGTTAGGTGACCAATTTTAGTGTTTGTGAGCATCAGTGAACATACTCGGATTACGGCAGTCGGTGCGTACTTGGAGAAAACGCGCTGCTTTCTTATTCTCAGTCACATCTGGGGTATATTTAAATATATTTTCAATTGTGTTCGGTGTTTCAGTTAGGGTATATGTGTCGCTATAATAAGCAGGTGGTATATAGTTCATTTTTAGACGCGCGTGGATAATCCGCTTCATACGGCGACCAACAATTGACTAAAATAGAGGCTGCGTTTAGTCTAGAGGGTGGGGTGTAGTCAAATGTGTTTTGTTCGCCCATTGATGCTTATTATGTGTTCTAAATTTGACACAAACAAGAGTCACATAATTCGGATTAACACATAGGAAGAAAACGCATGTTTATTTTTATATTTGGTGTTAAGAGACACGCATTTGTAAATGTCTCATACAAAGTATAGTTAATAAAATGGCAGCTAAACTCATCGTACTGGAAATATGTCGTTAATTTGGCGCATTTTTCAAATATGAAACAAAATATTCACGCTCTTGAACAGGGACATTTGAAGCACAAACTCTTGCTGTCTTCGTTATAGCATATTATGCATAGATGATAGAGCGTGTGTGAAATCCATCATGTAACTTCCACACAACCAATATTGTCAATGTATTTTCCTTGCACATGACACGGTAACTAGCTATCTAACTACTTTTAATAACTCTCTTAGATGCAGCCTTTTCAGTAAATAATGACTCCATTGTATTCTAGTTAATAGCAACTTCAAATGCAGCAAAAACAACCTCACACATCGTTCAAACCACGTTTTCGTGCCTCTTATGTGAAAACGGACGTTTTTCAATTAGGAGTCAGACCACATTTTTTCCATAAGCGAGCATTATAACGTTTCCTTCATTTCCTACTAATCTTGATCAGCTCTGGTATTGACAATTTCACAGCATATTTACCCTCCATAGACAGAAGTTCTGTGAAAAATTTATGAACGTTTAATACCTCAGGCTCCCACAAACTTCTTTCAAACCTTGCACCCATTCATTTCTGCTTGAACCAACCACGGATTGCCCCTGATTACATCACCAAGCAAAATGACAACTGTATTAATACGCAGAAATGCACCGACTAACAGCTGTCGTAATTTGACAGCTCTGATGCCACGCTGCACGAAAACATCATTTCTAATCACTCCACACTACATATGTGCTCACAGAAATTCAGACAACCTGCATAATGCTGCTTTTAAATGGTACTCTTTGGTCGCACGGGGAATGCGAATGAGGCACCTTATTGTGGTCTTACATCAACAGTCTCGACGCCTTCAAGGGTGCATTGCAGGACATTAACCTGACAACTGCACCCTTCAGGCACCTCCAATAGACAACACACACCACCACCCCTGCCCCCCCCCCTCCACACCCCGTCCCTATCATGCATACCCCCTCCCCATCATTGACTTGTACTTTTCCCCATCCACCCCACCCTAATCCCATATTCTCAAGCACAAATACTCTTATTCCACTTCCAGATAACATGAAGCCAGCCATCCTGAAACCGACCATCCAAACTAGTGCGTGATGCCCCAGTAGGGGAATCAGAATAAGAAACCCACTACAAACTCTATACCGCATCCTTAACGGGCCGGTTCGCAACTGCGCGTGCGCACCAGCGATGGCTTTGCGAGGCTTGACGCGTTTACCTGTGGAACGTGGATTACGGTTGTGTCGATGGTGGGGACGTAGTCCGCCTATAATCCGGTTTGCATTGTCCAGACGATCGCACAATCCAGTCCGTTTGTTGTCCAGAAACATGGCATACTCCGTGATTGAGAGAGGCGCTCCAAATACCCTTGAGTACCGCATGTACTTCTGTAAGTATAGGTTTCGTAGTTCACGGACACGGAAGGGCGATGAAACAGCACCGGCTATTGTATTGTCGACGTGTTTGTGTATTGGGTATCCGGCTGTGTGCCAGTGATTGCGTTCGCTGCGGGCCGAGTCTAGACATCTGTACACGGCTGCTATATGCTCTTAACACTAGGCTCTCTCTGGTATTTGACCTGCATAATCAGAGTTCATACTTATCCTCAGGTGCATGTGCAAAACTTGTTTATAAACTTGAAGTCCAAATGGATCACAATTTGCGATTTTTTACGTTCCCATGTGGCATATTTTTATGATACATTTTTATGTTAAACAATGATGTTAACTTATTATCAAGTGACCATAAATTAAGCATAATTATTGTGTGTTCATTGTATTTATGCATCGATTGAAATCGATTTGTATGACAGTGACATAATTTATATTGCTGCCATTCTTCAACTTTGTTTATTGGCAAGGTCCACAAGTCACTTAAACTCACAGTCTGGCTGTCACACTTTCAGCCAGTCAGGTCAGTTAGAGATCATCTCAGAAAGTCGACACCCAATATCAGACAAAATGCCTTTAATTTGGCGAAGGCGTTTGGAGGCAGTTTTGTCTGATGTCGAACATAAAAATGTTATGCTTCGTATCGAATCTTTTAATTATAGTTAGTATATTGATAATGATACCAACATAATCATATTCATGTTTTCATATCAGACATTAGTGTTCTGAGTTGATGAAGAAATACATATACCGGGTACATGTGTTTATCCTGTCAATGGCAATGCATGGAATCGTAAAATTGCATCCATTACACTGGCATAAACACTAGGTTTACCTTCATGGAATAGAGGACCGTGAATTGTTATTGTCTCATCAGAATTCCAACTATTTTATGTATACATGCAACTTCCTTCCTATATGCCAGTCTAATTTATTTTGGAGATGCCCTAGACAACTCCATAAGTTGGACCCAAAAACTAGACCATTTTGTTTAATTTGATACCAGCCATCGAGACAAACCAAACACGAGACCAGAACATAAATGCTACAGAGACCAGTTGTGACTAGCAGAGGATGGGAGAAACTGGCAGGATTATTAAGTTAACAAGAAATAGCATTTATCTTTCAATGAGAATATATTAGAGTTAGTAAAGAACTAATAAAGCATGGGAACTCATAAAATTTAATTAGATAGTAATAGCCAACTATGTTAAGTACACAGATTGACAGTATCTCCTATTGATATATGTGATGAAACCTAATACACATGCAGATGAAACAAGTGTCAAACTACACACTCGGAGGACTAGACAGCTGCCACACACCCACATTAAACTCACTTAATCACTTTGTTTACAAGGTTGAATCCAACATACTCATATAATATTCATCCATTGTCAAGTAATTGCTTACTTTTGTTGAATGTGATTTCCCAGGTCTGTGAGTCTGAGATCGGTGTCATAAGATGTTGTAAATTGATTTAGTAAGCAGGTGCAGAACTGTGTGGGCTGCAAGGACATGTCTAATTAGTTCACTGACGTGGGATGATTACTGCGAGTGAGTCTGGCTAATTCAGAAGACTTAGTTCTCATTGATTCTCAGGTCTATTCTAGTAGCTCCACCAGTGCTACTTAGCCACTGCCACTTAAAGGGGAGGTCCGTCATTTGAAACAGCTTTAATACAAATCGAACCCTCTAATATCAACTGACACAGATACTTATTTACAGATTTATTATTTAGATCCAGTAAAATTACATGATAAATTGTGAAAATAGTTTTTCCTTCATTGAAACAAATCATTTTTATAATGTAGAAATATACACCTTTCTCATTAAACCAACTATTATGGGGGACTATTAAAGGTTATTGTATCCATCTCGTTGGCAGTATTCACATTTTCACACACTACAAATTTGAACATCAGTAAACATTGTTCACCTTTGATGAGTGATGTTTTAGTAGTGGGTGTCTGGGTGATCACGCACCTGTTGTTGTGGTGACCTACTTTTTATCACTGTCGAGTTTGATATACCACAATGTTAACACCAGGTATAATATTAATACAACTAATAGCGTCGTTGGAGCGTGGGAATGTTATAGCCTCTGATTAATAGTCTCTTGTTGCTTTTTCCCGCAGTTGGCCCCAGTGGTATTGTATCTCCCTTCCATGACATTCCCCTGTATGCAAATGAAGAGGAACAGATTTTCAACATGGTTGTGGAAGTGCCACGCTGGACCAACGCGAAGATGGAGGTAAGTAAATTAACTCATTGAAAGACTTACTAAATATTGATTTAGATAATAATAATAAAATACAATAACATTGAACTTGATGCTGACTAATAATAGTAATATAAATAAGTTGGATAAAAAACGACTGGAAAACATGTTTTGCAGGCCTGCAGTAATTATTACAAATGTTGAAGTGATAGGTTGGAAAAGAACACAGTGTTATAGTAGTTGTAATAGGAAACAGTGTAATAGTCATAGATCTGTTGCTTTTATATTGCCTGGTACTTGTTATTTTAAAATGCCATTAGCATTGCATTTATTTGGAGTCTGGTTACTTAATTATTTATTATACAAATATACCACTCTATTTTCACGAGGTTTTATGACTGCTGCCCCCCCTCCCCTGCCTCGGCTATAAACCATGACCCGTTGTGAGTTTCACTTTCACTGTGAAGGTTATGAGAGTTTACGCAGCAGGAGACATTAGGACAGTGTGACAGCTGCATGGCTTCAGTAGTTCTTTGAAGTTGGTTCTCATGCCAACTCCTTTTTCACACATGCCCAGTGGCTGCCTGGGCACTACTAGGCCTACACAACAGTGGTGTGACTGTGACATACTGTACATCCTGGCATATTTGTGCCAGCAATCACCTGTCCACCGAGCAGCAGTAGGGATATGGCATTATGGTTTAATTACACTGAGTATAAGGCACCAAGTTGTGTGCCAGTACCACTGCTTTATGTTCCATTCTTACAATATGGTACCAAAATATTAAATCAAAAATATGTTCTATCTTTAAACATATAATTAGTTGACATTTTATAAATATACCTTTTTCATTCCATTAAGCTTGCATGCCCTAATTAATGTACACCCCCAAATTCAGCAGTGTTTGACATCGATCCATGAAAAACATGATATTAGATCCATCATGTATTGTAATGACTTCCCTGTCAGCCACAACATCAGACAGTCCACCTCCATATGTGACCTCTGCACCTATACCCGGAGTTTATCATCTGATAAAACAATACTATGACATTGGTAATTTTAATTGAGGTAACTTATTAATTAATTTGCTCTGAAAGTCTAATAACAGGTGAACCAGGTCTTCAAGAAACTTGTACAATGTATCCCCTGTGCCAAGGTATCAACTGAGCCGCCATAAAGACGAGTCTGTATGGCGTGTTTGTGTGTTCTTCAGATTGCCACCACTGAGAGGTTGAATCCCATCAAACAGGACACAAAGAAGGGAAAGCTGCGCTACGTACACAACTGTTTCCCCCACCACGGGTACATCTGGAACTACGGCGCATTCCCCCAGGTCAGTGTCTCCCAGCATGCATAGCAACAGTGCTGCATATCATAGCTGACGACTTGGTTGTCAGCTGTGCATAGATGTACAGAATCTATGAAAAAACCTTTGTACAGACATGCACCGTTGAGTAGCGTTTGTTGTCAAGCACATGCCTATCTTCTAATTTTCATTTAGTTTCATGTTATTTGCCTAACTTCTTTTTTTATTATTTAGGGTACTTTGCAGGGTTCGTTTTCTACTGGGCAGAAAGGTATTTCTGCCCTGCCCACGGCAGAAATAGGGGAGAAAAGTATGTCTGCTGTCCAGCAGAAATGGCAACAATTGAAAATACATGTGATTGATAGACAACATGTGTCCGTGTGTATAGAATATATTGTCAGACTGTTTCTGTACCAGTCTACATAGTCATTTGTTCTCAAATGTTTGCACATTGATGACATTACAGCCACAAAGCCTTCCCATCAAAGGGCATACTTTCCCAATACAATTGATTCAGTGTCACACACACGGGACATCCTGGCTGTGTCTCTGTATACAAATGAACCACAATTTGCCTTCTATCCTTGCATTTGTTTGAGTGTCACACACACAGGACATCCTGGCTGTGTCTCTGTATACAAATGAACCACAATTTGCCTTCTATCCATGCATTTGTTTGAGTGTCACACACACGGGACATCCTGGCTATGTCTCTGTATACAAATGAACCACGATTTGCCTTCTATCCTTGCATTTGTTTGAGTGTCACACACACGGGACATCCTGGCTGTGTCTCTGTATACAAATGAACCACGATTTGCCTTCTATCCTTGCATTTGTTTGAGTGTCACACACACAGGACATCCTGGCTGTGTCTCTGTATACAAATGAACCACGATTTGCCTTCTATCCATGCATTTGTTTGAGTGTCACACACACAGGACATCCTGGCTGTGTCTCTGTATACAAATGAACCACGATTTGCCTTCTATCCATGCATTTGGTTGAGTGTCACACACACGAGACATCCTGGCTGTGTCTCTGTATACAAATGAACCACGATTTGCCTTCTATCCATGCATTTGTTTGAGTGTCACACACACAGGACATCCTGGCTGTGTCTCTGTATACAAATGAACCACGATTTGCCTTCTATCCATGCATTTGGTTGAGTGTCTCACACACACAGGACATCCTGGCTGTGTCTCTGTATACAAATGAACCACGATTTGCCTTCTATCCATGCATTTGGTTGAGTGTCTCACACACACAGGACATCCTGGCTGTGTCTCTATATACAAATGAACCACGATTTGCCTTCTATCCATGCATTTGGTTGAGTGTCTCACACACACAGGACATCCTGGCTGTGTCTCTGTATACAAATGAACCACGATTTGCCTTCTATCCATGCATTTGGTTGAGTGTCACACACACGGGACATCCTGGCTGTGTCTCTGTATACAAATGAACCACGGTTTGCCTTCTATCCTTGCATTTGGTTGAGTGTCACACACACGGGACATCCTGGCTGTGTCTCTATATACAAATGAACCACGGTTTGCTTCTATCCTTGCATTTGTTTGAGTGTCACACACACAGGACATCCTGGCTGTGTCTCTGTATACAAATGAACCACGGTTTGCCTTCTATCCTTGCATTTGTTTGAGTGTCACACACACGGGACATCCTGGCTGTGTCTCTGTATACAAATGAACCACGATTTGCCTTCTATCCTTGCATTTGGTTGAGTGTCACACACACGGGACATCCTGGCTGTGTCTCTGTATACAAATGAACCACGGTTTGCCTTCTATCCTTGCATTTGGTTGAGTGTCACACACACGGGACATCCTGGCTGTGTCTCTGTATACAAATGAACCACGATTTGCCTTTTATTCTTGCATTTGGTTCAGTGTCACACACCCACAGGACATCCTGGCTGTGTCTCTGTATACAAATGAACCACGGTTTGCCTTTTATTCTTGCATTTGGTTCAGTGTCACACACCCACAGGACATCCTGGCTGTGTCTCTATATACAAATGAACCACGATTTGCCTTCTATCCTTGCATTTGGTTCAGTGTCACACACACAGAGGACATCCTGGCTGTGTCTCTATATACAAATGAATCATGATTTGCCTTCTATCCTTGCATTTGGTTCAGTGTCACACACACGGGACATCCTGGCTGTGTCTCTATATACAAATGAACCATGATTTGCCTTCTATCCTTGCATTTGGTTCAGTGTCACACACACGAGGACATCCTGGCTGTGTCTCTATATACAAATGAATCATGATTTGCCTTCTATCCTTGCATTTGGTTCAGTGTCACACACACAGAGGACATCCTGGCTGTGTCTCTATATACAAATGAATCATGATTTGCCTTCTATCCTTGCATTTGGTTCAGTGTCACACACACAGAGGACATCCTGGCTGTGTCTCTATATACAAATGAACCATGATTTGCCTTCTATCCTTGCATTTGGTTCAGTGTCACACACACGGGACATCCTGGCTGTGTCTCTATATACAAATGAACCACGATTTGCCTTCTATCCTTGCATTTGGTTCAGTGTCACACACACGGGACATCCTGGCTGTGTCTCTATATACAAATGAACCATGATTTGCCTTCTATCCTTGCATTTGGTTCAGTGTCACACACACGGGACATCCTGGCTGTGTCTCTATATACAAATGAATCATGATTTGCCTTCTATCCTTGCATTTGGTTCAGTGTCACACACACGGGACATCCTGGCTGTGTCTCTATATACAAATGAATCAAGATTTGCCTTCTATCCTTGCATTTGATTGAGTGTCTCACACACACGGGACATCCTGGCTGAGTCTCTATATACAAATGAATCATGATTTGCCTTCTATCCTTGCATTTGATTGAGTGTCACACACACGGGACATCCTGGCTGTGTCTCTGTATACAAATGAACCACGATTTGCCTTCTATCCTTGCATTTGATTGAGTGTCACACACACGGGACATCCTGGCTGTGTCTCTATATACAAATGAACCACGATTTGCCTTCTATCCTTGCATTTGATTGAGTGTCACACACACGGGACATCCTGGCTGTGTCTCTATATACAAATGAACCACGATTTGCCTTCTATCCTTGCATTTGATTGAGTGTCACACACACGGGACATCCTGGCTGTGTCTCTATATACAAATGAACCACGATTTGCCTTCTATCCTTGCATTTGATTGAGTGTCACACACACGGGACATCCTGGCTGTGTCTCTATATACAAATGAATCAAGATTTGCCTTCTATCCTTGCATTTGATTGAGTGTCACACACACGGGACATCCTGGCTGTGTCTCTGTATACAAATGAACCACGATTTGCCTTCTATCCTTGCATTTGATTGAGTGTCACACACACGGGACATCCTGGCTGTGTCTCTGTATACAAATGAACCACGATTTGCCTTCTATCCTTGCATTTGGTTGAGTGTCACACACACGGGACATCCTGGCTGTGTCTCTATATACAAATGAACCACGATTTGCCTTCTATCCTTGCATTTGGTTGAGTGTCACACACACGGGACATCCTGGCTGTGTCTCTGTATACAAATGAACCACGATTTGCCTTCTATCCTTGCATTTGATTGAGTGTCACACACACGGGACATCCTGGCTGTGTCTCTATATACAAATGAACCACGATTTGCCTTCTATCCTTGCATTTGATTGAGTGTCACACACACGGGACATCCTGGCTGTGTCTCTGTATACAAATGAACCACGATTTGCCTTCTATCCTTGCATTTGATTGAGTGTCACACACACGGGACATCCTGGCTGTGTCTCTATATACAAATGAACCACGATTTGCCTTCTATCCTTGCATTTGATTGAGTGTCACACACACGGGACATCCTGGCTGTGTCTCTGTATACAAATGAACCACGATTTGCCTTCTATCCTTGCATTTGATTGAGTGTCACACACACGGGACATCCTGGCTGTGTCTCTGTATACAAATGAACCACGATTTGCCTTCTATCCTTGCATTTGATTGAGTGTCACACACACGGGACATCCTGGCTGTGTCTCTATATACAAATGAACCACGATTTGCCTTCTATCCTTGCATTTGGTTGAGTGTCACACACACGGGACATCCTGGCTGTGTCTCTATATACAAATGAACCACGATTTGCCTTCTATCCTTGCATTTGGTTGAGTGTCACACACACGGGACATCCTGGCTGTGTCTCTGTATACAAATGAACCACGATTTGCCTTCTATCCTTGCATTTGATTGAGTGTCACACACACGGGACATCCTGGCTGTGTCTCTATATACAAATGAATCATGATTTGCCTTCTATCCTTGCATTTGATTGAGTGTCACACACACGGGACATCCTGGCTGTGTCTCTGTATACAAATGAACCACGGTTTGCCTTCTATCCTTGCATTTGGTTGAGTGTCACACACACGGGACATCCTGGCTGTGTCTCTGTATACAAATGAACCACGATTTGCCTTCTATCCTTGCATTTGATTGAGTGTCACACACACGGGACATCCTGGCTGTGTCTCTATATACAAATGAACCACGATTTGCCTTCTATCCTTGCATTTGATTGAGTGTCACACACACGGGACATCCTGGCTGTGTCTCTATATACAAATGAACCACGATTTGCCTTCTATCCTTGCATTTGATTGAGTGTCACACACACGGGACATCCTGGCTGTGTCTCTATATACAAATGAACCACGATTTGCCTTCTATCCTCGCATTTGATTGAGTGTCACACACACGGGACATCCTGGCTGTGTCTCTATATACAAATGAACCACGATTTGCCTTCTATCCTTCGCATTTGATTGAGTGTCACACACACACGATATCCTGGCTGTGTCTCTATATACAAATGAACCAATAAATTGATTTATTTGACATTGTACTGGTTTTATTGTAGTATCTTCTTTGAACTTTGTAGAGATAGATTTGATTGTGGAAGGGTGATGTTTGCATTAGGATAAAAGTATAAGTATATTAATGCCCACCAAGTGATATTGCACAACATTATAGGTTTTTTCCCATGGCATGATGCCATGATCTGTTAATTTATGAAAGAAGTCTACGTCATAACATTGCGGCTTTATGCTTGATAAAAAAAATCAGTCACACATGTTCTGTGAGCACATGTGAATGTCAACACATATACATACAAGCCGGTCAAGATGTACTTCATGACCTGAAATAAACTACCAACTTACATGTGACACCCATTTTCAAGGCATAACTGGCAATACCTGAGGGTATCTATGACGTTTGAAGAAATATTTTGCGTTCATTTTTTACCTCTGCATAAAGCTATGCATAATATCTGGCCAATTCCTCATTTCCTTGTGAGAATAGACCTAAATTGTTTCGGGTGTAAGACGTTGAAATAATGTCCAGAAATGAAATGCTTTTCGTTATTGAATCCGTAACATGTTTGTGACCTAGAACCTTATACGAAACATCGATTATTGGACACAAGTCAGTAGGGTCCCTGGTAATGTGTAAACCCGGGATTTCCTGTTTTGTAGACGTGGGAAGACCCAAGTTATGTAGACGAACACACCAGTCAGAAGGGGGACAAGGACCCTATTGATGTTTGTGAGATCGGACACAAGGTGGGTACAGTGTTACGGTTGCCTCACTTGCTTCAAGTTGCCTGTGTATTTCATTTAATCCAACAGGAGTCAAATGTAAACAGGTTCAATAGTATATACTATTGGTTTAATAAAAGATAATTGTTTTGATATGGCAGTAATGTGACTTTTATTGGTTATAGTGTGAAACGCGCGAAAGTCACATTTATCTTGTGTTATATTATATAAAATCTGTACTGTAATCAGGATGTATTATAGAGCCACTGTGTTAACTAAATTATTGCTTGGTTAAAGTGGAACTAATTTAATTGTTTTTATTTCTATTATTACAAATGACAAAATGTTCTATGTCATGTTGGTTTGTGTTGTATGTTCACAAGAGTGGATCTGTGGTACAAGTTAAAGTGCTGGGGATCATGTGTTGGTTTGTGTTGTAGGTTCACAAAAGGGGATCTGTGGTACAAGTGAAGGTGCTGGGGATTATGGCCCTCATTGATGAAGGTACACATCTGTGTGGTCTCACCGTCTACATGTACACTCAGTTCCACGGTGTCGGACATACATTTCGGACACTTTAGAAAAACAGAGAAAACACGCATAATGTTGGACATCCGACATATTGCATGTTTTTCTGTGGGTGGCTAAAATAGTTACAGGAGGGAACAAACTTTATATGGGACAATTATGTCCTAGTGGGTTCTTATAACATTGAGGCACTTTCTATCGCTTGATGCAGTGCGTAGCTAAATTGTCCGAACTATATGTCTGACACTGTGGAACTGCCCTCACACATGCTGTATAACCACTTATAATTGACCAGTAACCCTATTCATCGTAGTAAGTGGGTGTGCCCTAATTAGCATGCACTCACATCAGTCTGACAAATAATTATCATATCAGATGCATCATTTATTGTAATTTATGTATTTCATTTACCTTAAGGAATGTAATATTAAAATTACATGATGCATTTATACATATTCATGTACCGGATGGATATTATCTAGATTTATGACGTTTTATAAATGTTCTTATAATTATTAATTACTCCCCTGTCAACCACTGAAGCAGTGACAACATCAGAAGGTTCCACCTGCACCTGCGACCTCTGACCCCTCTCACTGCAGAATCACACGTATTTGGATGAATAAATCATTTCTAAAAAAACAGCTTCAATGTTATACTAGTCACTCAATGGCTTGATGTTGGTTTAGAACAGAAACAAAACATTTGGTGTCTCCACCTGGTGGATGACACTGGCAGAAACAGTAAAACTACACAAGTGCCCCCAGGTGGCAGCACCATTTTGTCGCCAAAGAAGCAAGTTAAATCTTTAGAGTTTTATTCAGTTTTATATGTAATTTAGTGTGGAGTTTTTAGCGTCTAATAAGAATGACAGAGTTGACTGGATTATGATATATGTCACAGGAGAGACAGACTGGAAGGTCATCGCAATTGACGTCACAGATCCACTCGCTGCAGATCTCAAGGGTAAGCACTAAACGGCTCTTGTTAATACAGTGTATTTCAGTGCTAGCTGCCAGTTCATATACTCAAAATTCACACATCTTATTTCTTTTTACACTTTGTTGTTTTTGTATCTGTTTATTGTGCGGTTGAAAGAGTTTTCAGTGTGTTTGCTTCCAGAATATTTCAAACGTATATTGTTATGTAGTTTGTGCTCAGTTAAAAAATTATATTATTGTAGCACTAATTTGCAAGGTGGTGCCACCAGCTAGCCGCGATGGCTTTGGTAGTGTTGTGGATGTTCCCTAGGTGGCACCACCAAGAAGCCTAGCATCAAATTGTTTCTCACCAAGGCTGTATGTTGTTTGTGGGTTTATCTGTACGAATGTAAAGGCAAGAAATATACTGTCAATATGACAGTATATGTGTTATTATTTATTATGTTACTTTTAAGTTATCTATGTTAACCTTAATTGTTTTCTTAAATAAATAAAAAAAAATCTGAATATCTGAAATTGTTCAGATGAATATTTCGACTTCAATTGATTTCCTACTGGAACTGAATTGTTTGGAAGTTAATTCATCTTCTCCAACCGTAAGGTTTCAGAAGGACTGATGTTGGTAAATTGGTTACAGGTTTCATTCTGTCAAATGTGTCTACCTTTTCATCAATACATTGTTCTCTTACCAATGTGCTGGTGTAGCTTTTTCAGTTCAATGAATGCTAATGTGTTTGTGTTGACGTTTCTCATCAGATGTTGACGATATTGAGAAGCATATGCCCGGCTTTCTGAAGGTGTGTTGCATTTTGTTGTGCCTGCAACTGTCATTATAGTGTTTACTGTTAGCCAGCTTGGACTTTATCCTTTTTATCAAATTACTGTCAATTTCTCCGAGAGCTCCTGAATATGCTTCGAACTGCCAACAAATTATAGTGAAAATGCAGTTTCAAACAAATATGTTTTTATTTTTATGAAAGGTTGCTATAGTTTCAGAAGATTTAATTGTAATAGGGAGTTGATTCCAGACATTTGGCGCAGCTACAGAGAACATTTGCTTAGCCAACATTGAGCTTAGTACAGTGTACAGTGTATTAGGAACAAAAAGCTTTTTGGAAATGGGTGATCTATGGGTCGTGGAGATATCATAGAAATGTAGCAGATTAAGTCAGTAGTTTGATAAGTACAGTAATGTAACGAGACAGACATCTGTGTTTGCAGGCGACAAATGAGTGGTTCAGAATATACAAGATCCCAGCCGGGAAACCAGAGAATCAATTTGCTTTCAACGGGGAAGCTAAGAATAAGGTGGGAGAAACTAAACTTGTTATTGTTTTGCTGTATTTGCCACGTCACTGTTGTGGGTCATAGCTGTTTTTATTTTTGAAGGCATCAGATTCTCAGTTGTGTACTGTAAAAACTGGATATTAGGAGACAACGAAGAATTGAATATGAATTCAGTTTTCATGGTGGTGAAGATGCATTGTAATGGGTGACAGTCTTCTCATCTGAGGTGTGGAATCTTCTCACCTGAGGTGTGGAATCTTCTCACCTGAGGTGTGGAATCTTCTCACCTGGTGTGTGGAATCTTCTCACCTGAGGTGTGGAATCTGCATATGATTTGTCAGTATTTTTCTCATGCTATTACCGTAAAAAAATGACAGAAGGGTTGTAACTGACGAATGTGTCTTTGTGTGTTTGTGTTTGTTTGTGTTGCACTAGTATGTTTAACCCGGTATTGGTCAGCATAAAGTATTCTGTCCACTCATCTCGACTCTGGCCACTGACCAAGTGACTTCTGCCTGTGTCCTAGAGTTTTGCACTGACCATCATCAAGCAGGCAAACACCCAGTGGCAACAACTGATCAAAGGACAGAGTAAAACTGAAGGTATCAACTGGTAGGTTCACTGCAGGTTCATATTGAATTCCATTTATCTAGTCTTACATAACCATATGTATGGTTTTAAGTACAATTACTTTTTTTAGATATCCACAGCCAGAGGCCTTTTCTAAATATGTTATGGTGATTTTGTGCATGTATTATATTTGTCATATGCTGTACTTCATTAAAGTACATTGTAATTGATTTGTTTATAATTTGTATTTAAAAAATAAATAAATTACTGTATATTTAACATGTCTAACTACAACATGGAATGTTTCTGCTAGTACACTGTACTTGTGTTAGTATTGTATTATTATCACCATGTATCACTTGCAGTGACAACACAACAGTCAGCGGCAGTCCTGGGTATCTAGAACAAGACGTTGCACAGAAAGAAATTGAGAATGTATGTATTGCCATAGCAGCTTGAAGGGGCCCAAAACGTGACACAATTGTCGCGACTAATTAACATCCGTGAGCCTAATTGCAACTATGTATACGGCCTTGTGTGCATTTAATGATGTTTGTTGCCCGAACCCAAGAAGGCCGTTGTCTCCCATCTACGCGCTATTAGAGTTTTCATCCCGCCTCCACCCTGCCACTTACCCACACTGCCCTGGGGCACGGCGATTCTCTCATTGTTACATTCAATAAGCCAAACATAATACCAGCCACCAGCCCGGCGACACTGCCCGAGTCCGTCCCTTTGTATTCTGTCTAATTACTTATCATTAAGCACATCGGTAATGAAATGGATCCCTGGTCTCCTGCGGCCCTGGAAACGCTGCCTGGCTTTGGCATTAGGGCTGAGTAGATGGACAAAGTCTGTCTCTGTGCTAGAGGCTGTCTTGGATCATATACGCCGACTGCCCGGATAACAGCGTGACGGCATTATTTACACCGTGATTACGTCGTCGCATCAAATCACCGTCACAAACAAGTGTATTACACTGACCGGCACACTCGGAGGAACGCCGATCTGACAGCAGAAACCTGGAGGTTTTCTTCGGGCTGCACTGGCTGGCAGTGGTCCAAAATGAAATGGCTTTGATTTTCTATGATCGTGTTGATGCTTTGAAAGCAGCGGCTGGCAGTCAGTGACGGCCTTGTAGCAAGTTGTGTGTGTTGGGGAGGTATTTGTGATTGTTATTGGGAAAGGTCAGCACATATTGTGTCTTGTTTGTCTCTGGTCCTTGTGGTAATTACGTTTTACTAAGGTAACAGTTTAATATATATACACATATATAAAACAATTTTTTTTAAATAAACAGAATGGTGGATGTATCTGTATGCATGTATACATACATACGACAGATTACAGACAGACAGCAGACATGTGTTGGCAGCATAGGCATACTTTTGACCACTTGATCAAGTGGTCAAAACCAGAATTCACTTATGCCTGTTTGCTCGCTGGAAGCATATAGGCCATCGACCAAAGAATGCCACTGTTTTCTGTCCATGGCCATCCTCTCCATCTCTCTCCTGGTGTAACCCATCTCGTTTCCCTTTCTGTGTAAAACCAGAATTAGAATTACTTACAAAGAGCACTCTGCCGGACACATTACAAGATAGCATGAAATTGCCATGAATGATCAATGTATGCTGTCACTAGTATATTATATACATATATATATACATATATATATATAATATATATGTATATATATGTTCACAGATTATACTACAATATTATAAAAAAAGGATTAAAAAACTGCAGAGAAGAATAAATGATGTTGTTTTTCTGTTCCAGTCGGCACAAATTGGAAATGCTGCTCCTATAGATGCTGAAGGTAAACCAAAGAATATATACCTTACACACCACTCATTAGGGTTTATCAACAAATAGTTTTATTTCTATGATTTATTTGCCATAATGTTGACTTTCTGGTCACGATCTTGGAAAATTATTATAATAAATAAATGTAACCTTGCATATTAATTTTGTGAAATTACTGAGGTCTGGAAAAAATGTATAAATGCTAGTACAATTACCCGGTAATTCACTTTCATGTTAACATAAATAATAAAAAATAAATAAATAGACTACATGTCAAATAGGATCATTATAGTTATTTTTAAGGTATGGTAATAAATAAATAGACAGTCAAGTAGCATATGCTGCAGAGTGCAGACTAGACATTAGTTTGGCTTGCTTATCAATCATAGGAAAGAGACTGTGTAGGTAGAGGAGTAGTGACAGTGTCTTCAACATACCCATTAGTTACCACATTCGTGAGCCTGTCAGACATACTGCTTTGTATTAGTTAATTGTGGACATGTGGTCGTGGAACTAGCGTAGTGGCATTAAGCTGACATGTGGCTGTGATGGATCGTCATCACTGGAGACCAGCACACGTTGTTTATCCATTTGCAGATCTATTATACATGAAACAGGTTTTTTTCGTTAAAGGCTCCTGTGTTTTTTGGTTTTTCGACAGGAGCGTTATTGTGGGACGTGCTTTTAAAACAGTCTCTTTCAGCATCCGAAAAAGTGGCGGAATGTTTTAGGCCAGCGTAACATCACAGCAGGTTGTGTAAGATAGTGACCACTTCACTTACGACAGGTGGTGTCTAACAGTGTGACTAACTCTGCTGTGCCGTTTCACTTTGTAGTTGACAAGTGGTACTATCCGAAGCTATAGGACGCCAAGTCTACAGCTAGAAGACAGCAGCATAGGGTAGTTAAAAATCACCGTTGTCAAACAGCCAAATTGACCACTCAACTTTGTCAGCGTGTCGACTGTGTGGTTATCGTATCTGGTCAAATGTCTCATTTATTTGTGTAACTTTAGCCATCAATGTTTAGTATGTTTTTCAATGTGTACACATTGTATCATGTTTGTGGGTTTACGAGGTAATACATTTTACTTATGAATTATCATTACTGGCACACATGGTGTGTCTGACCCATTAGGGTAGGGGTGGCAAATGGGTATTTTGTGATAATTAGTTATTATTAGATGCCGGAGTTCTGGTGAACAAAACACACTTGAGTATTATTTCACAGTACAACCATCAACAGTTTGGAAGAGATTTGCATTTTTACTGGAAATATATCAATGCACTGCAAATAGTTGCTGTACATCTTTGTGGACATTAATTGTACCCACTGTGGACAACTGTAGACACTTAATTGATTATGAAGGACAGATGATCTGTTGTATTTTATCCTGGACAGTAGTTGTATCCATATGGGTAACTAGTAAACATTTCATTTTATTGTTAGGAGAATTGATCTCTTAAGTATCATATCATGTTGAGTGAACTTATTAATTAGTTCCTAGTTATACTATTGTCAGTATAGGTGAATATACAATGTATAGCATCATGATGTTATGAAAAATAAAAGTAGTAATCAGTATTTACTCGTATCGATTGTTTCATTGTTCGAAAATTTGTTGTTGAACAGTTTCACCAGTATACATAGTTACCCTTCGACCAATGTGTGCGTTTGTACACTTGGCTGTATAATTGAGCCTGGATATAAACAACTGGTCTTTGTGGAGTGGCTGAATACTTCACAGACAATTGGAGCTGGTTGAGGATGTAACAGGTCTGAAGGGTAAAATGCTTTGTGTAGTCCTAAAGATATACCGTAGCTATCATATCTCTGAAAATAGCACTCAATAACATACACAAGACATGCCAACAAAGTCTGATTGCTTGGCGATTTATTACAGAAATATGTACCATTAAAATATAAATACATCTTCAAAGACAAATGCATTGTTTCATACCAAACATTATTTTTTTGTTATAATAGTAATTGTGTTGCACAAATCACAAATGTTTAAAACGGTGCACCCGGTCTTCCCACAATGCATCGTGCTTGAATGCACTTTGTACCACGAACTGCCAAATGAGTTTATTATCTGCATCCACTGGTACAGGGGTAATTTCCCGTGTCCACAGTGACAGCAGATATAGGATAAAGGAGCAAATATTTTATTAAAATGTTTTACATTTCAAAGCCGAACAATTTAGTCATCATGCCAGATGAATCTTGAAGACACTATATTCATGTTTGACATGACCTCTGGGGATGTGATTGGTATCTGAGTTTTAAAAACTACTTTCTAACTATCACCATTGATGCTAATGCAATAGAATTCATGTCATCACACTAGGGGTCTTTCAGCTCATCTATTACATGTTGTGTTTCGCCAAACAGATGCATTGTGGGTGGGCGCAGCTCACTAAACAAGAGACACTCAACTGTCACTATGACGAAAAGAACAACAAAATGCACTGATCACATGATCGACAGTTGTGTATGTCCAACTGAACCGGTAGGATACATCGCAATTTAAATACTGACTTGCTGCGTGTGGTTCCCTGCCCGACACTCGCAGCCAGCAACTTCATAATCCGTCGACAAGAAACAACAGTCATGCGCTTTTAGCGTAGCGTATAATACAAACTATTTACAGAAACATTCCCGTAGACGAATGGTGGCTAGGCACCGACCAGAAAACACCGATCACACTCCCCCCAAATGTGCGTCTCTTTCACTTACACAGTCCTCACAACCTTATTTATATTATTCGCTCAATAACTTGTGATACTGTCAATTTAATTTTACCATTGTTACAACTTAATGTTACAAAAGGAAAGGAACCTAAACAACATTGAGAAGATTTTTATCATAATCATTTTTTGCTTGCAAATGTCACACATCCAAGACAGAACGGGACATCTGTACACAGCCGGTGTGACGCCACTGGTGTGTTATGGTAATGAATGAAATGGGACAGTGTGAATAGACGACACGAACAGACATATACACGCAGCTTATCTGGAAGGTGCCTCTGCCACAGCATCTGCCATGTCAAATACTGAGTGATAAAATATACAGGGTATCTGGGTCGCTCCACACACGGGTACATATGCGCTATCGACGCTATCAACCCGAAGTAAGTGCTTTATTAAAGACGGTGACCGTTTGCTCTCTCTTAAGAAACCAACAGTCATAGAACTCCTGCTCTAGCACATTGCCGTCATGTCGCCGTTTAGTTAACTCAGTCGAAAACAAAGTGCGACAGATGATTACCACGAGAAAAACAACCTCTATGCACTCGTTGCCGACAGCTTCTAATCAGTGCATTCTGTGAAGTCCAATTATGTTGCTGGGTTTCAACGGGGTCTTTACAAGTCACAGATCACTGTAACAAGCAGGCAGCTGAACGGTGCGAGGCGTGAAAGAACCGTCAAGGTCATGTTCTCACAACCTGATGGAAGTGAGTCCGACTTGAACGCCTCGGACCGCTGCAGGACTTATTTCAGTGCAGCGCAGCGCAGCTCCGAACAGTTCTTACGAAATAAACGATACACTCCTTTGTGCTGACTATTACAGTTGACCAGCCTTGTGACTAACTGATGTCACACAAACACACTGTTTTCTCGTTCATCGATGGCTGCCTACACGAAACAACACAGTAACAGAAACTGATCCAAGCATGCGTGCATGTCGCACGGCAGCAACGACGGCATGCACAGTCACAGAACACAGCGCACGACGGTGAGGGGACAGCAACACTTACATCTCCTGCAGGCGACCGCAATGACTGGAATACAAAACGTGCAATGACGCCACGTCCAGTGGATGGTGCTTATGTACAGATGGGGGACACGGAGACGATGTAGTAACCATAGCAACATTGACGGGTGATAATTCCGTGAGGGTTGTGTCCCGTCACGATTTCTGTCCCACCGCCTTCAGTCTCTGCCACCAGGTGGCTGTTGCTGACGCCAAGTAGACGACACACCAAGTAGGTGTGACATTGCGCCACAACATGTGCTGCCAAGTAGATGCTCCGTGGCTGCTGTGTGTTCCAGATTGAGCAAATGTCATTTGATTGTGGCTGCCCAGAATCCCTGGCAAGGTTGTGACGTCCGCGTGAAGACTATCACACAGTCGATGCTCCCTCATGACATCGACGTGCAGTGTCACACAATCGATGCTCCTTCGTGACATCGATGTGCTGTGACACACAATCGATGCTCCCTCCATCTCGCTTAATTGCGCCTGTACCATTCACAGATAGCAGCAGCGTGACGACACCCTCCACCAGGTGCCAGCACTTGGCTGCATGTGCATAAATATGTGTGCGCACGACTGTCTTTAGAGTACGGCATCACAAAGTTACTAAGACCATGGTGGACAGTGTTACGTCACTAAGTCGCCAGCACCATCGTCGACGAGACAGAGCTTGCGACCGATTCTGTTCGGTTGGCCGTCGGAGCCCCCGAAGAAGGCGCTGCATGTTCCCGCGACCCCCCTAGTGACACCGCATGGTGCTGAGATGAGGTCGGAGGTCGCAGCTCAACAATGTTCTCCACTGAATGTTTGACGTGTGGACGCATATGCAGTGGCGCTCCCAGTGGCTGTGGCGAGTGACTCTGCGAGACCATCGAGTGTTGCACGTTGCGGTTCTCATCCATGTGAAACATCATGGCGGACGGGGGCAGCATGGGGCTGCCGATCTCCGACTCGCCCTCAGTCGTCGAATCGACCGTCGCGATGCTCGTCGCGTTGCCGTCATCGTCGTCGTCATCATCGTCGTCATCTTCTGGATTGCTAACGATGCCGCCGTCTTCTAGGAAGCGGATACACTTCTTTTTTCTCCTGCACAACAGAGACAGAGTCATGTGATCAAGTAAGAAACTAGTTGAGACAGACACGGACAGAGGCTGTACGGGGAGACAGTGGTTACACAGCAGGCTATACCTGCCGTCATAATCTTTATTCTACACTTGCTGTCAACTGGCCAGTAACAACAATTGAAACATAAGCTCCTCCTCCAGTACACACTGCTTCACCCTTTACCCTACCCTTGTTTATTTCACCCATCTCATCAATCATTGCTGAACATTTCATATTGTGTTGGCCTGCCCCTTATGTCAGACCTGATGTAGTTTTGTCCCACCTCTTACTTATCACCCCTAGTTTTACCCCATCCCCCACTGAGTACCCTACAGTTGACATAGCGCCCAACCATACATGCAGCAGTACAGCCGACCAGTCTGACAAACCAGACTAGCGCATAACACGGGGGGTTTGCTACAAAGCCAAGTCCAAGAACAGTTTAATGTGGTGTCAACTTGCAGCAACGCACAACGAGGCCACCAGATGGCAGCATGCTCACAAGGGCGTGCGGGTGCACACATTGAGACGGAAGCGGGCGCCAAGGCAGCAACATATGGGATGCTGTGCATTCAAACAGCGGAACGCGTAAAACCTGCACTTGGTCGACTGAATATACGCCGAGGGTCGGTCGGGCGGCCGGCCGCTACACAAACACAAAACTCGACTAGCCACGTGCAAGTTTTACCCATCACCATGGCAACCGCCGCCGCAAACAGACGAAGCAAGCACAATCAGCGGATGGTTGCCATGGGCGCACTGACGACGTTAACAACAGAAGGCAAACCAACGAAAAACAGGCATGCTGTTGACAACAGTGGGGTGGGGGGAGGGGGACAGCTGTGTGACCGGGGCGGGAGGGGGCGTTCCACATGCAAGTAGAGAGGCTGTGCAGCGGGGGGGTAGGGCGGAGGGTGCAGATAGCGATGCGTACAACGAACGAGTGTCAGTGATATACCTGCAGAGTACCATCTAGTAGTAGTGGGTGTATCAGAGTGCGGCTGCCACCGCCGCCGCGGGCGTGCCGGCGTTGCTAGCAGCACCCATGGAACTAGGGAGTGGCGAGAGCAGGCCAGAGGAGGCACGTGCGTCTACAGCAGGGGGCGCCGCCGAGCGGTGCAGGTCGGCGGCGGTGGAGATGACAAGCGCGGCGCACGGCGACGCGGAGCCCGCCGCCGCCGCTCCATTCAGCTGCGACTCAGTGTCTGACCTGAAATGGAGCACACAGAGGCAGCCATTGCAGAAAGGTTCCAGTGTCGCACAGCACAGCTCGCGCAGTCACATGACAGCCGCAGCTGTAACGTTTCATTTATCTACGTCACTGACCACTGCAACGTGCACCTACAGTGAGACTAAGGTGGTCAAGACAGAGAGAAGGAGGTGCTACTTTACCACTGCTGCCTCGTACGGCACTACAGACCAGCTTGGACATGACGTGACGCCCACCCGACTATTGACAAGAGAGAGTGAGAGAGCGAGACACATTCCAGACCCGCAGCCTGCAAACCAAGCGGCCAGAAAAGACGGCGGCGACGTTGCGCGTCCTAACGGGTGCCCTGACGCTGCACAGTTAACGTTTCTGCATCGGCGGCGCCCTGCAGCCAACCAACGAGGGTGTCTACCGGGGGGGTGGATACACGGCCTGACCGGACTGGACCGGACGGGGCGGCTGACCACTGACTCACCTGCAAGGTTTACACCACTGGTTCTGCTGGTCCAGCCCGAAGCGCGCGCGACACTTTTTCGCATTGGCACAGTCTGCAAGAAGACAAGAAAACGGGCGCGCAGTGAGAGCTGGATGCAGCAGAACAGCAGCAGCAGGAGGAGGAGCAGGACGGAGCAGCAAGAGCACGGCTGAGAGCAGCTGTGAGGTGGCGCGCTCACCAAGCACTACAGAGGGCGCTAGCCAAGCAGGGGTTAGTGCGGGAAGCACTGCTACGACGGACAAGGTGAGGCCAATGATTCGGGGTGGAGTGGGATGGGGTGGGGGGTGGGGTGTGTGGCGCACTCAGGGCCAACGTTAGTGTGTAACCGACACAGATGGCTTATCTCTCATGTCTCGTACACGTTATACTTCATATTTGTGGTGGTTGTGGATTGTGTACAGCACAGGGCAGGGCCACGGCCACTGTGACAAGATGACACTTACAGATAGGGAGTGTGGACAGACTGTCGTGGACTAGATGACACTGATGGAGCACGTCCATGGTGCATGATGGATACAGCATCCGCACGCAACCCACAAATCATTTGGCGTCACCAACACACACACAACGTTCATTAAGTTTCACAATGTCTTTGTGACTGCAAGTAGCGACAGTCTGTACCTACAAGTGCAATGTTCTAGCTGGAGTGTTACAGTGTTAGTAGCAAGTCCATGCAGGCAACAAGACAACATTCAAACACTACTTCAATGCAATTTACAAACAGCAGTACTACAAAATGATTTGCATGCTTTGGTGAGCTCCGGTTTATCCATAAATTTGATAAATTCTTGTTTCCAATTAAAATATCTTTATGTTCTAAAATATCCACGAATGTCACAAATTTAACACAGCTCACCAACACGTTTAACTCATAAGAATTGTAAATCACATAAACCATGCACCACATGCACCAATAAATCAAATGACTAGGGTTAGAAACTAGACAGACACCAGTAAACAAGCCACAACATAATCTACTACTCGTAAGAGGCAAGGTGATGCCTGTTATGAACTAACTCATCCGTCCATCGTCCATGACTGCTATCTAACATCTGCCTGGTGTGCATTTTGTTGGTGCAACGGAAGTCAAGGGAGGAATTAAATGATTCTCATTAGGTCACAAACCACTTTCTTCTCAACAGGTAGTTTGTTTTTGCTGAATGTATGCATGCTTGCATGTTCTTTTAATTTGTCACATCAGTTCTCTGGATGCAGTCACTGCGTTGTGCCCAGACACACAACCAGTAGTGTTTTCAGTTGCACATTTTTGTCAACAACAAATTTATTACATACCACCATTATTAAATATGTGTAGTTTGATTAGAGTGCTATTAAAGATTGTATAAATATGTTGGTGTTGAGAAGAAACTGGTTCACCATCTCATGAGAATTGGTGATTGTTGGGTTCTGACATAAGATGAGTGATAATAGGGGGGTTTTAGTGAGATGGCAGGCATAAAGCCCAATGTTATGTTCTCGCAGACTTGGCCTGGACAAGGTTAGGTATCCAGGTCCCTTATTTGCAATTTAATTATTCTATATATATATATATATATATATATATATATATATATATATATATATGTGTTAATTAGCCACATATTAATAAGCTATATAGATATTAACTCCATATTTTGGCAAATATTAAGCAATGCATGGAGTAGGAAAGCTAATTGAAACTAGAATAATTTTAACAAAATCTGGTTGTGTATGAAGAATTAATGGTGCGTTAAGTTACGACCAACGTCTCTGTGTGGACAGTGCTTTGTGAGATTGTACACGACAAGGGCAGCATGCAGCCTCGGTGTGATGTGAGCGTGACGCGGGGCGTGACACGACGTGCTCCTCTACACACTACGGGATCGAGCGTGCAAAACGGCCAAAAGCGAACCAACCTTGAGCACATATGTCATCGTGTTTATATTTCTGTTCTGTGCTACAATTCTCCATTCCCCTCCAATGAACGTTGTCGACGGCAGTGGCGGCCCCTGGAGGGGTATACGAGACACTGCAGTCGCTGCCTTCGGACCACACAACAAACAACTTTCCACGTTCGGCCACACTCTCGCATAGATACATCAGAGACTGAGCTACGATGACGCCTCCTGCGCCTTGTTAGTTTGACCCAAAGTAGAAGCGCAAAAGCCCTCCGGTAAATCAGTGCCCCACTTCCAAGCGTTACATAACAGGTACGAAGTAGTACAGGACAGATATTACACACCGCTAGATATTACACATTCTAATACACTGCTAAATTATCAGTAATCATCACGACTAAATAGCAATTACAAACATCTTATAAAACATGTGACTCTCATCTGTGACAAATCTTATGTTAGTTCTATGTTGACCGAGAATGTCATAAATAAAAACATCTGATGCCTGTTACAGGAAATATTTATCACGCTACAACAGAGCGAAACTTTAAATATTTACTTATTCGCACCAAGTGGATATGTTCAAAATGTTCTCTGATTTTCCTCATGTTCCTAAGTACACCGTGTAGGCCAAACAAAGGCCAAACAAACCAAACGTTTTAAACGATTCTCCAGCCACTTCACACAGCAAGTGTTTACTACACATTAGAAGTGACGCTGGTGACAAACACGTGTGACAGAGATGCGGGTGTGTAACCTACCTCTATTGTCAGGTGTGTGTTGCTCTCGTTTCCGCTTCTTCTTCTTGCTGTGTAGTGCGTAGTTATCACGTGCGCTCCACCCTGGGTAGAGCTGCATGTGTAGTTCCTTCTCCTTACGCGCCATGTCGTAATACTTCGCCTGCTCCGCGCGGTCCAGCGCATGCCACTGAAACAGACACGGTCAGCGGTACAGAATGTGTACCACAGAGACACACATGTACGCTAAGTGTACAACAAGTGTACAACAAGTGTGCAGCAAGTGTACAACAAATGTATGACAAATGTAAAACAGCAAAGGATTGTCTTTCTCAAATAGAAGCAATATTAGTGACAAATCTGACTGAAACCTGAAACGACACCTCTATTAATTATGTCTTTTTAGAAACTGACCTTAAGACTACATCTGTCACACAAAGCTAATCACATGGTTTAATAAAATAATAATAGTCACAATGGTGCTACAGTTTCCAAGTTACACATCTGCCTTCAAACTAAAAATATAGCCTAACTACTATCAACAAGACTGTACATCCAAAAGTCCCAAGTAACTTTGTTGTCGGAATAGTTTAATCAGATAAAACGTTCACATAATATCACCATAAGTAATCCAACCTAAACATAAACTTTCAGTAATTAATTTATTGAAGAGTCAAAGTAGATTTATCATAGCCTGCGTGGGAGACAGCGACTGAGTCGACAGGTAGTGGAGGTGGCAGGGAGCAGCAGGTTGAGTGAGGGATTAAGGACAATTGAGGCCCAGCCCTGACGCTGGCCTCAACCTGGGTTCCAGGAGAGTTACAATGTGTCGTGTTGACCCAATGTTTACCCAACCTAACCAGCTTAACTGATTTACACTGATTTAGTTGACCAACAGATTATATCATCAGTGTACATCGGTCCTCACATACGGTCAAGATACAAGATGACCTCTTCACCTAGTCAGCCGAGTCAAGACCACAGGCTACTGTCCTCTACCCACACACCAGGTGGAGCCTCTGCTGCAGACTCACATGGTTGGTACTGGTTGGTACTGGTTGGTCTAGAGTGGTGTTGGTTGGTCTAGAGTGGTGTTGGTTGGTCTAGAGTGGTGTTGGTTGGTCTAGAGTGTGATACTGATAGAGACTGACAGAGACTGGCATGTGTAGATGGTTGGTGTTGGTTGGTCTAGAGTGTGATACTGATAGAGTGACAGAGACTGGTATGTGTAGATGGTTGGTGTTGGTTGGTCTAGAGTGTGATACTGATAGAGACTGACAGAGACTGGCATGTGTAGATGGTTGGTGTTGGTTGGTGTAGAGTGTGATACTGATAGAGAGCGACAGAGACTGGCATGTGTAGATGGTTGGTGTTGGTTGGTGTAGAGTGTGATACTGATAGAGACTGGCAGAGACTGGCACGTGTAGAGGGTTGGTTTAGAGTATGATACTGATAGAGACTGACAGAGACTGGCACGTGTAGACGGTTGGTTTAGAGTATGATACTGATAGAGACTGACAGAGACTGGCACGTGTAGATGGTTGGTTGGATTGGAGCATAACAGAGACCATCACGTGTAGATGGTTGGTTCTGGTTGGTCTAGAGCATGACAGACGCTGACAGTGACAGTGACAGTGACGGTGACACAGACTGGCGGTGTAGTGGCTGTCTTAGATAAGTGACTCTGGGCCGTGTGCTACTTGTGCCTTGTGATTAGATGATTACGAAGCCACCAGGAACCACAGGCACTAAGCCGCGCATGTCATGCCCGCATGCATGCACAAGTGGCGGGCAGTGGGCGCGTGCACACGCCGGCACGTGCGCGCGCATGCACGCACTAACGACGACTTCCGCGCCAGTGCTGATCAGCGCTACTCAGAAGTCCATTAAGGCATATACATTAGATATAAACCATTTAATTACTGCCGCTTTTTCATGTTCGCAATTCGGCGGCACCGTGCTTTGATGTCATCGACGACAGATATAATTACAGCAGCGGGCGCTCGGCAGCGCTTAATGACGATGGCCGTGGAGACGCCGCGGCCGCATGCTCCCGTACCCCAGCTGTGTGGGATCAATACTGTCACGCACGAGACAAAAGACACTCCAGGGTGGGGACAGGTGACGGCAACAAGTGACCAAACATTCCTCGCCGCTCCAACCATTCATTGTGTACACGCTCCAAGCACATGACCTGGCGCATGACCCCAAAACAGATTCCCAATTGCATACTACAGGGCCAACACTACCTGAGCATCCAAGTGCTCCTGACACAAGGCATGACTTGAGGCTGGTGTACACCAATACTGAGCCTCTGTGCACCCAACTGCAGCAGCAACTGGCACATCCAGAGCCTCCCAACCGTTGAAGCCGTTACATCACTGATATTCAGCCAGATGGTGCACCTGGCCCAGTCATGTATCAGCACCAGTGCAGGTTATGTAAGACATGCTCAAAGTTTACAAACTCACCAGAACTTCACACGCCTTCAAGTTACTCATAGCTTTATCTAGAGACCCATCCACTCCAGTCCTTTGGACGGGTAATGTCTGTTTTGACAGGTTGAAATATCATTGGATGGGTAAAAATTAATGGACAAAAAAGGTCTTCGAAAACCACACTCATATATATATATATATATATATATATATATATATATTGTAAATTATGCTTTGAAAAAGGATATCACATGCATGTATGCATGGATTATGATGTATGTATGTATGTATGTATATATATATATATATATATATGTATATGTATATGTATATGTATATGTATATGTATATGTATATGTATATGTATATGTATATGTATATGTATATGTATATGTATATGTATATGTATATGTATATGTATATGTATATGTATATGTATATGTATATATATACACACACACACACACACATATGGACTAGTTTCTATGTGTGCCTGTGTGAGCTGACATATACATGTGCACCTTTTTTGGGGGGATGGGCAAAAATGTGATACTGCGTAAAAGCATGCCTTCGATGCCAGGTAAACACCAACAGGTCTTCAACGGAGTCCACGTTATGTGAATCCACAGCTGCACAATCTCAGTGTTCTGATAACTGTACTGTCTAACAGCAGGCACTAGAACCAAGCACACTATTTTAATAACGAAGATCACATCTTGATCAACAAAAGTTGTTGGATACACTGTTGTGGTATTACATAACACACACTGGGCTCTACATTAGACAGGTGGCTGAGAACCGACAACACCACAGGTTGACGGATAGAAATGCCCTGTGTCCTCTCATGAATCAGGGGTCGGCCTGAAAGACCATTAACGCGTTTGAATTTAAATCGTTTGCCTAACAGCCGGCGATGACAAAGCCCTGACATACGGCGCCATTGTGCATCGGTCCGGCCCACACGGCTCAAACGCAGCGTGGCCGGCTGGATAAATACGGCGTGCAAGTGTGCGTGTGTTTTATGCACACAGACGACCGCCTGAAAGGGTTTCCGGGCACGGGTGTCGTGCTTGCTCGCAGTTGCGGCTAAATAGCCCTCATCATCGGCGCAGCGACACATGTGTGCATGTGAATGCATGCGTGCATGTTGGCGCACAAAACATGTATATAAAAGTGATCTCGGACCAGGTGGATGACCGTTGCACTGGGTGTAGTAGACAGTGTCCCCCCCACACACACACTCAGGGTGAAGTGCCCCCATTACCCAGGCAGGTCAAATTGTAATAAATCACTCTTACACGACACAGCCGACTGACACTTTCTAAAATTGCGAAAATCATTCTTACAAAACGACATCTAAGCTGCGATTACCAAGCTTCTGAAAAGCGGTAAATTGTTTTAAATCAACACACGTTCATTTCTGTTCCCATAATGCATTCCACAACTTTATATATCGTGCCTAAGACAGTTGAATTAACATCACTGTTTTATAATCTATTGACCTAATCTTGCAAATTATGTAAATTAAATTAAGAAACCAATAAACTGCCCAGGTCGACGGTATCAGTGCAGGACGACACGTACCTTGCGCCCAAGGATCTGGTTGATGGCGGCCGACTCCTTGAGTGTGCATTCCTCTATTACCTTCGCCCTCATCTCCTTCATGAAGAGCATGAACGCGTTGAGGGGCTTCTTTATGTGCGGCTTCTTGCACTTCTTCTCCTCCTTCTCCATGTGGGGTGGGGTCATGCACCCCCCGTGTAGACTGCCCCCACCCTCTCCCAGCAGTTGGAACTGTGACGGGTGGTGTCTGCAAGGGAAGGATGCAATGTCACGGGTTGTGTTTTGATTGCTAGTTCTATTTTCACCTGCTTGGCTGACATTATTTGTGGTCATTCGTACGTCATTTGCATCAATCATACATCAAGTATTAACAATAACAATATTAAAATAACAAAACAATCATAACATAATAGAAACAGACAAAGTAGATCTTGATCTATCCAACTCACACAGCAAGTTACCTGGTGACACGAACATAACTACAAAACTACTGTAACAATACTTTCATTTAGCTTCACAATTATAAACAGACTCACTGAAAAAGATAGTCTGATATATATTGCAACAGTCATGTCACATTAATGTAAGGTTTGTGTTCCTTCCTGTGGTCTCAAATGTCGTACGATTTCATTTCGATCGCACCGCCTAGTTCAATGTCATTTTTGTAAACAGGATTGATAAAGGTTTTTATACTAGAAACATTTGTGAGAAAGAATCCTTAAAACCAACATGACAACAAGTAACAGTGTTTTTTAGGATGTTGCTCCAGGCCCACTTCCCTCTCTGGCCCGAGTACGAGGACAGGACATCAGCCTTCCATATAATCCAGTTCCTAGACACATTGTCGGTCAATTGAGTTGACATTCGCGTGCAGGCGACTAGTTTGACCAGCGGTGAGATGACAGTGCCCTTGACAATAAGCTACGTAATGATGCCGCTTTAACGACAATAAAAACAATGCTGATTTTTTTGTACACTGAGAAGATGATCCACGAGAGCATCACTGCTGTGGTTTTGTGTCTCAAAACAGCACCTACATCACACACTGACACTGAGCATCATGTAATTTTCTCCAAGAAGGCCGACAGTGATCATTAGACGAAGTGCGGCACGGTCTCAGCCTTTCGGCCGCTGACTTATGGCCAGCATTATCTCACTTTTATCTCGACCAACTCAAATGAAACAATTGCACGATGTGTCATCACCGTAGCTTGACCCAGACAGCAAATGACCATTTTGAACTAGAGTTGTAACGACACAGGGCAAGGTGTTAGGTTGACATAGGGCAACATCTGCCCCTAGATTGGCATCACATGAGGCAACAACATGTTAACATGCCAACTGATTTTGCACGTTTAACTGAGCAATTTGAAATGACATTACTTCTGTGTAAACTGCAAAGAATTACACTGACCGTAGATCATAATTATTCAAATCTTCCAATGTTTCAGTCCAGCTGCTGTGTTGCAAGTTTCAAATAATGATGCTTAAAAAGTGTAAATACTTGCAGACTATCCAAATCTTGGAGCAATGAGCACAATCTTTCATAATTATTATCTCCCCAATCAGAACAAGAACATTTCCCAATTGTCTTTATAATTTATTTCACTGTGCCACTTTTAAAATTACTTGTTTTCCATCCCAAACTTTGAAGTTGCTTTCTTAACAACTTAATTTCCATCACGCCGGTCTGACAGCCAACACACAAAGCCTCATTTCCTGCTATCAGGTCACATGATCAAAACTGCATGCAGCGATACCAGAGTAAAAACCATCTGGTGATCACAGACATGTCAACCACCTCGACAGACATGACTCAACCCAATTATCCAAGTCCCCGTTATCATTCAGCAGGGCATGAAATCTGAACTCAGCAGAAAACTGATTTCTTCACTGGGCATGTGACACGGAGTGGCGCGTACTGTCCTGATAGGATTTCCAAACAGTGGCCTGTTCACGCTGGCTACAGTGTAGGTGTAAGTGCAGCCGGCACGGTGCCGGTCTGCACGCAATTAGCTGATCCGTTACCTCAGCCCAGACTGTCGCAGGTCTCACCGAGTAATTGGTGTCCGCACAGGTATGTGGGATAGGTAGGAAATAAAAAACGAACAGTGGACCCTAAAGAAGTTTCAACATAGTATACATAGACTTACACATGTGAACAAATGTAGCTGTGTTATGCAATGCTGGTGGAAATAGAAGACCTTAGTCCCTGATGTGTGTGTTAAGTGTAGTCACAATGGACACCCATCCACAGTATCACTTACATGTCCACTAGAGCATAGCTTTATACTGTATAGCCATAGTATTTTATATGGTTTCTAAACTGTTTTTTTAATCAATGAGACCAGTATTCCATACAGCATGTTACATCACCAACTAATCATATTTTAAGTCTCCCACAGACATGTAAAATTAATAATAAATTAACGAAACGATATTCCAATCAACTCGCATTCCATACTGTCCAAAAAGCACATATCTTACAAGTTGACCAGTGGCATTATCCCACCAAACCTCAGTGTGGCGCCACCGTTACAAAACAATGTTTCCCGTGCATTTTAAGAACATATGCAACAGAAAAACTGCATAGCATAGTCACTACTGTATACCGCATAAAATATTCGATACGTATCATGTGCCACATAGATGCAAACAGAACACTGCTTTAATGTGCACACATGCACATACATGCACATATACGTACGTACACATACACTGTATATACACTCATTGTGACAAATGCATATGCACATACATATACACATACAAATAAACACACACACACATATTAAGTTCAGTCAGTATTTTTTCAGTTCAGTGAGGACGTCACTTTAAAATAAGTACACACAGAGACACAATGAAAGAGTAAACACAAGGGACGAGGACACAGACTTGACCAACTGTCTACAGCATCTGTCAACAGACACACGCCACTCACCTGTTGTTGTCGGCGCTGGTGACGGGGTGAATCTCCTGCTTCGGACCAGGGGTGATGATGGCGGGGTGCTGCAGGTTGGGGAAGCCGGGATGGGGAGGCATGATCCCCGGCGGACTGAAGCGAGGCAGAGGGGAGCTGCTGAGGGGAGGGCCGTAGGGACTGCGGAAGGCGGCCAGTGGGTATCCCGGCGGAGGGCCCCTGGAACAGACAGTAGAGGTGAGTATGACAGGGACACATGTCAGTATACAGTGTGTGTGCGCGTGCGTGCGCACGCGCGTGCACGGACGCACGCGCACACGCGCGTGTTATACACATTTTTTAAAGATTGTATATATCTGCTGCACAACACATTCCAACGTTACGAAACATAAGACCACTGATTTGCGTGCTGACTAACAACAAACATTGCATGGAGAGTCACTCATTGTATTTCATTAAGTTCTTTGGCTCTGATCTGACGATTACAATTTAACCTTCTATTTCTACCAGCTAACCAGCCAACACAATCACAGTGTCACTTCAGCCATACACGACGACTCCTACGGCAGAAGGGAACCAGTTCAGTTCCAATATCTGCAAGATTTTCACTTCAAAGCAGCCATTTCCATGAGCCTCTAAACTCAACTGTAAGACCCAGATGCTGCGGTCAGTGACATGGCAGGACATTATCTAACTTCAGCAGTGCACTACACAAAGTGCAGTGTCATAAATTCCACATCAGTGGAGATCCAGCGTGGATAATGATTTTTCTCGAAAAAAGCTCTGCGGCATTCTAAAACTGTGCACCAATACGGTGGCGTAGGAATCAATAGCAAATCCATGGTCGGAATCAGCATAGCGGTGTTCTAAGCTCGGTTAATCGGCCGAAAGAAGTCTGTGCGTACGCACAGCATGGGTAGTGATTAAATTAAATATGAGTTACTTTATACGCTTGGAATCCGTTGCTACTGATCGATCCATTCACGTGGTACCACTTCGACTCTACAGTCAGCCGGATGGCTGCACAAGTTGGAAACAATCAGTCCGTTTGAAACAATTCTCTGCTTCTTTATTTGTAATGATTGTTTTAATTCAGTAGGTGAAAACAGTATAACACATGTCTTATTTTAAAATATGATTAATACAGAAATAACAAGTTTCTGACTGGGGCCAAGTAATGAAAACAATATCAGCTGGTGTTATCTTAACAGGGAACGCTTAGGCACATAACTGCACTGTCACCCATTGGACAGCCTTAGGAAGATATTAAAAATCAAAAAGAAGGAAGACATGTCAATTGTTGAAACAAGTAATTTATTATGTATTTTTTATTATCGTAGTGATGTGGCTGAGGAATCCAAGGGATTCCAATACCTTTAGAAATAACTTCTTCAGTATTCTGCATTTAAAACTATGCATTTTATTCACAGAAATTTCAGTCCGCATTATTCCAAGATGTTTTAAGATAATTTAGCAGTCTGATAATAAGGCTGAGGTGCAACTATTTGAAGACCACGTCTTACTTAGTTCGTTTGTGTATTCGGCGATCAACATGTTTAGTAAGAGGAGAGTTAGAACTGGCAGTGACAACTAATGACTGGACGAAAGTGTATGAGGGTGATTTTTAATTGTTTACATCTAAACTCTTGTGTGATTTTTAATTTGTAATTTGCCTTTGAATGTATGTTTGCATGCAGCACACAGGCAGAAAAACAATTCTCTGCAGGGATTAATGCGGTACTCTTTCTCTTACTTTTCCCTGGCAGGAGTACCCTGAAAGGTTGATCAGTTAAGTTCGGCTAGGGATGCAATGCAACACAACGTACGTGTCTCATCGGAAGTTCTTCCAACGGAATCCTGCATACAGGAAGTGTGTATGAAGACACACAGACGCGCACGCGTGCAGACACGTCACTCGCAACACAAAGGACCACATCAACCCAATTAGCGGAAAGCAAAAAAGGGAGCATCAAATTGGCATTTACCGAGAAAGGGCGCTGCAAGCGGAGAGGAGTGTAGCCCGGACCCACCGACGGCTGGAGGTAGGCATGTGCTACGGGCCTACAGTGCACCCCCCTCAGCTGATACCTCAGTCCCGCTAATTGGAACTCCCAGCCTTCATCCGCAGCCCTCCCGTGCCCCAAACAACCTTCCCTGGGGATCTACATCCCAGATGGCGCCAGGTTATTTTCATTCGCGGAGGCACGAGCCGACGCCGCCGAGAGCGCTGGTCAACAAGTCGAACACGATCCATCAGCGATCACTGCTGAACTGGCACTTCAAGTTGTCAACAGTTCTTTTTTGCGATTATGCTCGACGTTGGATTCAATATCACGTGCCTCACCACTATAAACGGCCCAGGATCAAACACGTTTCACCTACGAGTCACCCGGACAACTCTAACTTGGACCGGTCAAATTCCTGACCAATGCTTCTTCCGACCACAACACTCAACCAACTCGCTGCGAATGTCAGCTACCTGCACAATTCTACTAATTCGTGGCGAGTGATAAGAAGTTGGACTGACCACAAATATCCACACGTGTCCACCTCCGCACACATCTCTGAGCAAAGTTTACAAGTTGTGAAGGTTCCGAGATTTCAAAAGAAACCTCATGCCCTTGAGCAAATATTTACCACATATTTTCCAAGAAAGAAAGGTGTTTTACGTAGAGGAAACTTGCAGTGAGATTCAATAGGAGGTTAGCCTACATGTAACAATACTCGCCCACGGCTGAACACGCTATTTACCGCAGAACAATACATGTTTGCTTTTCAGTATGTTTTCTCTTCCGAAATCCTGTTTTTATTCTAGGCCAGAGCCGGAAATTAACATTCTTTTGAACTACTGCAATGTGCATGATGGTGGGTGATGCACTTGACTTGACATTTTACCATTTAATTAAATTAACTATTAACATAATAAATTTATTTAAATAGTATATGTATATTTATCTTTTCATTATTGAGTATTTATTTACTGTTGATATGAAGTTCCTTTAAATATTTAAACATTTGTTTAATTTCTAGTATTATAATGTCACTGATTATACAATTGAACTATATTTGATATTTGAACAATTGAGATATCATTATCTCTCGAGGGAAGCCTCTTGTCGCAATACACCTAGTGGCAGAGTAGTGAGTGACTTGTCAACAATAGCGCAAACGTGGCGGAAATATGTGATCAAAATTCCTGCCACTGCTCCAAACTGGCAGGCCGATTTCCACTGCAATTACCTTTTGTGCTGGGATAATACCACCGCTGTTGTCCAAGATGGCATTCCTACACTGACTGTAAGTTGACGATGAATATATTGTACTATTAAACATTTATCTGGCACAAAGAGTAACTGAACAAACTACACAGCCTGAACTTAACAGTGATGGCTGTCGACATTTGAGTGTCTTGTAATGGGATCAATTCAAAAAGTATACGCACGCACGCACGCACGCACGCACGCACGCACGCACGCACGCACGCACGAGGCATGCACTGCAAAAAAAGTAGTATAAATAGTTCAACAACTTGATAGCAGTTTTTTTTAAATTAATCCACCACTGTTTCTTTTGAATGGTTTAGTCTGATTATTAAGTTTCAGTTGCACAAACCAGTACGTTTCATCTCCACAAAAACTGTCCTTCAAGAATTGTTATTGTGAACAGCTGTTCGTGAATGTACTGAATTGTAAAATCAACATCCATTATAAAAAGCATGGTTCATAGACCATATTTGTATGGCCAATATATCAGGATATAGTTGATATGGCATTACATCATGTCTATACTGCATTGTGTCAGAGTTTTGGCAAATAATTATTTTATGTCAGAACCCTAGCTGACACAGGAATTATTTGTGGCTCCATCATCATTGTTGTAAACTTGTAACCGCACACAATGTTACTGCATGTCTTGAATCAGTGATTAATATTTGCCTACCAAAATGTAAAAAAATCAAAGTTTTTCAGACTTTCAATCACATTAATTACACGACCAATAATTAATTATCACGTCTCTAATCAAACTCCCACCTAGGTGAGTGTGATCCGTTATGATTATTGGAGTAAATAAAATGAGATTGCAGTGACAGCCTGTGGTAAGTGTAGGTCATCTTTCCACACAAGGCCATGGCATATAACCATCACTATAACCATCAATATCATAGAAAGACCTGTCAACGATAGTTATCATCTGGACTGTGCAAAATTACCATTATAGGCAGGTTGCCTTTACGGAGACATTCACAACTTGGATACTCACTAGATGGAGCCAGTGTGATGAATGGGCTTGTACATAGGTGTTACTGCACCCTTTACTTTATTTCCACAAAACTCCATTAAATACCATCACAATTTCAATTTGGGAAGCATTTACCCACTTCACCCTCCTGCTCCAGGATAAAAACATTTTCCATTTGTATTGATTGTCTCGAAAAGCAATAACGTGCATGAAACATTTGGCAAAAACAGCCTGTCACACAGGGTCAATTCGTATCCAACCTGAGGAATGTTGCTGTATCCATCCTCATTGGTCGCGGATACGCGTCGTTTCAGTACTTTAATTTTATAACAACAATTTATGCCCCTCTGGATTAATTTGGGCTTTTTATCGGTCCCCGTTAATTTCTCTAAGTTTCAAAGCCCTATAGCTAAATAATATACTGTCATTGTTAAAACAGTACCTGTTGAATTTGATACACGCGACTTTTGTTCAAACTGGGCCCACTAGTCCACATTGTTCACAATTTCATAGCACTATTATGAATGTCCGCGTCAACGTCATTTACTTTGATGTCCAGCTCCGTGTTTCTCGGATTGACAAGGAGGAAACTTGCTGTTTTTTCCTAAAGCGCCTTTCCACAGCCTAATGAAACTTGGAGGCCGCATAATTAATAATTCAGATGCAACCACCAAACAAGAGTTTCTCAAATTTCTGGTTACAGCGCATTACGAAACACATCGAGTTCGTGTCCTGCTTTTATATATTTTATATCTGTGGGACACCTGAAACCATTCTATGAATCCTGCTTTAATTGGAACTGTTGTAAACTCAGAGCACAACAGTAAGACACACAACGGCCGTGGCTGAAGGTCTGTTAATTAGAAAGATCAAAGGCAGGTTGCTTTTCTGCACCGGCTGCTTTGTGTTAGCAATCTACATACAGCATACCACACGGCAACCATATTCACCGCATAACCACTCAAAACACGCTTAAAAGAACAGTGACCTTATTCTGGGGTGCCTGGTCTCGTTAACAATGTTACCTATTAATTCAAAAGTTGCTAATCAAATCCAAAAAATGTCTTTAATGGCATACCGTTACAGTAAAATAGTACAATCTGGTAAAGGTCCCTTTTTAACATGTTATGTGCTGTCTGCTAGTGTCTAATTTGCATGTATTTGCATGCCATCTTCCAGCAAAGAAATGCTCGAACAAACCTGAACATGTGCGTCGTTTCTAACTTAATTCAACTGCGGGTAAACTACTTTAGCTTTCAGTTGTCAGCACTGTTTAGAAATACAAGAACACTGCCGTCGTAAAACATCAATGTCACGTCACCCCCACTACACCCTCAAGCTCCTGAACATGATCAAGAGATGACGTATTTACACCCAATGCTTTGCACTGGTTGGGCCCACTCAGGTGGCCACTCTACTGGCCAGTGGCCACACACAGGTGAAGACAAGAAGGTACAGCACTGACCATGTGAACTGTGGGAAGTCTGAACAGAACGGATGTGAGAGTTGACTTGTAGGAGGCAGGCCGTACATGCTGGGTCGTGGAAGGCCTGAAACACAACACATATCACCGTGAGTACTGGTCACTTGTGTCCACTCATCTTAATGTCACGCATCGCTTACTACTGTCTGAGAGCATGTCAGACTGCTCTGTCTGTGAAGTCTCAATACAACTAGGTAGTAGATACTAGATACACACACAATTCAGAAAAACATTAAGCTAAAATAGTTAACTGTTCCACTACACTCTACTGCATACATCAGGGCATGTGTACACTGATTGTACACCACTCGTACAGATCTCTGAACATGTACACTTATCACACACCACCCATACACATGTAGATGTGCACTCGTTGTACACCATACCTACATTTGTGCACCTGTACGACTCAGCTACCACACGACACATGTACACTTATCATACGGCACATACACATTTGTACACCTACTGTGCATGAACATTTGTACACCTACTGTGCATGAACATTTGTACACCTACTGTGCATGAACATTTCAAATTAAAACACAGGAGCAAAAAGAAATTAATTAATTAAAATCCAGATGAAAAACCCAAATTAAAAACCAAATGCAGGAAAAATCAGAGTCACTGATTTAGTGAGTTGCGGTAACTGATCATCACGGTCCAGCGATGCTCCTAATTGCTTCCTGCAAATCAATCAAATGGCTCTGCCAAGAACATCCTAGCACAATGTCCTTGGCTGCCACCACGCCTTAAAACATCATGACAAAGTGACAGGCACAGCACAAACATATGCAACAATCTACATTCCTCTATTAAATCTAAACCGAGGTTAGTACCAATGCTGGAATATACCCTTTATCAACCTCGAAAGCCTGCATTACATACAGAACTGACCGATTTCAGGTGCGAAAACAAAGCAGTTTAAGCTTGTTACGAGCGTGCCTGCAAAGAGACTCGACGGCAATGGCATGACGACAAACAGAAAGGAAAATGTGCCAAGGTCGATGACGTGCAATCGTCAGTGACTATGTGACATTTGCTTGTTTTAGCAGAAGCGAACGACTAAATTGGCAGCTATATTAAGACCCTGAAAACAGCAGATAAACGTGCGTGCAAGGAGACCGTGTATCTCCTGACAAGTGCCAGCAGGATTGCTCGTGGACCTAAAAAAAAACCAAGGAGGCGCAAATCCTCGGGCACATAAGCGCGGCCCGTGCAAGTTTTTAGAAGGCTTGGTTTTAGTATTTGAAAGACAAGGCTGCATTAGTGTATTACTTTGGCTGGAGGTCATTGGACCAGTGAGAGGCGCGCTACAGAGATAGCGACGGATGAACAAGTCGCGCTTACCGGCGCACTTGTGCAAGGCAAGGTTGCCCGCGATGTCTGCGGCGTCATAGCCTTTGTGGGAACTAAACGCTGAGGAGTAGATGATGCTGAGAGGTGACTCTGAAATTAAAATCCTTCATGTGCAGTATGCGCGTGTGCCGTCTCTAATCAAGCTCGCAACAATGCCCACTTATGTGGGCGGGCTCGACATGCACGCGTCATGCACATGCATGCATGCACACGCACGCTTGCTCAAAACTTTAGGCAATTAGTGGCCTGGACTATTCGCATTAACAGATGCTCTGGGAATGAGATAATTGAAGGGTTGTGTCAGATTGGTCAGGCTTGACCACTGCTATAAACGTGACCAGTACAATTCCGCCCTTCACTAATACTACACATACGCCTGCCTGCCTTGACCCAAAACATTAAAATGTTGTCTGTCTCTATATTTCATGCATTTATTTCTTTTGTTTTGTGCGCTTTCTGTCACTGTGCACCTGATCATCTGCCTGAGGCTATGCAACGAATCATAACATAAACACACAACACTGCTACTGATGAGTACTGGCCGGGTAGGTTACCATGGTATCACTATACTTTCAGCAGCTACCTGATATAGTGGCTTAAATCATAGAAACACCTATTAAAAGTGTGTACTGAGATAATGTGTTGAAAATTAATTGAGTGATGTTAACTATGTATGTGACATATGCAATTAGTGATGGGGATTTATTGAGCAAAAATCTGTGAACACCAGCAGTATGGCATGTGATGACAATACAGGTGTATTTTCTAACACAACTGATGGTAGGAACATAAGACAATGGGTAAGACAATACACCACATCACTAGTCACTACATCACTCAGGTTGTTACAAAGACAGACAGAAGACATTCTGACATGAGAGGTTGATCAAAGAGCTAACTGTATACGTCTTCATCAAGACGCAAGACAACGATGGACATCTGAAGCCATAAAACCGTGTGGACAGTGGCCACATTAAGTTGGTCAAGTGAAGACTCCGTGTCTAGTGCCCACATCCAAGTGAGGATCCAGGCCCCTAAGATTACTTATTGATATGTCACTAAATCATCTCATCTACAATGTCAGTTAGTTAGCTTTCCTGTACAATACAAATGGTTCGTATAAATAGCTTTTAATAATAAATAAATCTGCATTTACATCCAGAAATAATCTCAGGCAAAATTAATCTATTTAAAATACCACTACAACAAAAGTAAACACAAAACACTTATTTAAAGACAACTGTATTAAAAAAACTCATTGGACACTTGCAAAACCGTATCTTTTCATTTGTGTTTGCGGCCAGAGTGGAGTGCCCAGTGTTTCTCACACACTGTGAGCCACCTGTGTCCAGACGTCTCCACCGACAGAACCTGTCACTGTGGACAACCACAGCTGGCTTGGAGACAAGGACATTCATCAGTAACATGCTAAATGACGCACTCAAGTCCCTCTCACTAGATCATCTCATTCAGTCGCCTTCCCAGTTGTGAAGTTTCACACAGAGGACTTGGTCTGGTGGCTAGATCACAGGGCTGTAGACTGTGAGCCGGCAGAGATGACAGGAGACTGAGACAGAGGCCAGCACAGCTTAGTATTCAGCAGCACAGCAGGCTGCTGGCTAAACACACAGCAATCCCCAGATCACCCAGCTCAGTGACTGATCAAGAGCAGTGTGTAATTAATGGAGTAATGCTTAGTTAGAGCCAACAAGTGGTAGAGACACCAGAGACAGTCTTTATCTCCCCTTGTGCCTACTGCACAGGCAACATTCCAAGAGCAGTTCTCACCGCCGGCAAACATCAATGTTTTTATGCGACCGCCATGCTGGACATGTGAATGCAGGACATGTACAGTTGCAGACCGAGCAGTCACTGGTACTTCACAGAGTATGATTGTAAACTGAAGTAATGCATTGTTGTAAAGACAAAGACTGTGTTTTACACCTGTGTTTTAAAATGATCTGGTTCTGGGATGCTACACTAAAAACTACTGGAATTGGTAACAAAATTAATTATATATAACCGCGAGTACCATAGTGAACATGAGACACAATTGTTCAAGTACCTTGGGAAACATTAATGTTTACTAATAATTTACATTTAATTTATGCCTTAAAATGATATTTAAAAAAACTATTATTACTACTAAATTACAAGCTATTCATTTAAATAGTGGTCCATGAATATTAGCCACGACTTTGACGCTCTAACTTTCTTGCAATTTTGGCAAAGGGATGTCTTTGTTTAGCCACAGCCAAACAATTAAGTCACAAATATATAACAGGATAAATATACTGGATATCAGACAGTAGTACCAGCTATCGGACACTTCTTAAATATTCCAATAAAATGATATAAGAATGAGTGGTGCCCATCTAGTGTCAAGGTCAAGGTCAGCATCCCTTCTTTAACTCTACACGTTGGTGAATACGTAGCAAGTCAGTGAGGCGTGTAGCTTTATTCTGCCCATCTCTTCTGGCGACATTCCTCCCAACTAAAATACACTAATTCAATGCAAGACTTCCTCGAAAGACATGTTCACTCAACAATACCACCCACAGTCCCACACACATCTTTACTTAGATGTCTGTAATGATGAATGTTTGTTCTTTAATTTCCAAAAATGTCTGAGACAAAGAACATTGAGAAATCTACATAAACCTGCGCCAGTGAGATGTGCTCAGAGAGCCCATTGCGAGACACTGGATCATTTCACTACAGATGACTCGCAGATGACGTCTTCTGAGAAAACTACTGTTTGGAGATCGGCAGTGCCAAGCAGCCATAGTAATACTGTTAACAGCCCTCCTTTTTATAGCAAGCTTGAAAATCGCACGTATCACACTTGCAGGGTCGATGAAATAGCAAGTCTACTACTGTTTTATTCAAACTGTTCCATTTATCTAAATTATAAATCACTGTCACTTAATTAATTAGAAAGAAAATGACTGCCCGGTCCGTGCAAACGTTACACTTGCGGTAGAATTCAATTGACACGCTCCATATTGAGTATTTTCAGTATTACATTTATCAAATGTCACAACTAATTTAATCATGGGATCTCTTGTCACATACGTGACACATCTGGTTAGATACTTGCTCTGGCTTCTAGTTCTAGTAAAAAACCATACCCAGCAAGACAAACCAGCCCTTTGTAACTAACTACATTACACATTTTTTGTTTAATGTTTCGACTCTGTGATGATGACACCGGCCAGCCATGTCTCTATTGCACAATGTTGTCTTGGTAGTTTTTTTTTATAAGCAATATCAAAATGCAGGAGACAGGGAAAGTTGAGAGGGTATAAACTTCCCTGGGCCCTTGTCCCATGTGACCAATCAGACGACCTTTCCCTAATCCACTGACACTTTCAATGGATTCCTTCGCCCCAGTGCTGCCCACAGTAACTGGTAGGTGATCTATCACTGTCCATCTCGTCTGGCACTCCCCACACATCAATAATGCTGAATTAGTGCAAACACACCTAGGGGACTTGTTACTGCATCAACAATAATGTTCCACTAATTGTAGTGCTCCAACAATCCATCTAATTAACACTCCCGCCACCAGGGGTCTCTGTTTCGTTCGCTGGACCCTGCCACTAGAGGTCTCTGTTCTACCAAACAGTCTACACTGTCACAACCTCACTGCCCCCAGCTGTGTCACTGAACTGGTATGCCACACTACATATCACAGGTAGTGAGTGGACATGGCAGGGTCTTTGGCCTTACAGTCGCACCAATTCAAACAATTCTTCCTCTCACATCACCTGTTTCCTTCACACTAGACCCTAAAACCTATAAATCCTAGTATCCAAATATTATCTAGGCAAACTGAATTAAAATTCACAGGAGGTACTAAATTTGTAGCAGTTAATAAATTCACAGAACTCTATCTTTAAAATTGACTACTGATTATACATAAAAACACAGATCGTCTACAATAATATGAATGGAACAGACCCTCCTGATTACAAATGTTTTGTCTCTAATTGAAAGTTTCCATAATATAATAATAACTCTAACACTTCTACAGCACCTATATCCTTGTAAATTGAAGCTCAGAGGACCAACAAACTAAATTGTTTGGCGTAATCATAAACAGGCCCAGACAAACGTCATCATTGGAACATGGAACCGCCAAAAGTTATGGTGGAAAAGCAATTTCAAACTAATATATCTTTTGAGTTTTTTTTTTTTACAAAAGGTTGCTATAGTTTCAGAAGATTTAATTGTAATCAGGAGTTAATTTCAAATGGTTGTGCAGTTACAGAGAAAGCACATTTGCCAATATAATGTGCCTGAGTTGACAATTAACATTATTATTTTAATCTATGATGCTGTAAACAAATTACACTTCAAGCTCAGTGACAGATCAAATCATAAAAGGTGATCACTGACTATACTAAAATCATCTAGCATATTAAATTAAGCACAATGTCTGGTGCTTCATCACATAGTTATCTGTGGTAGTAATAATTTCAGAACGGCTAAGAGTTGCTGAATGGGTAAAATACAAGCTGTTGTAAAATACATCAACGGATGTAACAAAGTGCCAAGTAACACTGGTGTAAGCATACGGTGCCGCGATAAACAAATGTAATGAGATGTAATTGCCCTTACAGAGATAAATAAAGTTTTATTGTATTGTATACAAATAGCAAATTTGAATCAACAGAACGGCTAAGAGTTGTAAAATACATCAACGGATGTAACAAAGATTTCATATAAATTATTACCAGAACAAACACGGGACACGGGACCCTCAAATGTTTCTAAGAACAGATGTGTACGAACAGTATAATTTGCAGAGTACAAGAGAAGGTATTAAATTAACCCTGGGGTAAGCATACGGTGCCACGATAAACAACTGGATCCTGAATGAAAATGGAAAGTATTTCTACAAAAAGATACGAGGAGACATTTTGGAAATACCCCATAAACAGAAGGGTTTTGTAGGGAGTGACAGCTCGGCAGATGGCTGCACAGATTTAATGGACTACCCCCTTACAGAGAAGGGCAGAGTGCAATGAGGGGGTAATTGATGGTCCACATTAAGATGTATCTATGAGAGAAAAAGACAGAGAAACAAGGCATCACGCAATGTTTGTGTGTCTAGTAAATACCAACGTCGTTGGCCAGTGATTTATCAATATTTCACATGGAATGAGATGCCAACAATCCTAACAATTACAGACTTACTTGCCATTTTTTTAATGTTACTAAAATTAATGGAATGGAAAATAAGAATACTGTATTAAGTGTTCCTTACACGCATGCATGCACTTTTTAAACATATTAAATAATGCAGTAGAAATATTACAAAAACAAAACCAGGTTTCCGGATTACGTAAACACAATTTCAGGTGTTATGGTCACATGATAAATCTGAAGTAGAAACAGTAAGCAGTGACTTACCAGAGGGTGAAACTCTTGATTAACAACTGATTTTAATGTGAACGTTTTATTGTTACAAACACGTATTCCGATCTGACCAATGCACTAAATAACATAAATGTCACAGATCTACATATCTTACAGAGAGTGGCTTCCGCTAACATGGCAACTATTGACTACACCAAGAATGGCGTCTTACCACAACGCTGTCGTTGTTTTGACGTTGGACTTTGCGATCGGCCACCTGTACAGAGGAAAACAACCCCAAATGAGGGTGTTGTTATCGAAGAACCCCTGAGAGGGCATCATTGTTGAGGGGGTGTTCCAGCTAACACCAGACTTGGACCCTGCTGGCATACCTGCCACCTCTCCTGACAGCTACACCACCCCCTACCCAGCCTCTGCACATTTGTCTTAGTCTTCTTTTTATCATTCACTTGTGTCATTTATTCAGTACACATGTCAGAAATGTTGTCAGGAGTTTGCCATGTGCTACTCTGACACAGGTAACAAGCTGCTGAGCTCACGTCTATGCACAGGGCTATATGTGTTAGCGTCCATTAAACTGTATTTTGAAAAACCAAGTATTTTATGGTTTAAGTGCTACGTGATAATTTCAGTTAAAAGTATTTGATGGTTTAAGTGCTACGTAATAAATTCAGTTAAAAATCATTTGATGGTTTATAAGTGCTACGTAATAATTTCAGTTAAAAAGTATTTGATGGTTTAAGTGCTATGTAATAATTTCACATAAAAAATCAAATAAATGCCAAAACTCAAATTAAATATATATCAGTCATTTAGTGTGTATTATTGTTATACAGCAAACTTGACCGAGAGACAGGGTATTCTCCACTATGTAAGTATTACAAGAGTTACTGCATTAATGATGAATCTCTGTCTGTCTGTCACACAAAATAATGCTCACATTTTCAGCATTCTAGGGATGTGTACTACGGTAGTTGTGTTGAGACCCAGCTAATTGTTGGGTATCACAGCTGTCTTTACCTATGCACCATCAAACTTCACAAATTCTGTCCAATGCATGCTATGTACATCCATGCATGCATGCTCAGAGAAGCCATATCATTCAAGCACATCACTGGGCAGTTTCTATGAAATTTTCCTAAAAGTTTACAAGATTTAGAAAAATTTCAAGAAAATACAAACAGAGGACTTCAATAAAAATAACTAGTGAAAATGGTTAACGTCATTACGGATAATCACACGATTTACATGCTACATGTCATAGTTTGACTTGCAGAATGGAGACTTACCTGTTTTAGGGTCTATATTCACCGGGGGAATACCCATGTGTGCTGGCGGAGGTTGTGAGAAGTGTTCATTATTGTACATGTAGAGAGAGGCCAGGGCGCTTGGATGAGGAGGTGGCAGAATCTTGGTGCCCTGCAATGAGAAAACAACACCGTTACGAGACGAGAAATAAGTATTTTAAAATGCACATATCAAAAGAACGCTTCTACGCGGCTTATTGTGGATAACCCACCGGCATCCATGCATCATCTCAAGAATGATATCATGCCAGTTTCAGATGCACCAAAAGTTTTGCAGCAGAATCTAAATGTGTGCGTCGAAGGCCTTTGAACGTAACCAGCTTGCAAGCCAGATTAGAAACTTAATGCCTGAATGCATCGCAGATTTATTTTCCGAGAAAACCTTAGCCGTAGACCACATTTCTAATAACAAATTACACCTGGCTAAAAATCTCCAGCGCAGCCATTGCATGTTCGTGTCAATCAAAATGCCACATGAAAAACGTTTATGCTAAGCGCTTTTTATTAATCTCTATAAGCAGCGAATGCGCTGGCATCTCTCGTAGTCTTTCATCTTTCACCTCGCCGTGAGATGGAACGGAAGAGGACAGAAAACCGTGCGATAATCAGCCCTACTTCCTCCACTCACAGCTGCCCCTATCACTGCGTTTTGCAATTGCGCAACTATCGCTGCATGCTTATAAGCAGCATCTTCTCGCAGATACAAACGCCAGTGCAAGAGCATGCATGTAGGCTATGTACACCTGCGCGATATGGCTGTCCGTTGAGATCTAGGTCGGCGTTGATAAGACAAGGGCTAAGCTGCAGACAAGTGTTGCCAGGTCAGAACAAGCACGACGACTCTATACGATAAGTCGCCGCGGCATCCGGTCGTAAGGAGCGATACACCTCGCACAAAAACCTCACACGCATGCCAGTAAGCATGCTTTTGTTGACTCGGCAAAAAGTGGACTCGACAAATGTTTTCTTGCTGTTCTACCTGTTGGTGAATAAATGTTTTTGTATACAGAGCAATGTTTACCATGTGTTTTTCTTACAGTATCAACGACTGCAAGTTGCTTCAGGTGGATGTCACCACATACTATTCCCCAGCTGACATTGTTCATGGTGTACAAACTGTATAGTGCAGTGTACACCATTGTGTATATAACCATATATAATTACAGGCCTGATAAATTTGTCATATGTGCTGCTGTCATTACTTATACGTGTATATTGTTGTGTACTAAATATCATATCAATACCAACTCCTGTCTGTGAACAATACATACCAGTTGTGGAAGGAGTGTGTATAGTTCAGAGCAGGGTAAAATTTATTTTCCTGAACGAATATGGTAAATCATTATCAATATTTATACACTGCGTTTTGAATTTTTAATGTGGCGCTAAAATAACCCGAAAGCTGCTATAACACCCATCAGGTGAAACGTGTTTTGTATGGCTGGGCAGTGTCCAGCGTATCGTGTAGTGATCTCAGTGCACCTTGTGGATATCGTGGCCACTGCATTGATTTCCCCCGCACTGCCCAGCGAACCCTGCGCAATCAGCGCTGGTCTGACAACACGACCCATTGTGGCATGAGCGGCAAATCAGCTCAATCACTGAAGCATTTTCAATGCAAACATCCGTGTGTGTTGGCCGTGCGTTCATCCACGACCGTCTGCCCTCCAATGTAATCATGCGCGGCCGACGCGTGTACCCACCGCGGCTCTAAGTTCACTCAAATCACTGTCAACGTACAACTTACGAGACTTCGTTTGTACACAGGCAACGTGAAATGAAACGACTGGAATCACTGTGAGCGCAGACTGCGGAAAACGCAACAAATTAATGACAATGTCGGCTACTGTTTGCTTAGTGAAATCACGGCAGCCAAAACACCACCGATGATGGGCCGGATCACTTTTTATAAGAGTGCCCATTAATGAAACAAAGAGTGTAGTTGTGTTTGCTGCCATCTAACCACAACATTCCTGGGGACTGGCTTGTGTAAACAGTGAGCAGCAGCCCAGCCCCGCGAGACTAATGCCACCCAAAGAGCACCTATATATATACCTCTAGGTAGGGTAGGGAGATGAATGCCAGTCCGGGCCCAGCGTGACACTTTCATGCTTGGCCAGCGCCTGATCGAGCAGTAATCAACTAACTTTTACTGTCTCCCCATCACACGTTGCGGAATTATGCATTTACAACGCTGCCTTTCAACACTGCACGCTCACTTAGACATAACAGCGTTCTGCAGCCTGCGGTAAACGTCTCCTCGGACAGGCACGCCACAAACTCTGACTTCACAGGATGCCATCGCTAAACAGCAAGTACTTATTAACTCCGGGAAAAAAACAGCTGCCGTTTTGTTTGAAACTCACGTAGACAATCCTTATAATTGGAGCCAGGTTCTTTGAGGGGCTGGGTATAAGAAGTGCACCCAGTGGCTCAGCCATGCCTTTGTAACGAAACATATGTAACACCCCAAAGCCAGCGACGAACCACCTGTTTACCCCCTCTGGCCCCCAGGTGGCAGTCATCACAGGGGAGGCGCGGTAGGGCGTATTCTATTTTCCCTCCGCCCAGGGAAGCGCGGGGCTTGGAGGGAAGAAGCGACAAAAAGGGACTCTAGACCGGAGAGGCAATTATGTACATTTCTTCCCCCAAGTCTGCATAACAACACAAGCACATGGGGCCAGAAAATAAGAACAAACAAGGAGCAGAGAATAGGGACTCATTTGTGTGGTCACCTGACAAACATCAGTTGTCTGTGACTACAGACATTTTGTGTACAAAAATGTCAAGGCGCAAAGTGCCGAGAAAGAACAGAACCTAACAGACTATGCCATTGGTGGGAACAGGCAGGAAGACTCACTTCCATCCTCCCCTCATCCCATCGGTGGTGGATTTAAGGGTCTCTGCCAGTGACATAGGGTAATGGAGCATCCCCGGAATGTGCCCCTAAATCTGTACCCTGTCCCCTGCCAGAGTGGCCACCTAGATCGGGAGCCTCTGTTTACATTTTCCGCAAACTTCCATTCAAACATGTTATTACAGCTGATAATACCTCTTGTGGTTAATATATTCTATTCAAAGATTAACCTTGTCTATTCAGATTAACGTCTTACATTGAGAGTAATGTGTCCTGCTGTAAATGACAGCTCTAGTAATATGTGGACCAAGAAAGACTGCTGCTACACCTTGACAGGTCACAGGGGTCAAACATCAGTTTACACAAGCTCCCTCTAGTGTCATGATCCTAACAGCCCTGCTGTCAATCAGCACTCCTGCTGTCAATCAGCACTCCAGCTGTCAATCAACACTGAGCTGTCAATCAATTGAGATTTACTGACTGAAACAGGACCGGTAAAATTACAAGTCAATGTAGTAGGAGGAAAATATATATTTATTATACGTGCGTACTTTTTCAAAAAAGGTCAACTTGTTCACATATGCATAAAAGGTGACAGAGGAAAGGAAGAAAAAACTATATATAAAGGGAGAAATCTTTAGTGTTGAATCCATCCACTATCATTCCTGCTGCTGCTTGAACTGGCTCACTTTCAGCAAAGACAACATGAAAGGAGAGACACAATTGACATCAAAGTGACTTTTCTGTACAGTCAACGACCAGACCACGTACCACTTGCACCGCACAAGACGATGTCGCCGGTTACCATGACAACCAAATAATTGCAGTGCGTGTTTTCATCATCGTGTTTTTGTCAATTTTTGTCAATATGGTTTGTCATCGACGCAGTTTCATTGACATTCCTCGCGTGTTTTTTTGTCAAGACTGTTGGCAGGGACTGGCTTGGTAAGGAATCGAGACAAATCACACACAGACATGAAGTCTGACAGTGTGTAGGTGCGTGGCCCAGGGAAGCTACAGTAAACTGTTGGTGTTTCAACAAAATATATAACATAATTTTGAAGGTCAAACAATGCTATAAATTATATTTATTCAAACTGCTAGCATTTTTTTCAACTGACAATTTTTTTCCCAATAAGTGTATCTGATAAATCACCCACAAATCACAATTACTCACAAATCACCATTGCCAAAGCTTGAAATATGTCTCTAACCAAGACGATTCTGTATTTGTAAACAAGTTCACAGGTTTTCTTTTATGAGACACAGTTGTACTTGCGAGGTCATATATTTCTCAGCGTTTCCACTTAGTGCTACACTGACGATCCCAAATGTATTTGAACTGTTGTCAAACCACGTAATGACATACAGCAGTCGACATGCGAGAGATCAAATAATACACGTCGACAATCAAATCAGACCTCAAACGTTACATTTCCATTCTGTCCTCACAGAAGACGGCGAAAATTCTCAGGACACCTCTGTCATCACACGCCATCCTCGGCGGTAAGCCGATTAATCTCTTACGCGGGACCAGGGTGGTTGTGGAAAAGCCCACCTCATTATGACAAAAAGCCAAGTCAATTAGTTGTAATTCTGCATAGATCACCGCCACCATCCCAGCTCCATGATTCCGTGATGAATTGGATAAGCGGCACGAATTCAATTTGTGCTGTGCTGCTTACTGGAGCATGTATAAAAGGTACTCCAGCATCCTACCACCTTTGATCGTGTGTGAACATCGTATAAACTTCATCAGCACTTCAATCGCCACGGAAAATGGCAAAATTAAGACTGCAAATATGTGTGAAAGCCAATAATGACCTGTGCTGCTCTGAATGGACACACACATGTGACTTGGAGATCAAAGAAAATATACAGGGTCGCTTAAAAACAGTTAATTGCCCTTGTACTGGTCACACGACCAATTGTCATTTACACATAATTAGTGTGTGTTGTGTGAATAATATCAGAGCTGATGGGGAAAAAATTGTAAAATCTGTAATTGAGACTAATTTGAAAATTGCAAACATAAAGTTGTAAACCACAACCATGTTGGATTTATGATATTAGTTATTTCACATAAAAAGAAATTATTATTATTGATTCACTTTTAAACCACCTTCTCTTTTCGGGGTAATATATATTCTATTTTAAAATAAAACCAATCAAAATCTTACAATTCTTCCCGAGAATTGTGATGGTTTTAACTATGAATTTACCTTGAATAAGGTCTAACCATAAAATATCAGACATCATCGACCAAATAATTTTTTTCTTCAGGAAGTGTTGCATGTCTTAATCCTTCAACACTGTCCGAAAACACTCACACAGTCAAAACAACACACTGGCCAGAAATAGCCTCTCTTCCTTTCAACGGAAACACATGCATTTTTAAACCTTGACATGTGGATGTGTTACACGAACGCGGCGGCAACTTCTGCTCTAATGGGGTCATTGAACATTAAGGTTGCTTTAATATCAAAAGGATTCTCACTTCACTATTGATTGTTAATAAGCGGGAGACTGGCCCTGCGCCACGTTTGCTGCGGGCGATATTAAAACGGGGCCAACATATAAAGGCCATGCGACTCTCACGTCCATTGGCAGGTCATCGATCCACCTTCCCACGAACAGATCAGCTGATGTAACAATGTATAAAAAATTGTGAGACCAGGCGGCGCCACCAGTAACACCGTTAGAAGTGCGGCGTGCATGAGCGACTGACGAAAGAACCAGAAAACTATGACACATCTTACTGAAATGTAATCCGGTTGTGGCCGACAGCGACTCTGGAGATATTAAACTTTGAAGCACCCTGGCAATTTAACAAATCCGATATCATCCCCCCAACATGAATGTGGTGTGAATGCAAGTGGTTTGATGGGTGAACAATAGGTATTTGTAATGTAGCTCTGGGTATTTAGATTACATGCAATTCCCACACAATTGAACTGTGCATGTACCTTGCAGTTAAAAAAGCTGTATGACTGATATAGCACTTTAATAACATTTATACGTTCATAAAAACATGTCCACAAGACAACATTGGAAGATATAACATGTCTTGATCCATTCGTATATATATTTACACGCTCCAAGTAATGCTACTACCAAGCCCAGTGGGGTGCAGCACTTGGAGTGGACAATTGCCCACCAGACAGTTGGCTGCTCATTAGTCAAATGAAAAGATAGACACTTGCTCATTGATGAAAAAATTCAGAAATATAATAAATAAAACTCCCTAACCATAAAACATTTTACGTTAAATTATAAATAATTAATACACAGCCGTGTATTACATTTCATGCTTTCCTTACATTTATGGAATTTGTTGCCCGGTGAGCCATATTTTAATTTGACCAGTGGGCAACTGTCATTACCCCCAGTATTTGTGACAACTGGTTCATGTACACCAGGGTGGTCAATCTAGTTACTGACCACACCCTCCAGTGATCAGAACCATTGTCTGCACCAGGACACCTATTGTCACCATGTCTTAGATGATTTTCACCAGAGCTCATGTTGCATAAGCTGGACACACCTACAGTGCCAAACTGCTGCTAACCAGCAGGTCAGCCTGCCAGGGACAATGACCACTCTGGCCAACACACTGACCATCTGATGGGGATAATTATAGAGCAAGGGGCAGGTGTGAACTTAAGAGCATTAACACCCTCTATATTTACACCTAGACCTTGCAGTCACTACACTGGTCACTGGGAAGGACCTGGACAAAACCATGACTGCTTTGTGTATACTGATATTACAGCAATCTGATCATATCATACCTTTCTGGTGAATCGGACACGTTTGTAGGAAAACATTATTATGAATGGCTTCATTTACAAAAACAACCATGGTGAATTATTTTTAATATCTTTTTTATTATCACGTTAAAAATAAAGTTTATTTTTACATTCATCCATCACTTTTCTCTCACGGTGCTGAGTAAATAAAATCATATCTAATTAGAAATGACACCAAGAAACTACTTTCTCTTTTATGGCAACCTCCGTGTGTCATTCATTACATGAACGTTTAATTAACCCCCACCCACACACACTGTTCTTTGTGAACTGTAAGAGAGTCACCTGTCATCAACGCTTAATCCACACCAGCACTGTAACACGATGAGGACTGTCACGTCACCTATTACCTTCCCCACGATAACACACCTGTGCCTGAACCAAACATTCCAGGTACATTTTCACTAGTCTTCACTATTCATCTGCCTGTATCTGGCCGGGCATAATTAAATGGCTGGCTTAATTAAACGCATAATGAGTAAATTGCAGTTGGACACAGGATACAGATGAGATGAAGACATCCGCTGCTGGTGGTGGTAGGACCCGGCCAGACATGATGTCTTCATCCACTTAATGGCGTTAAGCCCCCAACGACACTATCATGTGCAGGTGATCCTGCTGGAGCACTGCTTTAATGCGAGGTCTTTGTGACACACTCCCTCCAGGCCCACACACAATCATTGTTAATTAAAACATGCAGCAACCTTGTGGATATTAGTGATAATCCTGCTGCAGTGCAGAGACAGCCTGAGGGGGCATCTCAGTAAATACGCTAACCAAGCGTGAAGTACTTGATTACACTTCCACTCTCCCGTCCTGTTTCATCTTCCCAGGGGATAAACAGGGAGAGAGGACCCAGCAACAAGGATGAGCATTCAGCTGGCTCCCTAACTGCCCAGGTGTCACCATATGTGACAGTCCCCAAGCACAGCTGGTAGCCGCCTAATTACCCCAGCAGACCCCCAGATGCCCAGGGTGAAAGGCAACAGATGATGATGACACTGCCCCAGCCACCAACTGACAAACACACACACAAAGGCTGCCATTGGTCAGTGTCATGGGAACAGTCGGGATGCCATACAGCCATTGGTCGGTTCGAATCAAACAAATTCAAGTTTGGAGTGGACACAGGCAATTATCTGATTAATCTAGTTAACTGAAATCTGATGCAAAACAGCAGGTAAATTAAATAGAATAGGTAAATAATGTGAGGCAGTTCCCTCATAGAATATGTAAATAACCACAGCTGTTAAGTGCAAGGCACACAAGGAGCTAAGCTAAGAACTCCCATAAACATTTATTTATACAGAAAATCACCAACACTTGGGAATATAAATCCCCTCATTAACAACACAACCAGCACACTTCATAGTACAATTATTACGGCAAGCAAACTGACTGCTTATGGAAACAATAACAGTTGTGGATATAATATTTTAAATGTCTGTCACACTGCAGTTACTGTCAGATTTTATCCAGTCGCTTCCACCAACACAACAAATACTTAGCAATGCCAGATTTTATCTTAGCTAATATATTTATATCTACCTTTTGTGGTGTTGACCTGTTGCTCAGACGTCACTGTTTACAAATGTTGTACCCAGAACTCCATAATAAAACTGAACAAAGCTGGCTTTGATTAGCGTGAATGAAAATAGTCTTAGCATGTAGCATTCATTACCTAGCGATTACTTTTGATCAGCTAAGCACCACTAATAATTGTAATTAAATCCGGTAGCAATGAAACAACATATCTCCACTCAGAACATTCTATTTCCACTCCTAGTCAGTGATATAATGTCACATTGGGTCATATTTCAGTTTGTGAAATTATATACACTTTGACATCAATAACTGTACTTCTTAAATTATATATGGTACGGAACTGAAATTATATCTAGATGTTATTACATTATACTGGTGTGCAGTTGAACCACATCTAACACTATCACAAAAAGTAAATTGAAATTATTACTTCAAAGGAAATAGTTTTAAACTACTCAGGATTGTATAGAAGATGGTGATATGTCTACAAGGAGTGTGCCTACAGAAGTACATTTAGACTGTTGTAAGAAATAACAGAACAGAAAACATCAAGGACAAGAAACAGGAAAACAATAATGGGATTTAAACAGAATGGACAGAGTAGCATATTATTTATGTTATTACTATTATTTTATAGACTACAATAAAAAAACTCTTGTTAAAAATACACTTATGTTAAACTACTGTGTTTTAATGTGTCTGTGTAAGGCAGTAGGTAATCCTTGTTCTAATAATGCTTCAAAGAGAACTGTGGGACTAAGTCCACAGTTGTGGCACTGAGACAAACTAGTTCACAGGAATGAGATTATTTGGTTATAGTCATGCATACAACACAACAACAGTGGTTGAATGCAAGTGAGTAGGCGATGTTAGTAGACATGTGTCACTAACACGTCTTGAAAGGAAAAGAAAAGGCTGTACTTCTAAATGATAGCCTGAGCAGACAGCAGCAGTTGTGAATTGAGAGAGGAATTCACAAATAGCAAGGTGCAGTCAGTCAGTACACACTACACAAACAGTGTATTCAGGTGTTGTCACTGATGCACTGAAATAAACACTCAATTAACTGATCTAAATCTAGACCACAGATTTTCTTCAGGTAAACGAAGAACTGTCGATTAATCTAACATATATATTTCCAGTGCTTTGCTTTACGGAAAGTAAAAAACTAAAGTAAAAACGCCAATGAAATGTATTTATTTGATATATGTGCAAAACAAATAAATACTTAAAACAAAACAGAACTCTAGGCTCTAATGATTGGTGGGAAAATGAAAAGAATTTGTTTCATGAGATCAATAATCGTGTTGATTAAGTCATAAACATTGGTTTGCGGCATGATTCATGCACACACGAGAATAAACACAGGCCTGATAAGGCATACACAAGCCTTACACGGAACCACAAAGTAGGAGTTTATACTTCATAACGAGATCATAATTACAAGATTTGAGCACGGGGAAGAAAGAAAAGGTAAGATGTCAAACTGTAAGGTATCAGCTTCAAAGGAAGTCTATCTCACAGATCTGTGACTCACGCTGTGAATGTCATGACCCGGTCTTTGTAATGTCAGAGGTATAACAGTTGCATGGTAAACTGGGAGAAAAAATCACACACTGGAAGCGAGCACGAGAATCAATAGAGAGAAAACTGAGAATTACGGACAGGGACATGAATCAATAAGTGCAATTAGCAGTACACAATTGAACAGAACTGATGAAATCTGAATGAAGTCGAAGTCACGCAGTTGGGTTTCCCGTCAGGCCCGTTTCATCCCTTGCATGTAAAACATGCAGAAATAATCATGAGCTCAGTTCAAAGGGGCAACTGGTTTCATTTCATGCTGAATTGATTCAACAGGAAATTAAAGCCGGTTGTTAGCCAATCGCGGTGTGTCTAATTTGCTGGATTTTTTTCCTTTTTTCTTTAAGGAACCACACGGGCGGTACGTGCACGATACGTACTATGCTGGATGCACTGGATTTCTCATTTGCACCAAGACCCAGGCTAACGCTAAGCTCAAACATCTATTATTAAACAAACCCACTCTTTCTCCTGCAGTAATCAATAATCTGCACTTCTAAAAAATACAGGTTATATAAAGGAATAACAAAACAGAATATTGATTTATATAAAACAAAGACATCTGGGTTAAACTATGGTAAGGGTTTATAAAATCTAAACTGTTAGAAACTTATAAATGTACACACTGTAATATTGTTAAACACTTGTAGTAAAATATAATAACATGTAATTCCACTAGATAAAGCAATAATTTATAACATGCATGAAACATACTAAATTTGATATGCTACAGTTATTGTTTTTAATAATCCCCAGCTTAGGTAAAGCATCTATTATTAAACCAATCAACTATCTCCTCTGACACCGATCAATAATATCCACTTCTAAGAAAATTGCTAGTTATATAAAGCAGCAAAAAGGAAAATTTATTTATCTAAAAAAAGTATGGAATCTGATTACAAATAAGATAACATATAATAAATGTCAACACATAATTATAGTAAACAAGTAACACATCATGTATTTCATTTTTGTACAAACTACAAACAAATTAAAACCATAAATTGTATTACATTTCTTTCACTCCTTTCAGCCACTTGTTGCAACAATCTAATATTGGATTCTACAAAGTTCTTATACAAAATAACATAACACTAATGCACAATAACCATCACTTTAAGTACCAAAGTTAAACAAATTAATGTCTTAGTTCCTATTATTATTATTTATGATTGCTATCTTTGCCATTGCTGGTAGCAAACATTATGATTAGTTCATTAGTAATATTACACGTTTTGTACTTTAATACATTTGTGCGACAATTTCACAGTCAAAGACAACTATTTTCTCTACATCAGACACCTATGCTACTGTCTAATCATCACACAACCCACGTCACTGGACCTGTTAGCCTCTCAAAGATGACCAAACAATTAGATTGTCCAGCTCTGCCAAATGCGTCGGCAGAAATTGTCCACTTAGTAGTGTGGACTGCATCATGGCTGTGACGGCACTCACAGGGACACGAGATCAAAGGCCTGGCTACATTACCAGACAAACAAGTTAAAGAGGCTCTTGCAATCCTACACAGGCCACTGCTTCGCCCATGAATAATTTAAAGCGTGTAATTAAGAAATGGGATATTAAGACATGCTGTTGGCCAGGGGAAATTACTTATGTCACTAAGTAGAGGAGGGTGATAATGATTACAGCAAGACAGCTGCAGGACATAGAATCCTTTTACTCAAGTCTGTCACTGCTACTAAGTTGATTATCCCCCAGTTAGCAATCAGAAAAGTAAAGTCAGTCCCTTTGGACTGCATGCGGCCGCTCCTGTCAAGCGCGTCTTCGATATCCACTTTTGTTTGCATTAATCCCTGACAAAATGCGTCCAATTACGGTGGGCGCCTCTACTCAGGAGAATTTAATGTTTTCTTTTACAATAATTAATGCATCGAAAATCTGGTGTAGCCTTTCAGAGAAACTCTAGTGATTTTGTGTAGCAATGTATTATTTGTCATTCTCGTGTGACGGGCCCCCCTAATCCTTTGCAGTGTCACCTTCTCTCACACAATATCCATGGAAACACAAAAGAGACGTCTTCTCCAACCCGTAGTGTTGGATATTATCTCTCACCAATTACTGGGTCTATAAGCATGTATGTGAGAGCACATTTGTGCGCACATATGACATTGGCATACCTATTTGACAAAACAAACAAACAAAATGTGTATCCACCTCTTCCTGGCATTTATACAAATGAACATAATTATTTACTACATGGAATATTAGGAAGGGCAGAGGTGCCATGACATACTTCACACACACCGCTGGGTCCATGAAACAACAACACTTGAGAGCAGTCTGCACAAGAGAGACTTGGATTCTTGTAACTTTTTGCACTACTTCACTATACCCTTGCTGCCTGTGGTCAGACCTGCGGGACATTTGGCTACACTCACACAGACGACATACAAAGCCAGCCAGCCGTGCCTTGGTCGTGCTAAACACCGGTAACAAACGGCATTTCTCCATGTCAACGTCGCGTCCTTTCAATGTGACTTAAATACCTTTTCAAGTAGAAGAATCATGAGAGTAAATGAAGTGGCCGTCCGTAGACAGATGCCAACCACAGAGAGTGAGGCACGGAGCAGGCGGCTTTAACCTGCTGTTCAACACCACGCTGTCACACCTTCATTAATAGTAGAATGCTTGTTTTCAATGCCACACACTCAAATGTTTTCACAATACTTTGTGTTTCTTTTTGCTGCGCGTGTCTACCATCTAACCAGACACCTGCCTTACAGATGTGTGGTTCGACAGTCATTGACACCAACGCTAACATGTCCATGCATGCTTTGACAGCGCGATAACAGGACAAAGCAAAACGCATATTATGAACCCAGACATTATAGCTTGGCAGAACCAACATTACTTTCATGAAAAAAACACTCAAGTTGTTACCGGGACCACTATGCGTATTATGATAACCACTGTGTTAAGTGTTATGTCTGTACACTGTCAGGCGGTGATCTATGTAACCTACGTGCCAAATTAATATCTGTGATAATAGGGTTAATGTTATGCAATAAGGCCAACTTTGCTGTACGCAGACATTCCCCGGGTTTACAATACAGCTTTATGTTATCCAAACCAGGCAATTTGAGTTGCTTGACAAAGCTATCAGTTGTTTCTCGTCAGCCTGACAGTAACAATAAGTCCGCAGACAAATCATTCAAATGGGAAACACATGAAACTAAACCACCTACGCTAACGTTGATATCGGAGAAAGATAAGTGAATGTGTAATTTACTTCTAGACACACAAAACTATGTCTACAATATGTCAGTGTGGCATATAAAATGAAGAAAATGTTAGCAAAAAGAAAGGATTTCTAATAAATGGTCTACAGCGTGCGTGCGTGTGTGCGTGCCTCAGACACAGATATAGAAGTAAAATTATTAAATAAACACACGCACATACACTATATTAATTTTTTGTACACTCACACACATGCACACCAGCAGTGAGTGAGGTGATATGTATAAATATGATGTCATCATGTTGACAAGAGATTGACAGTACTCGGCCAATGACACCTGTAAGTGTCCACGGCCCACCTGTGCCTTGTGTCATTAAACTATCCGAGTCCACATCGCACCAGCCCATTTATAAACATAAAACGGTGACAACTCAATTATCATTGAGAATGGAATAGAGATGTAATCTCTCCTTCTGATTAATGCCAAAATAATGTGGTGCTACTTGGTTGAGAGCTACACGGAGAGGCACAATAAATGTGTTTGTACATACGCCACAGGACTGGTGAATGACAGCATTGGTGACACATCCGCAAGTTTATGGACATGAGAACCTACGTCACTGAAGTACTGTTTATTCTATGCAAAGGTCCTTTCACAATTCACCTTTTTAGTTATCTCGTTTCAGAATTTTCTAAATAAACCTAACTGATCTAGTATCAATGTTTTATTAATTTTACATAGTCAAACTATTAAATTATATTTTCACTGGATCCTATGAAAGTTCTATAAAAAAGAGCTCTACAAAAAGGTTTACAATAACAAGATTATTCACTTGATAACAACTATTTAAGTTGAAATTAAAATAGTGAAGATTTTAAACATAAACGCAATGCTTCTACAGAGTCTGTATTAAATACATAACAGGACAAATACTCAGATACATTTTATTAATTACATTAAAATATTTTAATTAAATAAAAATCAAAGATAACTATATAGAACTCTTTATAAATCTTGATACAATCTATATACCACACTGTAAAAACCTTGCGTGAAATGCAAACATAAATTATTTCCTAAAAAATACTGGTACACATTTACTGCACCTGTTATATATAATTATCATCTACGCAAGGTAGGACTTTTCTGCCTCAGTCTTAATAGGTATTGCCTTGACCGTAATCACATGTTTGTATTACCTGAGCTAACACAAACGTTTCTTTGACTCTGCCAAATAAGCATTTCCGATTGAGTGCTTGATTGCTACCCTCTCCGGGTACACATGTACACCAACTATGGTGTATGTGCCCACATCGCATGCAGCATTCACAGGCCACTGAACAGAGGAAACACGAGAGCACTGATGTGGAAACTCCACCCAAGACAGCTCAATCGCTGGCGTACCAGGTGACAATGTCACTATCTCCAAATGATGTCATCCTGTGCTGTCTGTCTTCCTGTCAATCCCCAACAACAGTCACGACATTCCCAGGGCACTGATTGTGGTCCACTGGGGGTATGGTCAACATGAACCACAGTAGCCATGTTGACCAAGGGTCATTTCAACAACTGACCAGTTCCTTATCTCCGAGAGAGGTTTGACAACACCATCAGAACATGTCAAACCTCACCCACGCCAGAAAGGTGGTTCTAACCACAGGAATTTTAACAAGGCCCAGGGCAACTCAGTAATTCCTAACCTTAATCTCCTAATAACTAGCTTTGGTTACTTGCCACACATACAGGGTGTCATTGTCTCAAAGCAAGAGATGAACGATAATTGCCCATCGAAACGAAACGCCGTCATTGTCACTAAAATCACTAAAGGCACATTTTCACGTATAGAAGTTGGCGCGGATATCGGAGACAATACGGTGACGCTCGACAAAACAGTTTACATTCGGGGCCACCTGTAATCTCTCTTTAAACCCGCCCCGAGTCTCGCAAACATAAGTCGCACTGGTCATGGACGTGAATAGCCGGCGGCATGAATAGCCACAAGTTCCACACACTAGCAAATCTGAATCTGGCAAGTGCTGGTGATCAGCGATCTCTGTACAATATCGCGAGATGATCTGACAAGGCAAGGAGCCGCGGCCACCGCTACTCGCTTAGGGTCAGACCTGACACCGACCCTGCCACGATACCCGATGACATGCTACCCCGCCCCATTCTGCGCCCAGCCACAATGATCACTAGTGTAGTGACAGGGGTTGCGGGGCGCTTTGTGCGACCATTTGTGACAGCATATTTACGGCGCTGTAATTTCAGCTGCGAAATGACAGGTTAGCCGAGCTAAGGGCCTCCCACTCCGCTGTACAAAGACCTGTCAACTGCAGCACCTGCCACATTAACCACGCGACATGATTGTTCTCCATGCTCCATAACCACTCATACTGCACAGGTATGGCTCGCTCAACGCGTATGCATTTCACCCGACCCTAGCAAATAGGAAGTATAACCGTGACTCTTAGTTTAGCACTGACACTTATGCAAGCACCTGTCATGGGAGGCATGCACACACACACACACATAAGCAGACAAACACACACATATGCACACAAACACATACAGAGGAAGTAGTCAATCAGGGAGGCAGCTATTGGGAACGGTCAGGAGCAGGGAAAGTGGGAGGTAAAACGCGTCCGATTGGAAACAGCAAGTGGGAGATAGAGGGCCCGCTGGCGGAAGCATTCGAGAAAATGAGAGAGGAAGTGAGCAGATAGAGCACCAAAGTGTGGGTGGCTCAGGGGTGATAAAAAAGCAGAGAATCCGACACCCAAAAAGCTAGAGGCAACCGAGGAGCACGACGGGTAAAGCACTCGGGAGAACGACAGCGAGATGCCCAACTCCACATTACAACAATTCAGTGGACCGACAGTGACACTAATGCGTGCCCTGTCGAGTGTCACTGTCGTACACCCCTTGTGGGGCGGCCAGCATGCATGCTCGCCCTCATGACACGAGTGGCTAACACATCATGTACACCGATACTATCGCGGCTCCACAATAAACATGTGTCAATTTAATCAATGGCAGCGAGCTGACATGTGACTGGGATAGACTGCGATCATTTGGCAGCACCAACAACAGAGTCATGATAGTGTCTGTCTGACAAACACTGGCAGACACATGGCCATGTAGACGCATGTAACATACTCAGTACCTATACTCGTGGCTTTTTTCCCACATATCAAGTTTACTGATCAGAATACCGAGCGCACACACACACACACACATACACACACACTGTAGCTCCACCTGAAGACTATAAAACGTATCACATGTGACTAAAACACATCGCCGCTAATGAAACACCGCCTCGTTTATGATTGTGTTTGGATAATTTTCCTGTGATAAGCAGCCGTTATCATCATGAAAGTTTTTTGCTAAAGGGATAACCTTTGTGCAAGAAACAAATACGCACAACACAGACAGATACATTACTATCAACGTGGCATCAGACGTAACCTTTTCCCATTTGACCTCTTTCTCTCGTCGTGAGGTCATAAAGAAATGTATACTGCCCAGGACATTTTAGAGAATATAAATTTTGCCAGACAGTTTTTTAGACACATGCATGTTAACTCACACACACACACACACACACACACACAAGCCAGTATGATTGACCTAAAATCAAGTTCAAACACACCTATGACACATATTTTCAAAGCACAACTAACAATATCTACTATTTTGGAAAACCTTTTTGCCCCTTATTTTTACCCATCTTGTGATATTTCTCTACCTGTCCACAATGGGTTTTACCCATCCAAATGATGGGTGGACGCCTGCACAGGTCTCTTGGTCTGTACATACAGCCATGGTCTTGTCCCCACAACAAGTCATCTTTACTAATCACATTCTGCCCCACTGTCAGGTTACTCACCCTTGTCATTTTGAGATCAACAAGACCAAAGGTTAAACAGTTTCTAATAACAAACCCTCTCTCCAAGTGCACTTTAAACAATAACCCCTCCTTCAAAGTGCAGTTAAGCACAAGGCAAGAATTCCCAGGTCTCTACAATTATTGCAAAAAAAGCCACCTTTGATAGCAGGGTGGCATGTTGACTCACTTCTACACATAGTAATTCACCCCGGTCACATGACAATGTCATGTGACACATGTAGTAAACTAGAGGGATCACCTACATAACCCCGATATGTGTTAGTGACACTGGGGGGGGGGGTGAACGAGTGTGGGTGGGTCAACAACTCAGGTGACTAGCAAAAGCTGGTAGTAAAAAGTAAACCTGAGGAAACATCGCTCACAACTAAGTTGACGACTTGCAAACGTTGGCTGCCAGCTGAACACAAGCCTGGAGAGTGTCACCTGCAGGTTTTATTGTTTCAAGGTGTTCTCAATCTGTTAAATTAACCGCTCCAGTACACACGGGGCACGTAAAAGTGTCTGTTTACTGTGATGCTCATAGGTAGGATGTAACTACAGCGAAGTAGTGTTTGATGTGGACAATGATCAGTGTGGGAACTGACGTGTGTACAACTACAGTCAGGGTTGATGTGTGAAATATCCGGGGTGGAGCATTACACAAAACTGCGTAATATCTGAGCCTTAACCAGTACAGATTTGGCACAAACATAATGTACCTCCTCTAATGATACAAACACCCTATATCCTCTCTCAACACCCCATGCCCTCTTTCAAACTGGTGCGGTGCATACCCCACATACCCCTTCCCATATTAGCACAAACACCCCACAGTGGCTCACCTTCCAGCACTGTAGTCTAGCTACCCCTTGCACCCCCCCCCCAACAGACAGCGGGCATGCATGGAAGAAATGTGGGTGAAGTTCAGCCACAGCCTGAAGTGTCCCAGTCCCAGACGTGTTGGGTGGTGGACGCTGCACCCACAGGAAACACACACACTTAACACAGCCACACACTCACACTCTTGCCTGTGATGCCATTAACCTGTGGGGCAGGGGTAACCCTATCCCACTGTGTTAGTTGCTGTCCCAGCCACCCCGCCACCATCAGACAAGTCCGCCAGGGATGACACCTGATGTAGTGTCTGGGTGGAGGGAGGGATCCCAGGGGGAATTACAGCCCCAGTTCACCCCTCCTTATACCCCTACAGGTGTCAGCCTTGATGACTCACTCTAGGTTTCCCAGGGGAGGGAATACCTGGGCCAGACTTAATGAGGCTGTCATCTGAACCAGTGGATGCTGTCTCATCAAGAGTCACACAATATTCCATCACCCCGCAGCCCTTCCTTACTACAGAGCTACAAGTCTGCAGGGTTTTAACATTAAATTCACTACTTTTGAGTTCATTTATAATCATTCAGAAGAACTTTATTATCGGTTTTTTCCCAATGACCAGTAATAAATGAATGCCACCCCATTGCATGTCTAGATAATTAATATAAATCCATAATATAATCCAAAGTGCAAACACAACAGTAACTCTGCGACAATTCATAAAATTTAACACAACTAAATAGTGCACTGCATTCTTCCACAATTCCACAACAAAGGGTTCTTATAAGACAATATCCAAATAACACATATTTACGTAGTTATCTTGACATCAACAACTTAAGGACAGCGTCTAATTCTTACGACTGAGCAAAACTAGACAAAAATTTCGGTACAAGAAACTATTCATTAATTCGTTACTGGTACTGCAATGACAAAGGACCCAAGGTCCATTATGCATATTAGAAGAAAAGAAAGCAATACTTTCTCAAGAGGAGCAGATAAGTTTACTCCACAGTCCACACTGCCTGGCCTGGTGAAAGGGGACAGGCCGTACGTAATAAGCATGTGGACGCCCCTTACAGACTAGACCCTCCCCGTCTGGCTGTGTTTATCAGCTGACCCTGTCAGGGCATGTCACCCTGTTACGAGTGGCACTGATGTATTACCTCATTTCAACACTGCCAACGAGCTGAGGGGGGCTCGCTATTTTAACAGACACCAGTTCCCATAACGGTGTTGATGTAGCACTGGGCCCTGGCTGAGTGCGATCTCACCATAAGGCTTGGATCACGGCCATCCAAAATGGCCATGTAGTAGTGGATACTATAGACGCTTCCTAGATTCATCAACAAAACATTTATGTAACCCACATGCCTGAAAGCTAACTTTGACTCACCTTTTTATTAAAAAAAACTTTACACACAACATCACACTTGATGTGTGTCCATGTGGGCGATATATTCCAAAAATCAGGTAATATAAAATTAATTAATGTAAAGGTCATAGATACAAAAAGAAACATTTGTATAGTCTGTTTGAATACCAGCTTTTTACGTGAGTTTTTATCCACCAGACACCATTATTCTACTTTATCTGTTGATACAAGCCTGCCGGTGAATTATCTAATAAAGGTCAGATATGTATTTTGCTTTGGATTCTTCGTCACAGACAGGCACGGAATGGTCACAGAACCAAACATAAAACGCGGTTCAAAGAAAACAACTGGTTGTGTTGAAGGCAATGAAGATGCACTGACGCAGGCGGATCGCTACATCACGTGCGCAGTCAACAAAAATGTCTGGGGCGTTAAGGTGGGTGAGAAGGGCATTACGACGACTGCACATAAAATGTATTCTAGCAACAATGGCTGCGAAGACATCAACACGACGACGGCTCCAGTTTCACCAGCACTCAATTCCCATAGCTTTGTGATTTACACCTGTCAGAAAGTTACACCGGTTTGAAATGGCTTGTTGGCTGTAGGCAAGTCCATGCCACACACAGACTGGTGTAGCAAACAGTCCAGTACATGCCCACAGTCCACACCAACGTGGACACTTCCAGACCGCAGAAACGTGTGAAGTCAGCACTAAACCCATCACCCTTAGTTTGCCAACCCTCATTATAGCACTTATTTACTCATTATGTGCAAGTGTTAAAAACACACTCAAAACACTTTTATGCCACCCTGTAGGTATATTACCTTATATTAGGGCTACATTAAAATCATAATGGTAAAATAAATAGGTGTCTATTAATAAATTAAGAAGAAATATTACCAAACAATTCATGATTTACAAAACTTACAAGTAACTAGCAGGTTGGGACCATTGGCCACATAAGAGATACATTATAACTGGCACAGGTCAATTTGTGTTTCTTTGAAAACATTACATCTTGTACCTGACATAACATTCTTTTGTCTGATAACCATGGCTATCAAAACTATGGTTTCCTTTTTGATAACCCCAATTTCATTAAAATTATCACAAAAGTGAGACATCTAACAAATATCTATCTATCTGTCTGTCTGTCTGTCTGTCTGTCTGTCTGTCTGTCTGTCTGTCTGTCTGTCTGTCTGTCTGTCTGTCTGTCTGTATGTATGTATGTCTGTCTGTCTGTATGTAGTATATGATAGTATATATATATATATATATATATATATATATATATATATATATATATATACTGTCCTATTTAGAAATGTACACCAGTTGATCAAAACGCAAACCAAAACCAAAGTTGTTTGAACTGTCTACACAGGATTTGAGTATAAATTCATACACACAGTCATGGCATTTATTTGAATGTTTTTACCGAGACAGAAAGTCTACAAGTCTCGGCTTTATCCAGGCACTTGATACACAAAAAAGACAGTTCAAATTCCAGCAGCATCCCTTGCGTTCCTACAACCCCGCCAAACCTCTAAACAAAACTAAACCTCAAAACAAAACACACAGGCCGTTTCTGATCAAACCTTTCACCGAGCGCTATACAACAGGTCAGCAGTCGAGACATACAACAAATGTGGAAATAATATGCCCATGGAATAAGAACAAGTAGCAACTGTTGGTTGGTTTGACTGCTGCTCGGTGCAGGTGCATGTGGAAACTGACAGAGGCAATGAATGGAGACACTGACCATCTATCAGAGAGAACAGAGGCATTTGGCCAGCTGCAGTGAGGCACACCTGGGTGCTGACTGATGGACATGACTGACATTGCTCCACCAATTAACACCATCTTAGTGGCTGGCAGGGCAGTAATGACGCTACCATAACGCTACCATGACACCGTACGCATATCAACACTCTCACCTGGACTTACACCACCTACAGCGCTTCTAGAACGGACAAGTTTTGCAACAAAATACATTTAAATTTAGACACCCCGCAGAACATGTGCATTCCAATCGCTGGCTTGCGGTACGGTGCAGGTTATCAAGTACAAAGCTAGAAAGCCTGTGAATCAGTTGGCCTTGCGGAGACACGTGCTGTGAACTCTTCCACATTTCATCCCACATCAATGCAAAGTCCACATTTCAAGAAGATCTGTCAGGCCAAGGTTACTGTGCTCTCTGCTTTACATCTACTGCTGCGAACACATTTACTACTACAACTGGATTACAGTAGTTATCCTTTCTGTATTGAATTATAACCACATCATTTACAAACCAGGTTTTTTGTGTAAGTAATTAGCTTACTTTGGAGCATAATATTTGAGGGGTACAACATTTTGACCCATCATAATTATGTAGGTCTCACGCACTAAGAACCAAGATCTACAGATGACGGGTCAAAACGTTGCAGGTTTCACTATGCTCCAAAGCAGGTAAATTTCTTACAAAACAACCAAATCATGGAGCCAGTATTAATAATATATTACATATCAGTTACTTACTACAAAATAATCTCTCCACCAAATGTTTATTTCCACAAACTGCAACTTTATTTCTAACTTGAAATTAGACGAGTGGATATTTTTTCAGAGATAATATTTCTGGTCCTCTTTTTTGCATGAAGTTCTTGGTAAATGGCTACAGTGTAGTAGTAGAAATTGGTAAACGACTATGTTGCCAAACGGCCTGCTTTGTTTACAGAGTTGCCTAACACCCAACATTCACTCAGAAGTTGATGGCACAAATAATATTTAAACAGGTGTTGTGAAGAGTGACTGACAGATCCACGAGTTGGTACATGACTATTTCACTGTCAATCAAGCAAGGCTTACCTTGACACACTGATACCTGCAAATGCATTATATCACTGTATGTAAACATTTGTAGCAGTTAAAAAAACATTGCCATCATAAAATTATGTTAACACTACAGATTTGAACATTCATAATCATGCCTTGCAATGGACACAATTAGCTGAGGGAAGATTATTTTTTACAATTATTTTTAAACTGATTAAAATAATCATATGATTTTACACTACCGTTTTTTACAAAGTTTTACATTTATGACGTTTTCTTTGCTCTAAGAGTTATTGCAATGAAACAAAAAAATTGTAATAGGACTTATACCTAAATACACGTAGTAAGAAAAAACCATTAACAGTCAACTGATATGTACCCCACACATCGACATACATCTTAATTATCCAAAGTGCGCCCCCACTCAAAACTCCCGACATCCAACCTCAGGTTGTGCATGACTGGCACCCACATTAATCACTACATTTCTGAGACCGGGAAACCCCAATAAGCGGCAAGTATGCCTGTGTGTGGACAATGGGGCTTCAATGAGCAGGTGTCAAAGGAGGACGTTGTCAACGTGTCACCTAGAGAGGATGTCAACTTGAAAGCAGCCAGACATTGGCATGTGCCAGGCTGTCTCCACAGTTGCCAGACTCCCATATTTACAATATGCTCCGATTTTGTAAAACCTGCAAAATTCCACCGGTTGCTCTGCTCGTCTAAATATTAGTTGCAGCAGCCCACTAAATGTTTATATGTGTTTTTCATGGGCACATCATTGCCCCCATATTCCCATAATCTTCCCAGCCAATTGGGAGTGGGAGCACACATGATAATAAGGAGGACTTTCCCTGTGGACAGAAACACTCAGCGTGTGTGATTCAGCGCTCAGTGTCATGGTTTTTGTAAGATTTCATGGGTCTTAGATGTGACCCTGTGGTGCATTCATTACAAACAGCAGATGGTTCAATTGTGACTGAAAAAAATGTAATTTCGATCAACATTTACCATTATGCCCTTGTCAGTTTTGTGCACCCTGCCCCTCCTTCCTGACGGGTGAAATGGGTTACCCCGAGACATACGAGAACTAAACTGATTACCAGGATCCCTGGTAGTAAGGGGATATGACGAATGATTCTTATCACAATGTCAACGGGCAAGGTTTTATTATTAAAAAAAAAAAAATTCCATGAACAAATTCAAGGTTATATTACTAGGTCTTTTTCACAAAATCACGTGATTAAAAATACATGTATAATTTAAAGTCAAATTATGATAAAGATATCAATATTCCAATAGATAAGAATGTATACACTACATACGTGACAATAGTAAACCACAATATATCTGAATGCCATCATAGGGATTATGACATTGTGCTTGGGTAATTACTCACAGCCTTACAAAAACTAGAGTGCCAAGAAAGAAACCGTGATAAGTTGCACACTGGCTATGACTAGGCCTCTACTGTGCTTGTGGTGTAAGAAGACGCCCGCCTCTGGGAAGCAACACGCTAACAATGCCAGCACACAATGGCTGCTTCCTCATGCTGACTCAGGTAATGGTGGCTCGAGAGAGACAGAGACAGAGAGAGAGAGGGCGGGAGGGCACTCACTCCCAGGTAGGAAGTGGAAACAGGACATGTCCACTCACACTGACGACTCTCAATCTCATGGCTGTCAAATCACTGGTCAGTCTCACAGGAAGCAGCCTGCTTACAATGTGGACACAAGTGACCAGTGGCCTCCTATTGTGCTGCTGGTCAATGGGATGACACAGCCACGGATACACCGGTCTGGACCCCCAAGATCGAATTGTCCCTCTTAGAAACAATGTCTGTCCCGAGGACATATTGCACTACACAAAAGAGTCCCCGGGGCTCTGTTAGTGTTGGAAACAGCTCGTTAGAAACACTGTTTGGCTTCAGGATATCCTTCCACCACACAAATGATCCGCACGGCTCCGCAAGACACATCTGCCTTCGAGACATCCTTCCGTATGGGAAACAGTGGTGGGTTGGCAACCTAGCTGATACTGGTTATCAGCCACTTACCCCCAGGAATATTACCGCGAGAAGCTGGACAGGAATATGAATACAGCTGTATAAGACTTTCTGACCTCTCTATAAGTCAACAAACGCAGTCATTGATAAGGTCCGTTTACATTCATACACATCTAGTCGCCCGAAGCAGGGGTCAAAGTGGGTACAACCACAGATGAGATAAGAGCGTGACCATCACATATACAGTTGTTACAAAACGTGATATCCAGCGAAGCGGGGAGGAAATTAGATCTGGACGTGGCGAGGCGTGCAATGAAAGAACACAATGTGTAGGTGACACCAGCGCTGTGTCACCGGGTCCGTGTGCATTGACTAGATAACAGCAGCCATGACAGAGTGAGACTGAGCAGACGGCGGAGAAGAAGGAAGTCCTGAGCACACCCGTATTGTTTGCAGCTGTAACATTCACACCAGTGCACGGCAGGGCGTGTTGAAAGCAGTGTTTGACTAGTCGCAAGGAGACGCAGGCGCTCGCTGCCGTTCCTTGCATGGAAATCTGAATATCTCGGAGATAACGCAGATGTCACCGTAGCAGTTGTCGTCCTACTTTTAGTGTGGTTTGCAATTCCATGTGGGCAGCAGTGCAGTTAGAACTGCGAGGCATTCGTGTATGTTTCATTCACTTAAGACAGTACGCACTGCCAGTGTGCTACAGAGCCCCGTCGGTGGTAAAGAACACCCCGTATAAAGGCAGATCTCCGCCTGCAGTGATTCCCTCCATCCTATCACCACGAGATTTCACCAAGGCACAGGTTTTTAATTTCTCAGGGCGGCCACAGCAGCGACGCGTATATTAAACATGTCATTTTTATCGTTCTCATCCAGCTGTGCCGCAGCTGACGTGAATCAACGCGAGAAAAACCCATGCGTGGCCTCAGCATAAACCGAGAGAAACCCAAGCCACCAACGATCACAAAACTGTCAATTTCACTCCATGGGAAATGTGTAAATTTCCTTGAGGATGAGGGGAATGGAACCCGTTTCCACGTAGCGGCCAACACGGGGGTCAGGGGTCGATCAACACTGCCAATGTGGCATGTGTCAGTCACACGCAAGCAAGCGACCAATGGGAGTTTTAGCCTAATTGCCCTGGTAGTTGGATCTGCCATGTATTCCCCTGGTGTGTTATCTCGTAGACTGCACTTTGAACTGTCTACCCAGTGTTTCTGAAGGCAGGTCAGATTAGAAAAGAAGGTCAGATTATGAGGTAAGGTCAGATTACGTGTTCTGACTTTAATGAGGTTCGAGAAAACAATACACACGAACACAATAAAAAGTAGGTTGACAAGAGCACATGTGACAAGATTGACAGCAACCTTCCCACACCTAAATAACCATCCGTGGACCCACTCCTCTGTCTGGGGGTTTCCCTTGTGTTTACACTTTCCCTGGTTCCATGACTCATCAGTGAAGGGGACATCTCAGATAAACACAGCGCAAAAATAAACAGCATTCCAAGAACAGCTCTTCTGAAGCATATGCCTTAAAAAATCAAAGTCGGTCTACACAATTTCAACAGTTACACTGATTATAACAGACATAAATGTTTTAGTATTTAGCAACTCAAAATTTTCAAAAATAATCTTCCCACGCATGATGAAATGTACAAGTGGATGCTATGTGAAATATATATATATATATATATATATATATATATATATATATATACACACACACTGTATATCATATGGAGTTCTACGACTGTTTTTATTACAACATAACACGGGCTGCTTACATATTTTCATAAGACATTAATGCACGTGCATGGAACATAAATCTACCCAAATATGTTAGCGTCTAAAATATTCACACATGACCGCCCCACCTACCCACCCACCCACCCAACCGGAAGTTGACGCAATAGATGAGAAGGCATGTATCACCCACCAGTCTGTCTGTCTCTGTAACCACACAGCCGCCACTGACGTAGCCGCTACTAGTACTACTACTACGGCTAAGATCATGATGCTTAATTTTTCATGCGACGACAAATGAAAAATATCCTGACAATCAAGGATGACAAATATGAATATTTATCGGGCGGTGCTCCACTAATGCTGTTTTACTACGGAGATAATATACATCACCCACGTTCTGATTAATGGTGAGCACGATAATTAACAGGGGAAAACGCCAGTCAATGAAAAGAATTGCCAGGAGACGGCTAGGTAGATGCCTTTGTCAATGCTCCGGTACAACCATACAGAGGACATTTTCTGTAGTGTGTCTGTGTGCCACCATTCAAGAGACAGGATGCTCCTGTACCAGCCTTCTCAACACCTTCAATCAACACTTGAAAGCCGGGAAACACTGTCAACGTGAGCATCACTGTGACAAACACACACACTCATACACAAGGCAGGCTTGTGGACCTGCTTAACACCAAAGGGTCACCCTGTGTCACCAGACACCCAGTTGAGCCGCTAGTCAGCTTGGCACCCCACTAGCTATTGACAACAATTCATACACATAAGCACACTGCTCTGAATGAAACCGACATTCTTTTTTCTGCCGTACCGATATTTACGATGTTGCTCCAGGCATTAATTAAACGCTAATGAGATTGGGCTGCTGTGCAGAGCCGTTGAATTAATAACTCGCCGAATATTTAAAGCTACACAATCGCAGCCATTTAAACGACAACCTCACTGAAAGATAGTAATTTATCTATTGTCGTCCTTTACAAAAGGGGCTGTGCTTCATCTGTCCTGAATAGTAACCCATTTCTTACCAGTCTGGAATGACCAAAACAACCCTCCAAAGGACCACCCCAACACCAAGCAGAAATATTAGAAACAAGGAATTTATTACCTCACTAACGTAAGCAACTTGAGAGAAACACAAGTGTAATTTGGTGTTAATTTGGCGAGATAAAATGTGAAATGTGATAGACGCATTATCGCATAATCCAGATTTCGTTCACATCATAAACTGGCGGCTGGCGCCAAGTGTCTACGGAAACCGTCAGACATAAACATAAAACCTGATACTTAAACATTCCTTATTTTGTTATTTTTCATTTCATTAATATATACGATAATATATATACATATGTTGTGTGTGTGTGTGTGTGTGTGTGTGTGGGGTGTGTGTGTGGTGTGTGTGTGTGTGTGTGTGTGTGTGTGTGTGTGTGTGTGTGTACACGCACACACAACACGCAAACACACACACGCAAACACACACACGCAAACACACACACGCAAACACACACACACGACCAATTTACACAGCAAAATCACACAATTATTTTAGGAATTCAGTACCATCAAATATCAGTTGCAAATTAATCCCATCGAACATGAATAATTTCCTCAGAACATGAATGGATCCTACACGTTGGACTGGAACCAGAAATGCGACTACATCTATATCGAGTGCAAGAAAGAGTACTATTGTATGAACATATCTAGGGCTGCCACATACATATATCTGACTCGTTCATCACTGAAAATCAATCAGACCCATGCAAAAAGACTGTCAGTGCTGAATCAAGATGATTCATTAGCACAAGGCGATAATAATGAATTGGCTCATGGTTGTGCATTACGAGTGAAATCATGACGTCGCAAATGCCAACACAATAGCACGACTGTAGCGTGCATGTTTGGCCACATCCACGATGGCTCTAAGCGCCGGCTGAATAAGACTGGGCCGAATGTCCGAAACGTCGACACCATGGCAGCAGCAAAAAACAAAAACAACACGCCGACTGCGTGCATTGTGGGAATGTGCGAGTGCAGTGGCGCGTGACAGCCACATTTCTATGCACTCCCATTCACTGCGATGCATGATTATCAATTATTCATACGTTTCCTTTACTTGCGTGAATGACACGGCCAAAAAAGTCGCCAGCCTGCGCCGACTTCTTGATTTACTCAACTCTCTTGCATCTATAGAGGATATGAAGCCTCGGTGTTTAAGGGCAAAGCGTATGGGATTGTTCCGAGGCCATTACACTGCCTCGCTCACAACAATTCTAGTCTGGATCGAGTGAGCAACACTTCCACCAGATGGCTCTCGGTACTGGCGATCGGCGCGAGAACAGGAAACGAGAATCCATCATTCGGCCTATTCAGGTAGATGCCGGAATAAGACTTATATTATTTATGTTTAAGACAGCACGGGCAACGCCCTGTAAGTCTTACATCGAAGTCGAGATCCACGGCAACGCCTGCGGGCCCAACTTACACAAGGGTTCACAGGGGTCAACAATGGCAGCTATCTATAGACAAGACGCAAGTGTCAGTGGATACAAGTCATCGCTGCCATGCCACCATTCAATGCAGTGCCCTGTATCAAGATGTATAATCACCCTGATAACATCAGCCGAGACCTGCATGCCCAAAAAACCGATCGGTGCACTTGAGAAGTGGCTGGGAAAGGAATGTGCGATGCGGGGAAGCCGGACAAACAGCACATTTCCTCGCCGGCGATAAATGTCAGCACTGCAGGCGCAGCATGCACCGGTGCCATTTACAAGCCGCACAAGTGGCCATTCTTTAGGAGATCATAAACAGCTATGCTTTATTGACTCACAAAACGCAATTACACACGCTTCTGCAACTTAACCATAACCCTGTCAGCTATGACCAAGTATACTTCCTGTTTGTCTTCGGCTACTGCAAAACAATAATTCCACGAACCATATACGAGGCAGTCAGCAGGCACACGAGATGGCAGTTGTTTTTCTCTGTTTATATGCATCGCGTCTGCATTGGTCAATTAAATCAACCTCATTTTCACATTTCCGTTCGAACTCAACCTGTTACCGAATGAATGTATCAAATGTCAGAAATCGGACATAATAAGACGTATGACACCTTACTGCAACACATGCATAATCAGTCAACTAAATTTGGTTGATATCATGATATCCGAGCTGTACATCAAGCTATGTCGATAGACGTCTGTACCTTCCACTGCGTACTGAAACTTCTGACAGTGTCGCTAAAAAAAGCTGACACGGGTAATGCAGCATCCGATTGCTATTTATCACCTGACTAGAATACCAGCCATGTGGGCGGTTATTGACTGCATTGGCACGGCTTATGACAAAGTGAAATCTGGAGCATATCAGCTCTGGCGTGCACTGGCACAAAAAGGGGGGTGTGTCACCACCAGTCCATGCATGGAAGTGAACGTCACCAAACATGTGACAAAGTATTAGTGTTACCAGACACTAGTTATGGGAATGAATGTCACTAAACACAAGACAAAATGTGACACCAGTTGTCTCACCATGCATAATGAAGGGTCACTAATGTCAAACACAGGGCAGGGCATCGCCAACACGTGTGTCACCAAGCACAAGAAGCAGGAATGTGTGTCATCAGATAAAAGACAGGGCCCGTGTGACCTGGAGCTGCTACACAGAATTAAGCTATGTATGCCCCTGCAGCTACACATTAACCCTTTCATACTTCTCTGTGTATATTTATAAACTCTGTTAAAAATGGGGCTTTTACTGATATTTATATGCAGCGTCACAAATACATCACACCAGATAAAAATGTTTACTGAAGATTAATTTACAGACCGTCAACTTTGTGTCCGACACGCATCAACGATCACTGATTAATTTACACCTGAACGGCTGAACTTGCACTTGAATTATGAGTGATTAACAATGGACACGTGGATTTTGTATTTATGGCCAGTGTCATTGTGTGTGTGTGTACAGACACTGCCAAATAACGCAATGTCTTGACAGGTGGGCAAATTGCTTTAACTGTTTTTAGCAACATGGTTGGCCTTTGTTGATCTTCATGAGAACTGACAACTGGGAAACTGATGCAGTCTAGTCAATGACTCAGAGTGATGCTCCAACAAGTGCTGACTTACAACTACTCCATCAGGCACAAGCATGGCATAAATCTCAGTAAACCATTTATGCATGCATTTTTAATATAATTTTATTTCATGTACTTTTCTTATATTTAGCTGTAGCACTGCTTTCAGTGAATGATAATAGTCAAAATCATCACTAATACATTGTGATTACTTGCATTGTTTATATTTGTAAAGCTTTAATTAAGAAGATAATTGTGTTTATACTTTTATTGGTCTGCCTCTTTATGTATTAGTTATCAGGCAATATCCCATAACAAGGTAGCAGAGTACTGTATTGAATTCATAAGAAAACTAGAATTACATGGAAGAAAAACTGTATTTACAAACTCTTGATTGAGTCTGAAAAGAATAAAGTGTATGCACGAAAGGTCAGGAAACTAAATCACTGCTCCAAGTGGTAATTGTCATTCGAAAATAGTATTGCACCATTGACAGCTCTGGTAACGGCTCTAGCCAGTGAAATAAGTGTGTCGATTACATTTTAAACCCTTCGCCATTACTCAGTACACCTCTCGATAAATGTACAACAGGCTATAGTACAAACACATGGTTAACTACTTCAATCTGCTCCCCGGAAACCGAGAAATTACGGAACCGCAGATCGTTTGACTCTTGGTCAGAGCGCAATCCATCTGCCCCGGAAAGCATTTGCCTGGCCCCATGCATCCCGCATCAACAATCTCTGATCTATTCACCACTCAGTTGGAAAAAAACGAATGAGTACGGCAGCGGGCGCACGCAGTTTAATTATTATCATCCACATGCAGATTATCATCAGTTACAGTGATCTAAAACACACACACAGGTAATCTTGTGTCAATGTAGTAAACACACTGCATTCACTGGGCGGGTGGGTGGGGGGGGGGCTCTAGAGGGGGTCCACTACCAGCCAATGGTAGATGGTACAGTCCTTGACAAGGTCGCTGTGACAACAGTGTCCAACCCACTACGAACGAATCGTTCTGCCGTCGATTCCAACTTGTGTTTTGTGACACGGTTACATTTTTTGCTACAGAGCACGCACGTAATTTGCTCAAGAAATTGGTTACTGTGCCTTCCACTCCTGCGTAGTTAATTGCAATCTCTGACACACCTGCTGCACCTGCATTCAGCTCAAACGACACTGACTAGCCTTTTTGATGAATAACAAACACAATTTTTTAACACAATATTTAACATAATATTTTTAATGAAATTAGTGATGACATAAATACATTTTTGTGCAATAATTTTGCATGTTACATGTTCGGAACGCTGCCAATCTGTAATGATTTATTAGCCAAACGAAATACTCCCGGGACAATAAATGTACAGTGACAGTCTGAAATGGGGTAATTACATGAGAGTGTAAACTAGGGTAAAATTACACAAAAACGTGCAAGACGACAGCGACATAGCAGATGACTGGCAGATACCACACAAGGAGAGCCACAATACAATTACAATGATACGTGTGTGTGTGGGGGGGTAGGCTCAGTGGATGTGGACCAGTCACCAGTGCTCAGTGCTGAGACAACGGCCCAGTAAGATCGAGGCGGGTGTGATTAATGAGGACACTACAAGACATGTCCTCACAGGTGCACGAGGCCACCTGCAACAGCAGTGGATCTCTTATGTCACACTCACTACATGCACAACCTTAATCAATCCACACAGCACAGGCCACACCATTTCGGCTATTTCGCAACACGCCCCTTCATCTGCCCATGTGTCAAGTGGTCTAATTTTTACACCTCTAATTTTACTGATCTTTACACCTCTGATGAGGAAACGTGTTAGAAAACAGGAAATGTAGACCGCTGCTTCATCAAGACAGACTGCCAGGGGCCCGACCAGTTCTTATGTATTATTAACAGACAATGTCTTGTTTTCGGTACACTTACAGAGTGCAACACCACAGGTAGCAACAATTTTTGTATAGCTTTTAATTTCATGAACAAAACAGTTTTAATTAAATAAAGCCTAAGAAATATTTGTGTAACGCGGCATTGTTGCTATTTTCACATAGCGGCGTTGCTGGCTCGCTTTTTTTGCAACGATCACTCAAGAACGCCCTCAGTCAATCTATTCCATGATATATTTACCAAACCACTCACCTATATGTGATCCCAGCTACTTCATCAATGTAATGCCTGCTAACCACTGTTACACAACATGCACTACCAACACCAAATCTAGTCAAATAGGTTGATAAACAACATATACTTAACAAACAACAATACCATTACTATATATTTATCACATTGGCTTATATGTTTTATATTGGTAAACAAATAATTTTTATACAGAAAACCAGTACTGTGTGCCGACAGTCATTTCTGAAGATTTCAAAGGTCAGACACGTGTAGTACTGATCTAGTTACGCCCGTCCCTTGGTAGAATGTTTGTAGCTAACGGTCTGGTCGGTCTCAAAACTCATGCTAATTTTTGTTTCCCATACTAACAGTCTCCAGGTTTGCGTCGGGCAACTAGTAAACACAAATGTCATGAGTCACCTGTATGTGACTGCACATAATGTCACTTCAAATTAAATTTAGCAAAAACACATGCCTAAAAAGGCTAATGATGATGAAATAACATGACGACTCATAGGGATGTGACTGTGCAAGTTCCCAATTAAACTCGGCAAAAAACATCCAGTAATCATTTGATGATGATCAATGGACATAAATTGACTCCTATAAATCTGCCCACACAAATTGTTGCTTTGATTTGAATTTTGTAAAAACCCAAAAAATCAATTGCATCTTTTATATTAAATAATGTACCTGTGACGCAAATTTTAATGTAGCAACAGAACATTTTTGTGTCACCCTGCTAAATGTCCACAGGCAAAACATGGACTTAGCATTGAAAACTGAATGAATACAATTAGATTTTGGCTGAAAATTGTGCAGTGCTTGCTCGTAGCATACCTTAAGCCAAGATCGTAGCAGATCAATACGCAGCCACAAAGTTGTAAAAAAAAACCTTAATATGATTTGAGACAACTGGCGACTGAGCATTCAATAATCTGTAGGTTGCAATTGCAATAATCATATGATATCATCGGGGCAGGTCTGACTTAGCTAGTGCAATGGTTTAATCTAAACCCTGTCCAATCTACGGTGAATGTATTACGATGTGTTATACAACTGTTTCAACAATTTGACAATCTACTGCTATTGGTTTCATCACAGTAAACATTCAAGGTGGTCAAATAAAACAAAGGTGATGTATCATATCCAAAATGTAAACATTTTCTGGGACAGCTAACAATGAAAACATTAAAGACAGCGCCGGAATACTAAATAAAACTAGTTTATAATATATCTAATTAACAGTAGAGCCTAAATACTAAGTAAATTAAAACTAGGTCAAAATTTGATGAATGTCCTGAAGGAGATATTACATTGTCAATTATCTTGGCTAGATTATTTACTTGAACTCAAAAATTAATTAGTGTAAATTTATGATAATTGATCACCTTCCTGAGTAAGCATCTCATGAGGTCTGTAAGTACCGACATAATAAAAACCTGTAAATCACAAAAAGATGAACACGATATACATGCTGCACGCTACAGGAACACAATAAGAAGTGTGGAGAAGGAAATAGCTTGTTTATCTCCACACAAGTGGTGATTTTTATGACTGGCTGCAGTGATTACGACAACAGACAACTGATTGTTTCAGCTACCTTATAGGGTGACATAGATAGGGGTGTTAGCCCCCAGCGCCTGCCTGCAGTAGGCGATCACTGACAGATGCCAACAACGCTGGCTGCCCCACTTGGGCCACAAGTGCATAAAAAGTGCCACCTTGCCAATCAATCAATGTCAGCAGTGAGCCCGCCTGCAACCCCCACACCCATAACACTACAGTTTTTCTTATAGGTTCTGACCCCAAAGACAAGAAATTCATGTTCCAGATTAAATACTAATAATTAACAAACTAGCCTAATATTTATATATGAAGAAATATGTGTCTTGTTTATTTAGATTTAATTCCTCTTCTATGGGCTGAATCACTATGCACCACATTAAATATTCAAAGACAGCATTGCCGCAGAATTGAGAAAAAAGTGATAATATGCACTGACAAAAATGTAACTGGAAGAACATTTTCCAGTTGCAGTAGCCATGTTCTCCATAAACGAAGGCATCATAATAACAAGTTTTCCTAAAATGTTTTACTAAGATAAATCATTAATGGTAAACAAAACACATAGAAAGAGGACAGTCAACAATTCTTTTTATATTTGTTCCAAGTTAGCCGGCTACTTAGAAACAATACCAGCCTTGACAACAATACTTTATTTACTTAATTTAATTGATGTCATGGGTGAACTTGGCCTTGACGTTACCACGGTCAAAACTGTCCCCGTACAGTGTACACACAAGCCTATTTCCCCTATAAAATGACATCTGATTTACAATGATACAACGGTGGTATTTCACGAAATCTGTGTATGACAGTGCATAGTAAACAGCGGCCTGTGATCTGTGACAGCGGCCACGCGACATCGCACTCAGGTGTCTGATGTGGTCCACAAACAATCAACACACACAAAGAACTAATTAATTATTGCACAGCAGGTGTCATATATCATCTCGCAGTCAATTTACGTCATCTCGCCGATAATGATTTTCCATTTTCTATTTTGGTTTCCCTCTTGCACGCTCGTTGCTACGATCATTCAACTGTGATCGGTCTTTAATTATACCGCTGACGAAGTAAGTTTCTTGCAATTATGCGCAGTTGACCTGTATCGGGTCAAACTGTCGCACCAGAGCAACCTGCCGGCTTGGCTGGGGATGCATGGGACCCATCATACTCCCACACAAGCTCAGCCAGAGAGAATCTTTGTTTACAACTGATTCTGCAATAAATCTGCACACAATTTTTTCATGTCGTAATTGTTACTATGCAGTCAGCCAAATCACACATGCCCATGCAATAACAATACATCTTGCTCTTGCAGTGATGCCATCTTTACTATTCCTATTTGTAATTGTAATCTCTCTGAATGAGAGTCACTGCTACAACTATGGTCCAGTCAGACAGCAATGCTCTGAGTGCACCCTCTGTGTGGGCTGTTGAAAGGACTTATGCCATGTCCTAAGTGGAATCTTACTCTACCCTCCTGGGACATCTCAGTCTTCTAGCTGTGTCTAGTATCAACTCACTCAATGTTCAAGCTTTGAACTGAGTTACCAGAATGCAAGTAAAGTACGACTCGTGTGGTGTACGGCGGGGCTCCCAATAGCGTGGTTTTATGCATAATTATTATGCATTAATAATTATACATACGCACAATATCTGGCATTTTACGAATTATTTTTGACACCACTGCATAAATGTACACAACGTCAGAGCTTAGTGCATGCAGTGAGGCAACCATTCATCAAATGCTATACATCAGCCCTAGAAAACTGTGTTCGCAAACGTCACACACGCTGTTGTTGTACAAACACAAATATCCATTTGCAATGCTACATGACATAAATGCAATAATTTATCGACGACCTCTTTGGCAATGATAGTCTCGATTATCAAGGCGCTGTGAGGTGGCAGCACTTCAACGCCACTCACAAGAGCCTGGGATATCTTCTTTGTTAAACAAAAAAATCTTAATCTCACTGCGTCTGTACAAGTGAACAAAGTACCAGTTATTCATTGAAAAAAACTAAATTAACTGAATATTGAATAACAGAGTAAGCAGGACCCAAGTGCAACATCTCATAACAAAAAAGTCAAAATGTTACGTGAGAATCAAACTGTGAATCTCATTACAATTGTGTGACCTTTCTGCCATGTGTCATAAGATACTTGAAACTGTCATCATCCGATATAATACGTGTAACTTGCACACTGGGCACTCCTCCGAGTTTACTTACGTTCTTAGGTACAGGACCAGAGACAGGCAGTACTTATTTGCTTTAGTTTCCATTAAATGTAATTTTAAAATGTAAGCACAAAATCACATAAAAACTGTAAGCCAACAGTTTATATAAAAAGCCTAGATGTACAATGTGAACAGAATCATTGGATAAATCCATTTCACTCTGAGAGACCTCCTTTCTTAATTAAACTGGCTCTACTTTTTCTAATAATTATATTTTATGTTAATAACAACTCTGCTTGAATACAATAATATTTTTTTTAACCAGGGATGGATACAAAGAACAGACAAAAAATTCTGCGCAAAGAACACCAAATACTTATGAAAAGACACACATCTGAGAATTTGAGAAGATAGCATTACACATCCCAACGTCGGCGTTCGATGCAGATAATGACCACGTGACAGCCACTCTGGTCTCAACGCCAGTCCTTGCTACTTCTCGTGGCAGACGCACGACAAACAAACTTGAACTAAAGAATTCAATCAGACCAGGCGAACAGAAAAAACGACATTGTATAAACAAAGTGATGGGTATGCGGGTGATGAGAGAGGGCTGTTTTTATAGCCGTACTTTAGCGGGCGTTGTCTTTGTGAACACATTCGGCAGAGCCCGGACTGCGGGGTTCACAGGCAGATAATGCACGGCAATTTGAAACACTACCAGGCCCAATTGGTGAGCCATTGTCTCTAGCAACAAAGCCATTCAAGCCACAAGTAATTCAGTTGTCCACGTTACAGCACATGTCACGATGCCACGCCGCGATTATGTTCAACAATGTCCACAAAGCATGCACCGCAGCGCAATTAAGTCATCATTTTGTTTCACATTAATTTATTCACCTTTATCAATAATTAATAGCCGAGTGTCAGTTCACACACACATACGCACATGCGCCGGGAGCAGAGAGCAGATTTGTGGCATGCAAAATGTGTAATACTAAATCTGTGGTTGATTTCATTTTGCAATCCTTTAGAGAATGGCCTTGCTCTATCCCATACTTATGACCTTATCAGTTGTCATTACGAAATCATGTATGCGACATGCCGGGGAACGCAGCACAACCGATGCTTACATGAAGGAAGCTTGTGAATGGACGGCAGTTTTTTTTTTAACATTTCAGTGTCCTGTGACATTCGCGCGGACGCCTTCGCTTCACAAAGTCGCCGCCAACAGGGGACATTGCATCTGATTCTTCAGCTTTGTTCCAAGCTGCAGTCGTATAAATATTTAAAGCTGCGCCATGCTCCGACCATTAGGTGTCGCCTTTAGACAAGGCGGGGAGCTGCCTGTCCTGCTGCCCCAGTCTCTACCGAGCCGGGCCGCCACAACCCAGCAGCATCAACAATAAACAGAATCTCTCCCTCCCGCAAAAGCAAAAACGCACAGGGCTCTCATCCACTTACTACTCACTGACTCGAGCGAATGCCGACAGGGGGGAGCTGCACACCCAACTAATTGGACAGCGCTGTTAGCACATTTAGACCCCGCAGCTGTCGGCCGGTGGACTTGGAACTTTGTACTGACTGTTCCAGCCAATTAGCAGACAGATGTAAGTACAATTTCAAAACTGTCCGTAAACATGTGCCAAATGGACAGCGCCTATCCCAGAATATATATATATATTATATATTATATACATATACATATACATATACATACATATATAACAGATCATGTAATCTGTAGTACACATATATATTGTTTTGCTTGACACATACAGATTTCATATGTGTAATGCCATAGATGTAGTTTCAAACTAACAACAGCATTCATACACATTACTATTTCGACTAATGTGCATCACCAATCTATATTTTTTTCTAATATAGTATTTTAATTTGTTCCAAGAATCAGTAAATATAAGCATTTGTACAACTGAATCAATTATCAAGCAGCATGAAACTGACTTCTGCCAATTTGTTGAACATCTTCCACAAACCTGCACTGAATTTATACTAATAGAATAGGATCCAAGTACAACTTACTATGAAAAAAATGTAAAAGTTTGATGTGACAATCAAAATGTGAATCTCATCGCCAATGTCTGACCTATTTGTCATGTGTCATAGCCTCATAGCATACTTGAAACTGTCATCATCCGATATGATATAATGAAGTAAGACAGATGAATCCGGAAAACAAATGACTTATGAAACAAATAAGTTCTTTCACATTACAATGCGAAAAATTAGGCACAACAATTTTAAAGATTCAATCTCATTGATTTCAGCGTAAAACAAATCTCAACAGCTGTGCTTGTAATAGGAAGGTATCTGGACTTCACTTGCTGTGTTAGTAAATGGAAACAGTTCAAAGGAGAGAAACAGTTATGCTTGCTATGAACATAACATCTGCGGGAAGGAAGTCATGAAAGTGGTAATATTTCCAACAATGTAACAAAACAACGTCAATGTGGATTAACTTGAACAATGTTGAAAGTAACTCACCAGCATTGAAGCACCATTGTGATAGGGGTAGGGACTGATGATGGGGTAGCCAAGGGGTCCAAGTCTTCGGTCAATCCCAGGCGGTTCAGGGGGTTTTCCTGCAGGGTAAAACAACCAATTGTAGCTAACATTTATTTATAAATCAGTCAGCTTTCCCCTCCACCCTTGGTGTTTGCTTGTACTATTGGCCAACTGGATAGTTCTGCCTAATGTTGTATGCGAGTGAGCAAATACTGGCTTTAATACTAGTAAAACTCCATAGACTTCTTAAACTAAGTGAAAGATCTAATCAAATACTGAGTATTGATTCAGCTAACATGCAACCACGTGTTTAATATCCTTAGGAAAATTCAGTAATTTATGTAATTTGTTTAAATTGATTAACAAATATGCACAAATAACTTAGCATGCCTTAAATTTAATAAATTATAAACTATATTTATCTACATAGTTATGATGTTTTCCAAAACAATTACAAAATGACTCAAACAAAACTGAGAAGCATGTAGTAAAAATTCCCCAATCAACCTGTCACCATGTAGGGGGTCAGTATATCTCACAGTCCAAACAGGTGAATAAGCCTAGCAACAGGGTCATATTTATACTGCCTACTGTGAAATGGGGTCACCCAATATCAGCATGTTTTCTAGCCTCTGGCAGTTAATATAGTGGAGTTTGACTAGCAAGTGTCAAAAGTTAGAAAGGTTGGCAAGTTCCATGATTAAATAATGATATTATATCCTGGCTTGGCACTGAATACCGTAATCAACTCAAACACGGAGCGACGCTGTACACAGTAATTTCAACCAATCAGATTACAGCCTTTCATTCGCTGCAAGAGAGAACACGACAATTTTGTAGCATTTATATAAAACAAAAACAATGTACAGTGTATATGATTAAGTGGTAGTTTTTCAGCATCCTACTATTAATGTTAGTGTACAGTGTGGCAGAATCCAGCAGCAGGCTGTGTTGTAGTATTGTATGATGTGAATAATTTTCAACACACATTATAAATGTGCAGTAAACTGGACAATGGTAAATTCTGATTTTTGATTTCTATGTTTTTTGGATGTGAGCTTGGAAGATTTTAAAAACATCTGTCAAAAGGCAATTTTTTATGTTTAACATGATGGTACACACTCAGAATAAATGAATATATTTATTATATGAGGAAAGTAAAACAGTGACGACAGACACTTAACATTTACAATACCTTATGCAATACATGAATTATTGGGAATAATATCAATTTACTTTTCAACCTTTACCCAAGGAAGTTTTGTTTTATAAATTCACAACTTCCACTATTTGCTTATTGCTTCAGGAATAGTGTTTTTTTCTTCTTGTTTTCAACTACAACTTGCAAAACAAAATTTAAATGGGATGAAATACAAATTATAAATGTACACTAACGCAACCAGAATCAAATACTGGATATGTTAATTGAACTACGTCATTCTAAATAATACTAATTCTTTCACGGGCATGATAAAACACACTTCAACAACAGGTAAAAATCTGACATTACATTTTGAATTCATTTTGGCGTATTTTTATGTAACAGAAATGGAACTTATGTATAAAGCAGTATTCCAATAATCTCATGATTAGTGCAAATGTGTGACCCCTACATAACCCAATTTGCCAGCAGTGAAGCGAGGCTGCTTCTGAATTTCTTTTATGATTTCATCCAAAGATATGCACAATAGACACGATAAGATTTTAATGCACAATGCAGTTCCTTATACAAAATACAAGCTATCATGAGTTAATTTTCTGAAGGATTTACCAAAATCATCCAAAACATCACGAAGGTTGACTGCAATGCTTCAAGATACGTGGGAAAACAATGACAACAATTGCCTGTCATAATTTCTTAACTTGTCTAACATTTAAAAATAATTTAGAAGTGGATAACTTATTAATGTTATGATAAAACCGAGCCACTTGCAAATGAACAATTGTAAACAACTGACACAGCTGTCAATAAAATTTTCTTCTGCTTGTTGTGTGTATCTGTTAAACTGTTCTTTTGTTGTGTGTGTCTGTTAAACTGTGCTTTTATGAAAAAGAAATTTGCAGATTTACTGTTTTGAAACATCGCTTTTTTTTTAAGAAATAATTTTCAGCAGTAGAATTTGTTATTGAAAAAGTAATGACAATTAGAACTAAGCTTATTTGAGCTAATTTGAACTTACAAGATATATTTAATGTCATTCTATGTTTTTTAAGTTTTGGGCCAGTAGCATTTTTGGTGAGCAATTAATTGGCAGTGATATGAAAAATACAGAACAAATAATGAACTTTTCACATACTACCAATACTAGACATGATAAAGATGATTTGTTTATTTACATTGACTGCCGACTAGATTAGGATTTAGGACACAAGACAAACATACGTGTGTAGATACAATAGAAACTAATTTTCCTATTTCAAATGATTTGGTCAGCCTGACTTTATTTAGTTAACATATACATGTAGTAATTATATCATGTGATGTAAACACCATGTGTTCACACCTTGCCAAGCAGTAACAGAGTCAAAAAAGACACTACTTTTAACATCACAACTCATTAACAATTTACCACTGTGAGGATCTATCAATAATTTTTTTAAGCATCTTAGAATAATTCTTTGGAATGAAACATAGATGGGTAACGAAAAATTACTCTGTTTTGATATATGACATGTTCTAATGAAATGAGTCGTATGTCAAAAAATTGAGTTATTCAAGTCATTGGAAAGAAGATATATTAAGCTTTCCAACGGTGTAAAAATCATGGACCTATCTCACAGTCCCACCCAGCCAAAATTATTGGATGCTGGACATGCCGGGGGTAGAAAGTTTGAAACGGAGAAAAGCATACTTGAAGTTCGTGGTCACATAAGCACATGATCAAGTACATCGTTGTTTCAAAATCAACCGTTTTGCTTCGTTGTTCAAAGATATATTATGCTAACCATTTAGTGAAATTATTACAACATAATCCGAGTATTTAGCAATGTTTTGTAGCAGCAACCTGATCGAACACGATTGTGTACAGTTAGCGAGTGCGCACTGCACCCACAGCCCTAAGCCAATCCAATAAGTTCGCTATCAGCCCTGCCCGTCCAGTGAAGTTTGCTTACAGATACGGCTCTCGCATAAGCGCTGCTATTGGCTGAAGTTGATGACAGTGGACTGGTCTTCCAAAACCGTAGATATTGTTAGACTTTATGCATTGAAAGCAAGTGAAAATGGTGTCACATGGGTGTTTGTAGTCCATTTCAGGTCATCAGACACATTTAATAGTTCGTAAACTGGCTTAACAGTTAACATCCATGTGTCCACCAAAACATGTGTGACTGGCAATAATTGTATCCTGCATAAAGCCCTGCCACCATGCGTTGAGGGAAACCCTGAAGAATGCTACTTGAACAAATGCAATTTATTGGTTCTGTTTACAAAATTCATGTGTGAAATGTTATATAGTGTTTGCAAAAAGGCTATAAAATGTATTAAATAAATAAGCATTGCCAATTGATAGAAAAATATCAAAATATACTTTGGTGACAAAAAGTTGAAATCGTCAGAAATCATTGTTGCAAGTTTATACGGTGTTATCTCGAAATCAAGTTCACCGACATGCGACTCATTTCATTAGAACATGTCACAAATGTTTTACTTTTAAAGAAACCTAAATGTTTAATCCTACACATTATTTGTATCATTATGATTACCAACATTTCCATAGTGTGATATATCTGGGACAAATCAATGCCATAGGTTTATTAGATCCGTCCACCTGTCATTTGGACAGTCTGTTTTGGACTGGGAAACAATTTAGAATGGACTGGTAACTGATCTGTAAAAATAGAAGAAAAATAACATTATTATGTGGTTTTATGACTAATACGTAATTTATTTATATATTTAAAAGTGCTACGCTATTTAATATCGTACTAATTTTATTTATTTATATACCTATACATATTTTTTACATTTATTTTAAAACACTAATATTTGTCTTATTTTATACATATATCTTGTTATGTCTTTTAAATTGTAATATGTTGTGAAGTGCCACGAACGATTATGGATGAGGCGCTATACCAAATAAATATATTATTATATTATTATTATTAACATAAAAACAACATACTGGCCTAGCTTCAATTATATGCAAGTTTACGCATTCACCCACACATATTTACAGGGAATTTTTACAGCAATTTCTTTCTTGCCTACAGACCTGTCTCATTCTGATATGGCACAGATATTAGAAAATGAACATGGAATCATATATTTAACAAATATATATATTTAACAAATATAAAAATCCTGGTAAATATGGAATTGGCTAAAATTAAAGACTACAGAAAATAATTGAGATATACATGACTTTTTCTATAAGTTTCTATATTATTAAGACAATTACATAAATAACTGTGATGTATGTCAACATGTATTAAGATATATTAAATACTAAAATTAATATAAATCCAGTATATGGTTCTAGTAGTGACAAAAACAGTCAATTTTTTTTACCAGATTTATAAGACCTGTTTACACTATTGGTATGTTTAGAGAGATTTATATTCTGAAACTGATACGCTTGAAAATAACACTTTTGAATTACATTGCCATTTTTGTGTAAGGATGATGATGAGTTTTTAATGCATATTTTTTACTTGAAAATATGTATATGATTTATCAAGGTCATTAATTTTCATTCTGGAGGCCAACTAATTTAAAACAATAACATAAAAAATAATTATAACAATACTATGTCAGTGCACTTAATTTCAAGTTGTAATAGTATAATATAATGTCAATAGTATAATGTTGGCTGTCAAAGAATGTGGCAGATAATATTTTAAAATATTGCTGGTAACATTGACTATTTATATAGCTAGTTCCATAATTTCACCTTGTTAAATACTGTATATAAACCAATTAGAATACATATATTTAACAGCATTTAATGCTAAGATGATGGCAACTATATGCATAAATCATCTCGTAAGGACCAACTTCTTTTTCTTCTGGGTAATTGTGGTAGCATCAACTTCCAGGAAATATCCATTCCAAGTGTTCCAATTTTTGGTGCATGTGTGATATCGGTTTCTTTATATTTATAAATAAAAACCATGCTAAACGAAATGTTGATGTTGGGATAAATGTATATTACCAGCACAGTTTGCCATTTCAACATGCTAAAATTATATAAATCAAGAATTAAAATATGTATATATTTTCTTTTTTAACCTTTCTGTAAAAACCCAGTCATTTGGTTGATTATTCTAACTCTGGGCGATTTAGAGAACAAGATTCCAGCTCAGTGAGTCCATGACAGCTTTCGCCATTTCCGTGAGTGGGATTTTTCCTTCCCCTGGTATAGATACCAGATCGAAGGGACCAAATCGTTCTTCCGAGTTCTGACGTTTGTAAAAACTACATAGTTTGAACATTGTGTTTGATAATATATCTGCAATGTGTGTAAGATTTTTGAAAGGAAATCAATGTACCAGTGCAAACAACATCTGTGTGTGTTAATTTTTTGGTTAAACCTTTGCTTGCATTTGGTCACTGTGTTAAACCCATTTAGTACACATTAGACCTTCTCCACAGGATCCAGTTGTAATCAAATTTTTATACTGGCATTTATTCATGGCAACTCATGCATACATGTGATATACCATACACATAAGTTATAAGCCTAAGGGGGTATTGTGTAAGGCAAATCCCCCCAAAAATGACAGTCGTTAATCTAGGTAAATTGTCTGCAAAAAAATGCTTTACAAAACAAGACAAAACCCACAGTCGGGAAACTTCACACACAAATTAAATGCCATTAATCCAAGCATACTATTACTATATACAGCAAATGGGAAACCAAATCCAGGACTGGCCATCACCAGGAAGCCCAACAAAACGTCGCCGTTTTTTGACTATCGTCAGTTCCACGGCGGCCTTTGATATGCCTCGTCGGTTATTTTTAGATCGTTAGAAGTCGTTCCGACTGACTGTTCACAGGGCGCCGAGACAATGAGCCCCGGCACCAACTCCCGGTTCAGCTCAAAAACCGTCCGAAACCTACCACCCCAGTAAATAAGGTCACCCTTGCTGACGATTTCCGTACGCCCTTCATCGGCAGAGAGTCTGCCAACGCTGCAATTCAGAGATCCTTTTAAGTCTTACAGCGTACCGATCAAAGTTTTTGAAGTGCAGCGGCGAAGAAGCGATGGACTACTTTCAAAAACACAACTTACCATCCTGACCTGACGTCGAGCCCTTATCGTCTGCCGAGTAACTTCGCCCTTCGATATCCGAACTTTTGCCCTGAAACACAAATGACAGACGCTTGCACTTGCGTTTTTGCCGTGGAATCCGATGTCGGCAAAAATCACAACAAAGTCGGCGGCGCAATGCCGACAGCAGAACTTGGATATCATACCTCTTCGCTTTCGGTAACCAGTCCCAACTTATCTTCCGAGAGATTTTCCGATGATCGTTTCTCCTCCTCGCCTTCATCTTTGTACACTTTAACCTCGTCAGTTGATGCTAAATCGTCGCCGCCGCTGGAATTCACGTGCGGCATGGTCAGACGGTGGAGCCTTTTGATCTAATTTCACTCGGGATGTAACGATTCTCGCAACGCGTTTGAAACCGCCATGAAATTTCTTCTCTCTCACCATTCGTTGGTGTCCAACTCGCACTAGCCGAGCCCTTTGTCCCCGTTTTGAACGATCGTCCAATCAGCAGCGGCCTTACATTAGCACCTGGCTGCCACCGCTGGCCTCGTTTAGCTAGTGGCTTATCGGCCGAATTACCACCCGGCGAAACGTCGAAAAACAAAATACATTTAACAAATTGTAAATAAATAAAATGTATAATGTGTAGAAATGGCACCAGACACCACCAATTTATTTATTGATAAGATTAGTTACGTTGCATGACATATGCCACATGGAATTCTATGTTATCAATTAGAGTGTCTAATTAAACAATTGTTTTATATTTATTGTGTTACTTAGCCGTAGCAATTAAACTGCTTCCACATATGCAATAGTCACGTAAGGGGCGGAATCATGTACGTAAAATGTTCACTTCCTACCGTATTGTTTATTTAAATATATTTTAGACTTTCGTATTTGGTGTGTATTTGTGTGTTAACCCAACTTGCAATTCGCCACAGTTTATAAAAATCTTAATAACACTGTTGCTACTAATTTATATTGTCATCGTTGCTAATTGTTGTCAACTCGTATTGCAGGAATGTCTTAGGGTATTACTTGTTGGACGAATTACTTAAACGCATTTTCTATGTACAACGTTGCTTGCGGTGTCTGCCCGCCAGCTGCTACGCGGCGCTCCGAGCAGACTTCAAACACCGCAGACGTGTGTAATGAGTGACAGGCGCCTTTGAAACGCGTGCCAATCAGAGTGCAAATAGAGCGTGGCCTCTTCAGGGGACCGCCAATCGCAGAGTGGCGGGAAAATAGCCCTTCAGTGACTGGCGCGATGAATCCAACTCATTTCGAACAGAATAAAACTGCGTTTATTATGCCTGCGATTACTGTTACTTTGAACATAAACAAGAATAGTGTGATTGCGTTTGCATGGCGGTATCGTCCATTTAGCGAATTATATATATATATATATATCAGCATGTTTTATAATACAAACATGTACGCTTAGAATAGCATAGAACGAATAGATTTTAGTCATTCCGACTTTTGTATTCTTGTCAGTCAGAATTCCCCTCTGTATCATTTTTGTTTGGCCACTAGTAGTAACATTAGTGCTGGTTTCCGCAACATTGAAGCTAATCTAGAGCTTGCGGTAGTGTGGTACGTAGTAGTACCCATATAAACTTAATACTATTATGTCTAGGCTTTAGATGAATCACCGTGGTCGATTCCTATTGTAGACTATATAGAAATGTAATCAACCAACACGTATGGATGCACAGTTGCACACTTACTATAGGCTCTAGAACAATCCACAAGCGATCGACGTAGAGACAAGTGCTGTACGTAAACCTACATCTGGATGACATTTTAAGACGAATACCCCAGACCCAAGTGTGGACAATTATTATACAATGAATCGAACTGAATGCTATAGTGCCTATACTTATAGTAGGTATTGGGCATATGTTTCTTTTCAACGATCACGCATGACGTAATTCTAAGTTCATGCGTTTTAAATGTACCTATAGGTCGGTTTCTTTGAGACACTGTGGTACGTTTTATGACCGAGATTTATAGATTGTGTTACATGTTATATGCCCACCATGTTGTATATGTAAGGATTGTAGTTGCTTGTCTTATTGTAACAAGTATTCCTTTATGTCACAATATCCCTATAGACTAATGCAATTATGACTTTTAAAGGTTATCGGCAATTAAAATGTTTATAAGACATGGATTGGGACTACAGCCTTTGTATTGTATCACAGAATGAGCTCGTCGGGCTGACGAAGTACACTAGCGACATCCAGCGGAGAAGAGACGACGTTGCCGCGGCGTCGCTCTCGGCCGTATTATTCTCGCGCTAACCGCATTACAGACTTCAAACAATGATCGGATCTCGAGAGATTGGGGGATAATTCATTAGAATAAGTAGCGTAAATGTCAATTTCGACTGTGACAATATCGTGTGTTATGGACACCGTAGGTCGTTAACGGGATACGTCGGAGAGACGGCCAAACGGACACGAACGCCCAGCTGGGAGGAAACCGCAACAGTAAGCCTATAGCGCAGGATGTGCTACCTACAGCGCATGTTCAATTAGTACCTTGTACAATGTGGCTATTGTTTAATGTATTTGTTAATAATTAATTAATAATAATGGCTATACAATTTAGCATAGTGTCGATTTCATTAAATACAGACAAAGCTACCAGGTTAGCAAGCTACGAATTAAAGAATCCCACACATTTTTACTGTAGCTGTCAGATGCTGTATGTTGCATACTGGAGCGAACATATTATGTATTATAATTACTAAGACATTAAGTAAAGACTCGTGTTTCTGTTGACAAGCATATTGAAGCATTAAAATTATTATTTTAATTACAAAATACTAAGGAAATATGAACATTTCCATATTATTATTCTTAGTTGATAAGTGCTTACAATCCTTCATGATTTTGTTATATTTGTTTATAGAAGTGACCCAAGTGCCGAGGAATTTAACATCTTCGAACGTTTCAAAAATAGTTCCTTTGTTGGATGGATTATGATGGATATGTAGGCGAACATGCAATTATTGGCAATGATATTATGCTCATGATGTTATCACTCCCATAAATTATTCGTGTGCACGTGGGAACTCATCCGTTACGAAAGAGATTGTATATTGCCCTCAAATTCGAAATGTGATGACTTTTGGCTTCATATGTTACTTTTGCCCTTTTAAGTTGGAATCCCAGGATGCATTCTGTTTCCGTTTACTGTGAGTAGACAACACAGCTCCAGTAAATTTAACATAGCTTTAGAACTATATAATAGAAGGGATCCTCCATGATGTATCACATTTTGAGCTAGTAGGCCTACTGATGACTAATTGTGTCTAAATTATTGGTGACGTCACAAGATTATATATTGTGGAACTGTCTTACATCCAACCGTGGAACTGTGTGAAGTCGACTGAATAAGACATTCTGCCAACAAGCTAACACCCGACCCTGGTAGTCTGAATGCAATAGTACGTGTGCGTCTTCATATGATACTTGCATACTTGTTAACTGTTATATGTGTTTGCAACATGATATTTTAGGATGATAATAATACACTGCCTGCCTTGCTTGTATTTGCATAAACCCGAAACAATTATATTTACTATTACCCTCTTATTACTAATTGGCCGATTTCCATGTGCACTGCCAAACCAATGCTGCCTTGGTCGTGAAGACAACGTCGCCTCTGTTTGGACTAACCTTTCTGTATATGTGTCGTGTTGAGTGGACTTACATCAGCATTCTGTTCTACAATTAAATGTTTTTACAGTGAAATAGTTTAGTAATAATTGCTGTAAGAAATTCACATTACACTGTTACGATGCACATCACAGTGGGAAGACGTGGAAGGGACCATTCGTTGATATAGTACATTCTAATTGTTAATTGCTTTATTTGCAGTGAATTGTTCACCGCTGTGGTTGGCCCTAACGCTACCAACTTTTTAACCTCAGTATCTCCAGACATAGACTAACCGTATGTTATATTTGTATTACAATTATGATGTTGTTTTGTTGGTTTATTGTCGAATACATTATTCCAGTTTCAATATGTACATGCATACATTATTACATTATATGTAGTTTTGTGTGTATGCCTACATAATGTACAAATACAGGTATGAAGAGTTTGGTTTTCTAATAAACTACACACACACATACATCAAATAGCGTCGCATACCAGGCAGGTGCAAACAAGTCGTCTGTTTTGTGAATGATGTATCTTTTTGCGTATTATGTAATACATCTTTACATTCTTTGTTCAAATTAACGCCGTAGTTTTTAACAACTTCCTAGTACTTTCAGTCACGAAAAATCTCCTACTTGCCAACGTCTGATAATTCAGAAGGAAGGAATCAGTCTTCTGCCACACCTGTAGGCACCTTACTTGTTCGATGTTACTTAAATGTGATTTATATTATGTTGCGTATTATAATTATGTTGCAAGGTTATAATGTAAATACACGTCTATGCATTACAGTATAATGTAGATAGCAACATTGAGACAACGATTTCAAATTGATATGGGATGGCTTTTACTAATACCAGTCCACGTAATCTTGCACGTAAACGCTCGATGGAAATCTTGTACCTTTAATCTTACATATTGATAACCTTCCACCTAATCATAACGATGATGGCTTTTTGCTACCATTTTGGTTGTTCTTATGTGGAGATTGGTTTAGGATCAGATTAAGGATTAAGTTTATGGTTAGGTTGAAGGTACTTTTGCCAAGATTGACACCGGATTTTTACATATATTTTTACGTGGAGGAGTAACAAAAAACACCACCGTAAAAGCAACCGTAATGGGGCATTTGTTGACCTACGTATATGAATAACACGAAGTTATATCCAAAATAACTAATAAGCATAACAAACTTTCCTTGAACGGTGGAATCAGCACCATTCCATTTATTCGTGTTTTTATGTGTAAAATTGTAATATTGTGAAAACTGATACGTTGATGGCGGAAGGCCGCGCGTAGCCTGGACGCCGCCCCGTCCTGACGAACGCCGGCCGCTGTTGTTGTTTATCAACGGCTGACGGAGACGAGGAAGCGAGGCTCGCGCCGTTCCCTGACAGTCTCGCGCTCTCCCGCACTGATCTAATGAGCGTTAAAACACGGGCTAATTTCATGAAGGATCACGTGCATTTCAAAGGCGTGCCGCCCGGTGCGTTCGGCAGAAATCGACACCGGATCGGCGGAGACGGCCGACTTCAAAGGGCGCCGATCGATACCTTCGGCTTGTCGCCGCCGCGGGCACAGGCAGACTTGGCGTAATTGTGCCGGCGCGGGGTTAATATGTAAACGGAATGAAATGTTGATAAAAACTACGTTCGTCGTTCGACTACGCACCACACCTGTCCGCGAGATTTTGTCGTTTTTCCCCGGCGCTGTTAAGTCGTTTCGTTGTGCCCGTTTTCTGGTTATTTACGAGAGAGGTTTCGAGCGAGGGACGTTTAAATGAGATGCGGTTTGATATAGCACACACAGTAATCGCTTACGAAATACAAGTACATGCGTCATTGATTTACGAGACGGCCGAGGGATGGGTTTAGAATGACACATATTAGATATCTAACAGGCGAACGGTGCTTACACGCGTAGCGCTATTACAGACATTCAATGTGATCAAATACTTGAGGTATCCCAAGTCAGCACTTCACAATCTCGCATATGTAAGGTATATTGTCAAAATACACTAAACCGCTATTCTTAGACTACTATTACACGAAAAAACCCATAATAAATAGTTATCAAATATACGTAATGTAAGCCTACACAATTGACAATAAGTAAACGCAGCCACACTGTCGCTTGGAAACTGTTAACAATGAGAACCACTTTATGGGATGTCACAGAGTAATGCGAGGTAATAAATCAGGTCTATTTAAAGAACACTTGCTGTGATAAGCAGCGTGAAATACCTACAAACCTACAACACTTTATACTGATGACAGAACGTGGGCCCTATAAATGTGTGCGTATGTCACGTAACTGTTTTAGCCTACACCAGTAGGCAGACAAAAGTTCTTTCTAGGCAATCCGTGAAACCATTAAAGTATTACGTGGCATCGTAGATATTAGATAATCAAAATCAGCGGGTATGCTTGTCTTGGTCGTTTATGCATTACTTGCAAACTGTGAGTCTACACGCCAACCATCTGTATTGTATTCTTGCATTTTAAAATGTATGTGGCAGAAAACATTATGACATTTACGTTCCTGTGAACAATTTAATACGCGTGCTACAGTGCAGACAATAACGTTGAACTAATGGAAAACATTATACGTGCTTAGAAATGTTGTCTCGCAAAATAGTAACGCCTGTTCATTTTATGACCTGTGAAAGGCAATCTATAAATGTTTACATGCTATTATAATATTATTATAAAATCGCACCATTAGCAATGTCCGACCCTCATCTATAGATGAGAGTCGGACAATAATAATATTGCTTTCTGAGCCTAACAACAATCAACCGATTCCGGGAACGGGACAATCTCACACGAATGGGGTTATAATAAAATAAATTATAAGTCAACACTGTTATTTGGAGTATGACATTTACTACATGAGTTGTTTCACTGACTTTTATTTTGTTGACTTTTCAGTTACTTCATATCCAGTACCTATTTATTAAACCGACAAGTTAGACACATTTTGTTTAATTAGTGTTAAACAACTAACGTCTTAAATGACACATTACAAAAACATGATTATTATTTATATTGAAATTGTTTGTATTTGTGTCTATACCAACGTAGTCAAAATGACGTAAACACACTATATAAGATATTTTTATTAATTATTATTTCAACAACAACACAAGCATTTACATCGTATATACAGTGCAGAGAGTACAACTTGTTGGGAAAAGGGTAAAAGAAGTGGAATAGTTATCTTGTTTACTCCGATAATTGCTTAACTAAGTTCATAATGCATCTGAAATGATAAGGTAACGTCAATTATTGATCAAAGTAAAAGTTATTCATATAATTACATGGAACTTTCTCTCTCTCTCTCTCTCTCTCTCTCTCTCTCTCTCTCTCTCTCTCTCTCTCTCTCTCTCTCTCTCTCTCTCTCTCTCTCTCTCTCTCTCTCTCTCTCTCTCTCTCTCTCTCTCTCTCTCTCTCTCTCTCTCTCTCTCTCTCTCTCTCTCTCTCTCTCTCTCTCTCTCTCTCTCTCTCTCTCTCTCTCTCTCTCTCTCTCTCTCTCTCTCTCTCTCTCTCTCTCTCTCATCTCTCTCTCTCTCTCTCTCTCTATATATATATATATATATATATATATATATATATATATGCGTTCGACGTCCCGTTACATTATATATAATATCCACGTCTCGACACAGCGAGTAAGATATCACTCAACTATTAGCGTGGGTAACTAACTCTTTATCTACCGTGTCGTATTGTGCCACAGAAACGTATCACCCCCAGCTCGGCGTAGGCATAACAGTCGACTTATCACACTATCTACGTTTTGACGTGCCCGAGTCACGAGATTTGCCCAGCGATGGAGCCTCGAGCCCTCTCACCCGGCGCGCCTGACAACCAACATATCACCCCGTCTGAGGGTCGTCGGGTTATCTCCGAGCTTTGGGACGTTGTCGGTACGGGGGTTGGCCGCCATTGAATCTCCCCCTTGATCTCTTTCACGGGAAGCGGCGTGTAATCTGTCGGCGTTCGGCTTTCAACGCGAATAAAAACGACGGCGTGTACACGAACCACGCGTGTTGTCATAAGGTATGTTGCGGATAGTTCACACAAAGAAGCAACTAAACACCAAGGAACGGAACAATTAATGGCCGGTCTAGACTAGGCCTCTCTACGAAGTCGCTGGAAGAGTGACAACTATCCCTGAAAGCAGCCATTACAATGAAACAAGGAAACAACAAGCTAACCAACACGGCACAAAACAAGCAAGAAAGAATAAAGGAAAAACACAAAGGCAATACAGTGGCAAGTGAACTAATGAATCGAGCAAGCAAGAAAACAAGACAACAAACAAACAAGGAAGCAAGCAAACAAACATACAAACAAAAATATAACGCACCAACAAAATCATTGCATTCTATACTCGTGCGATTTTATGATTGACTGAATAAGCAGGGCACATTGGCCTACGTGTGAGTTTGCTTGTTGTTTTCTTCATTTAGGCCTTAACTATTTCTATAAACTGGTTGTGTGTGTGTGTGTGTGTGTGTGTGTGTGTGTGTGTGTGTGTGTGTGTGTGTGTGTGTGTGTGTGTGTGTGTGTGTGTGTGTGTGTGTGTGTGTGCGCGCGCGTGTGTGCGTGTGTGCGAGTGTAGTGTGTGTGCGCGCGTGTGTGTGCGCGCGCGCGTGGCGTGTCTGTGTTTTTGAGCGCGCGCTGCATGCCTGCGCTCAAACGCACTAACTGACCTATTTACGCATACAGTGTATGGAATATCTACCCAGACATGATCAATTATCTTTGTTGCTATAATACAATTATTGTTGCATATTGAATTATTGACAGAAGCCTCCACATCACAATGTTTCGTCTGCTCGGAAGTTGAGACACATATTAGCTGTACTTATCAATGCCTCCTACGGACATAGTCATAATAGATGGAGTAGCTGGGACAGGCGAGGCTATATGTAACCTATATGCTAGGCATCAATTATTAATTATCAACTTATCGTGATGTCTATCTGTCAAAAGGACAGTTTTGTACAGTGCAAATATTATATAATCGTTTCGTGACAAGTTTATTCAATAACACACTAGGTGGTGGCCCTATATGGCATGCAAGTCTCGTCTGCCGCCATATTGTTTTAATGTTATTTTGCCATTTTCATTCATGATCCGGTCCCCCATGACTCGAACGCGTTACGTATTCTTTCGCATATACGGGCGTAACTGCCAGATGAGAAACCTCCGTTGTTAGTGTTATATGTTGCACACAATACAGACTCATCTAGAAGATGTGAACTATTATGCAGCTAGGTTATTATTGTCAAACTGTTTGCACATTGTATTACATTTGACTTCACGGACAACGAGGTTTGGCCCAATCGTGTGTAGTCTCGTTAAGCATCGCTCAAAACGGACCGGAAACGAGAATCACTTCCGAACGCTATTCTCGTGAACCCACCAAACAAACATTGCATATTATTCTAATTTCCGCATCAGCGACGCTTAGAAATGACACACAGATCTAATGTTTTACCAAATCTAAAGGTATCGACCTTGTTTGCATGCTGAAATGGCGACGGAGAGTTCGTTGTAAAGTCCACCCGATTGTGCTTCGCCAAAATAAAATACTGTATTAATAATTAATTACTACCGGTATATTCGCGTACCCACCGATGATAAACATATTAATGCTAATGAGTTATGTAATAAACTACGACTACGTGGATATGTTAAGGCCTAAGCCAGTGACGTGGGCCGTGGCCTCCCAATACTGATTCATAGAGTCGCTAAGTACACAGGATATAAAGATACCTGTGTAAGATTTTCCTTCCTCTTTCGCAAAGAAATTTGGTATAATTCAAATAGGATTAAGTTAAGAATTATCCACTTCTGTTGCTGGCTGCGCCCAATACGTCATTCTCAATGTACGTGATGGCTAATGGCTATTACGGATTCAAAATAATAGTCGCCCGGTTACAAGACTAGGGTCAAATAACATTTTGTTGTCGTTCTTTTCTTGGCATCACTGTCGTCCGAGATGAGTTGATCATGATGTACTTTTCGTTGTCTTTTTCTTCCTCTCATTTTCCTCTCATTACATTCTCTGTCAGCAGTGTCCGATTCCTTCTGTCTGTTGCTCTTTTTCTCCATTATTCTACAACTCTTTCTAGGTCACTTTTAATGCAATCCCCCATCGCAATTTCGATTTTCCTCGTCTTCATTTCTCTTCCACTTTCTGGACATCTGTTTTCTCTCCCATTTTTTCCACATGACTAGCCCATGTACTCCTCACCAATTTCTTAACACTTTCCGTCATTCCAACCTGCACTCTCATTTCATCCATTATTCTCTTACCAGCTCTCTTAATTCCCACAATTATTCTTACCAGGTTGTTTTTCGCAAACCTGGATATTCTCCTGTTGTTTCTCTGTTTGTGCCATCGTTTCTAGTGCATTCATGTATACCGTGGCAACACGTGAGCTGATCATATTTCTATTACGTTATATACATATGTCTTCATTGTAACCAAAGCAATTAATCTAGTCGATTTTGCACTGGAAGAATGCCACTTTTTATCGTGAATTTATAAATTGTAATAAGCAACGTTACGTATTGTGAAATTACTGGTTGAACGCCAACGCCACATCATCTATGTTAAGGTAGGAATGTTTAATGTTTATCTATTGTTTCATCAGAATGACTATACGTTGGTTTTTGTCATGGTCTTTGTCAATAGGTTTGGGAGACGTAGCGTGAGAAATATGGGGGCCGGCTGGTGTTATATAGGGGGCTTTGGTTTGTCTCTTTAATAACGTGTCGACGTTCCCCTCTTACTTTCTAACTTTGGTGCCTTTTGTGAATGTTTTTGCTGAACTGCCAGCTACATTGGTCAGTGAACCTGTCATGTCGGTATTCATGGGTTTGAAAATATATATATATATATATATATATATATACATATATTAATATATTATATATATAATTTATGTTATAGATTCTAGTAATTCATTTTAAATAATATATATATATATATATATATATATAATTATATTTATATAATATATATATAATATATATATATATACATACATATATTATTTACATCTTATATCATTATATGTACACACACATACTGAAATATATATATATATATATATATACATACATATTATACATATATGTATAACTCGAATTCATTTTAAGCGAGTTATATATATTATGTGTGTGTGTACAGCTGTATGACTGCATTATATGTACACACACACACCACACCACACCCACACCCACACCCACACACACACACACACACACACACACACACACACACACACACAACATTCTGGCTACGCCACTCTGTTTCAGCAGACATACCCGCGCACCAATGGAACGCGCCCACATTAGCCACTAGGGACACGGTGCAACTTTGATGATCACGGAAGGCGCACGGTGGCGCCACACAATAAAGCGCGATGAGCAGTAACATCACGTTTCCACAATGAAACAAACTTTATTTTCCGTTGTGTGCACAAACACATATTAATGAATTGAGAGAATCGTTTACTTATATACACGCATGCTGTATATACAATGAATAAATAACGCAAGCTCCGTGTACAACACGTTGAGGGGGTAAAAGCAAAAATGTAGTCCTATGCCTAGGCTATAGGCTATAATTAGATTTGAATTTGCCATGCCCTAGGCTAGTAAAGATTACAACAGCAACGCCTTGGCTTATATTAATCTGAATCTTACGTCAATCTCACCCTATTCTGTCAAGTGTTATTGTTGTATAATTACATCGGAAAATAGACAAATGCAGTGCTTGATGACAATGTACATGGAAACCGGTAAATTATTAAAATATACCAAACAATAATAGACTGCTGTGACAGCTGTCATTCCCCAAATAAATATGATTGTCACGCCGACTGAATGCCATACACATGCACAAAAAAACTACCAAATATAAGGACACACAGCCTTCCACAGTACACAATCAATGTAACCTCAACATAAATAATAACACCAACCTAGTTCTATGGAACAGGCATACACCAAAACATTTACAGTTTGCCCGGTTTTTATATGAATAAATAAAACCAGTTGTACCTGGTAACACTACAAGTTATTGGTAATATCACATATCACAAATTAATTATCAATATCTTTGGTCCATGCAGGTGTATATACAATTAATACACAACCATTCATTCATCTAACACCATTGATTCCAGTAATGATATGGCCATAAAACTGCAGCAACTGAAAAAACATGCACACACATACATACACATAGACAAATACATATTCATGAAACTAAAGGAATACACTCCTTCAAGTGATTAAATTATGTGAATCAAATGTTGAAAGTAACTTTTAAATTATTTTTTTGTCTCCATACAGATCTAACAGCAAATACTAGTACACTTGTATTTAATGACATACATCATTGATATACGCTTTTCTAAATGGCAGAAACACAGCTATACACCGGAATTGAACAACATACATCATGTTCCACTCATATTGCACAATCAACCAACTCATGTTCTTATCTCTTTGTGCATTAAAAAACATAATATTAACATTACATAACTGTCATATGCTGTGGTATATATAGGACGTCTGAAAAGTGCAGAGCAAAATGTTCGAGTATGTAAAAGCATGATTAGTTTGCTTTGTTGTGGCATATTTCCAAAGCTAAAGGCCCAATCCCCTCCCTAAATATGCCACTGGTCATACGTAGGCAATGAGTAATTAATTACTAAATGCATGCACTGTTCCTGTTAAATATTTAAAACCATGGCAAGCATGGTTTTAATTGTAGTGAACATGTACAAACGAACTGTGATACTCTGAAAACAGCTGCATATTCATATAATATAATCCTGCATTTATGAAAATTTAAAAGGAAAGCATGAACTACCCGGTACACGGAGACTTTGTTAAATTTATGTTGAATATATTTGTAAATTAATAAAAATAACATTCAGCACTATACATACTTTGCATCTTAACAGAATGCTGCTTGTAAGCGTTGGAAATATCACCTGTAGAACACAGAGGCATCTGGGCCAAGTTCCTGGGTCTGGGATGGGCCAGGCTCGAGATATTTGTGTGGGCCTTGGTCAGACCCGTATTGTAATGGCTAAATGCGGGCTTGGGCTAAAATTCTGATAGTGCAGAGCACTATCAGACATGCTCCCACGCCGGGGGTTGTACGCTGTGCTAGATGGTAGTATTTACCCCCGGCTGATTGTCCCCACACACCGTGGAAGTGAATGGAGTCGAACTATAAAATTGTAGCAATTGACTTTGCCAGTCGCTACTGTGTCAGCCGTGGGAACAGCACAAATACTCACCCCAGGATACATGACTGGTGGTTGAAAGCACCCAAAATTATATCACATGACTGGGGGCTGACCACACCCCTTGTGGGCGATTTCATTGGCTGATGTTAAAAGAGGACTTTTTCAAAATGATGTGCCGGGGCGGAGTGAAGGCTGGTACTGATGCAAGCAACCGCACAGACCACTGCATGCATGGATGCTAATGGGAACCTGCACCAAACATAACTTCATAAAACCATGAAAGTGCATTATTATGCATACTTCTTAACGAGTAGGTAATCACCAGTACTCTTGCCTAGAAGACACGCAAAAGAAAATATTGATTTTACAATGTTGGTGGTTTTATGTGCACCATGCAATGTTGTTAAAATTTTAAAACACTTGGTTTACTTGATATATGTATACAGGAATGGGTTGACCATTAATATAACATGGACACAACCTTTGTAATAATATAGTCAGATGGGATATCTATACGGAGGCTATATCTATATGATTAGTGCGCTTAAACTTTTAAATGTGTAGTCTACAAAAAATACAAAGTTTGCAATGACTACAAATAAGAAAGAACAGCGTAGATATTGTTATTATTGAATACCATAGTCATAATTCAGTCTGGACAATGCTATGTTCGCCTAGTTGCAAAGTATAAGGCGACACCAATTATTATTACCAATGCAACGGACAAGGCCACAAGGAAGATACGATTCTGAATCATCCTGAAAAAGAAACATAACAATTTGATTTAACTCTAAAACTTGAATATTTTCTTTCTAAGAAAATAATTTCTGATTGTAAATGTAATATATGTATATAATATATAAAACAATTTTTATTTATGGGATTTTTAGAAGGAATGTGGTTGTAAGCCTTTATATGAAGTAGACAAACAGCCAGAAACAATTCAAATGAAATCAACCAGATTACTTAAATTGATACAGGTCTATTCTGTAGACTAGTAGCTACTAAATTACCATTCTCAACTGGAATATGATATACTGTTTATCATACTGTTTAACCATTATTTTACTACCGGTTTACACAAATTTTCAAAAAAAAAATGTTGTTCAACAAAAATAAAACAATATGTTACAATAAATAATTATGAATCAGTCAATAATCTGAAAGTTGAGAGAATATTTTATTTGAAATGTTGTACCTCCTCATCATCCCAGACAACACGCGTGAACTCTGACCCAAGGCTTCATTCGTATCACGTAACTGAAACATACCACAAAATACTCAAGACTGCTGCAATAAGAAATATTTGTAACAGTTGGTTTATTACGTTACTTATATTGTTCCATGAATGAGATGTCTTACATTCCTCCCTGCTGTTTGACCTTTGACCTTTGTCTAACAGGAATAACAACTGTGACGGTGATGACTTAGTCTGACATAATGAAACTAGGTGCAGTTGAACAATTAGTGACTAATTAATTAGGAATGTTTAGTATATCACGTAAACAAATCAACAAGAAATATTACACTGACAACTAACTACCTGTATGGTTATAATCCTTTATTACAAAATTTAAATGATTAAAAAATTAGCGTGGGTATTTTTTAGCCATTACAGTTTACTCTTTACCCGATTGCGTGATCTCTGTATCGTTTCCCGCTGACTGTGCAGATTCCCTAAGATTTCTTCTCCAATTTGTTCTACAACAAACACAGATTTCCTACGTGTCACACTGTACACAAATAGGCACAGAAATAACATAACATAACATATGTCTGTACACTGGCCACCTTCCTTGGTCCAACGTCATGGAAGGTGGCTTCTATTAGAAAAGCCCAATCAAGACAAGTCTAAACAAGTGGATGGGGTGCTGCCTGTTGGATATCACACTCCTTTATATCGTGATGAAAACCCTAAAAGGTTGCTGCTATTTTCATAAAAATGTCGACAACTTAATGTTATGTCAATACAAAATGTAAGTATATAAACTAGTATTTACAGGACCATTCAAAAGTGATGAAGCTATGAACAATATGAGTTGATATGAAGACAACTTGAGAATTTATCACAAAACCAAACTGTGATAAAATGGATATGAACAACATGACTGGAAATATGGAGACCTATTGAGAATTTACTACAAATACAAACTATGATGAAATGAACATGAAATATGAGCAACTTGACTTGTAATGGAAACACGTTTGGATTCAGCACTAAAAGAAACTATGATGAACTGGATATGAACCTGACTTGAAATGGAGATACTGCGATGATTTATCAAGGTGTTAATACTAACCTGTTTCTATACAAGTTCTGTAACCATGGTCGATCTTCTTACCGACTCGCTCTAGTCGTTCTGAGTTATCTAAGAGTCGTGCTCGCTGTAAACAACAACACTCCAGGGTTCTTATTGTATGTAGCTCGTTGTACACGTCTCATATACACAACAAATATACCGGTACATAGTTATTGAGTAACAACAATGTAATATGCAAAACTGCAAGTATGAAAAAAATGCACATTTGTATTAACTAAATTATTATTGTGATTGTCTTTATTGGTATACTATATTGGAATATAATTCGACACGTACACCAGTTACTTGTAACTCTCTTTAGAGTGGTCCACGTATACAACGTGTTTAGTATGACCAACATTTTGTATTTTATGCAGAGAAAGAGACTTTAAAAAATTGAATTATTTACTTACACAATTCTACAATGTAATATCAGAATAAGATAGCATTAAAAGATTGACCAAATATGGTCACAAAGTAATACTAATAAAATAAATTGTAACTATACTAGAGAAGGTAGTGAAACGGCTTTTATGATAGCAGGACGAAAATCAAGGCTCAGTATCAAGGCCGGCGTCAACCCAGAGTCCATGGAGAAAGAAGAGCCACAATGTGAGATAAGAATCAAGCAACACCAGAGTGAGACGGGAAATTGGGAAGGGAAAGGGTTGTACCTGGTCCTCTGACTGGTGGCCTTCCTCCATCCCCAGCAGTTCCTCCCGACTGTGGACGGTGTCACTGAAGGCAATCCGAGCCTTCTTCTGTAAACAGCCACGTGTAGTGTGTTGAGAAAGGTAGCAACAACAGTGCCTTTTAGAGCGCAGTGGCTCAGGGGTTGAGCTTTGGATTTTTTTGACTAATAGGACCCGGGTTCGAAATAAAACTTTGAATCCTGTGCTGCAGTGTTAAAACCGTGGGAAAGTTTTTTCACTCTACATTGCTCCAGTTCGCTAAGCTGTATAAATGAGTACCTGGCTATAAACAGTGGTGGATATGTGTACGAGCAGCCTTTGCACATTAATTGTAGCATATGGCTGGATGCTTCACAGAGAAGTTTAGATGGTGTCTGAGTGAACAAGTCTGTCAGGGAAGCAAAGTGTAATGCGCTTTGAACGGTCCTGAGGACTGGATAGTGTGCTATATAAGAACTTACCTTTTGTCTGTCATGATCTGTTTGTTTAGAATTGTCATGTTCACTGTGTAATATACTGTCACTGTGTCGTCCTGCCCCATTGACTGATACAACAGTGCCACAATATCTTGCTCTATGTTAAGTTTACTGAACACATTAAATTTATTGAACATTATGAAAGCTATTAAAATTTTCTGGACAAAATGTTGTACAGATGTGGCTGTTGCACTGAATTTACTGTTAATTAACACCAGACTGGAGTTAATTAACACCAGACTGGAGTTTATGTTATTATTACAAAAGAAATATCTACTCACTAATTCCTTCTCAAGGGTTGCCAGTTCCGCTTGGTAACTTTTCAGTCGAGTTTGATACTTCTGTCTGTCAGCAGGTGGCAGGCCACGTACCTCAAGCTCCATCTGTTCAAGCTGTCAAACATTCCTTGCATTCATTAATAAATATTTGGATAGTCACGAAAAATTATCAAGCATCTCTATAATAAAACTTAAGTCATCAGAAGCGGAAACAAATTGCTGAATCAGGAATGGCAAGGAACGGAATTGATTTTATTATATTTTAAATTGTTGAAAACAACTTACCAATTCATGTGTTTCATCCAACAATCTTTCGACATGGCTGACTTCTGTGCTCTTGTCACCTACAAAATAAGAACATTAGAAGTTGTGCAACACAAAAATTCAACAGTGGTAGGAAGGACATTGTTGCTTACAATGTATTTGCATGGTGCAAAATATATTTTAATGATTTTTAACTATGATGGTTAATAACTATTAAATGTATCAAGAGGATGCTTTGGTCAGTTTAGTACACTAGCAAAGTAGCAAAAACAGCCAACTTTTAGATGGCACCCATCTTCATTTTTCCATTGGAAGTACCTGTAGCGGTATATTTGCTAAAATGTCATACACTGTGTACCTCAGTAAAATAATTCCATGACACCACATCATCCCAAGCATATTTGTGTTATAAAAGTATTACATTCTGGTACATTTCTAAAGCCTGACTACATCAACATGCACTGTTTATCATTTAATTCAAGAACACTGTGCAGTACTCCATGATGACGTAACATGAGCAACATTGAGTGCAGTCAGGCCTTTATATCTACTGGCCTGGGCAGCCAGTAGATTTGCAAAGTTATTGGCCTGAATATTGTCGCTTTACAAGTGCAAAGTTCAATAGGAGCGACATCATACAACGGTTTTTGAAGTGGTTATGTTGTATATTTTTTTTTTACGTATTTGTAGAATTTAAGGTTGTGACTATAAGAAGAGAAAACACAAAATTAAATTAAAATATTTAATCATGGTGCCAGTCTGTGTTAATGCAAAAAATGTATTACACGGATTATTACATATTATTGGAAATCAAATATCTGCACCAATGACAACAGTCAAAGTCATCTGTCAATATTTTCTCTTCTACATATCATGCAATAAAGTCAGTTTTAAATAAAATAAAATTGTATAGTGAAAACATAAAACTACACTACATTATAGCCGTAATTGTAGGCCATTTTATTAGCTTAGACATACATAATAAATCTTTTCATATTTAATATTGACAACTGACTTACTCTTTGACACTTTCCATTAATATTTTATATTGCATAATTGCACTGAGACAAAAGTAAAATGAAGATGAGCTCATGACATTGTCTAGATGTTTTGACAGGTACACCAGGGACTGGGTGGGCTTGAAACTTTAGGTTTAGCAGGCTGCCTACAGCACATGAAAATAATTTCTTGGCTAAAGCTGTTATTACTTGGATCATGCGTACATGATAAGTTTGCATATGAACGCAGATACCACATGCTTCATTTAATGCTGGCCGGTGTAAACAACGCTCTATCAGTCAGTGTGCACAGTGGAAAGCCTGCACACTGTGAACAAAAGCCTGCGTGTTACGGTGAATGTTGTCCAAGACCCTAGCACTCCTTCCTCCAAGATCGTGTAAAAAATCCAGCCATGGTTTTTTGTAGCACTTTCAAATGTTTGACACATAGCTTTATCTAGAGACCTGTCCACCCGTCATTTGGACGGGTAATTTTAAATATGGAAGGAGGAAATTTTTCGAGGACGGGTTACAACCCGTCACAGTGTGATAAGGCCCCGTCCTGGCAGTTTATATGACGGGTGTCACCATGTCATCACTGGAATATAACGTGTTCTGTATCCCCCAGAAACAAATATTTCCAGTACTGTGCACCTAGCACGGCCCTCAAAGATGCCTACCACCACACTATTCACGCGTACACTGCAGGCATAGCAGTAACGCAGCGCAAGAAGCTCATTTTACGCATGCGTGTAGGGCGCCTACTCACAGCGGCAGTCGTACATGTGGTATCATTTGCTGCTAGTAGAGAGGTCAAAGCAATGCGTTAATGCCCCAACAACCATTTCGCAAATAGCATACGGTGTCACACGTCAATAATAATGGGCATGAATTAACTAGTAACGCAAACTTCATAATACGGATTATGCGCACTTTTCAAAGCGTCAAAAATACATATAAATTACATATACATGAGGGAATTTATATCCGTAATAAAATATACAAGTGTTATATGCCTGTATATTATTAACATTTCGACTTTATGGTGTTTATGTCTGGAGTGACTCCCGGGAATGATCAACTTTAAAAGGAGGCCTCGTTAGCGACTCACGTGGCTACGAATAAACATTACATATTATCGTCCACGCGATGCCTCCACCTCCGAAGGTTCACAAACTAACCACAATAACGAAGTTTTTCACTGCAAAACTGACGCCAACTGTTACGCAACACCTTCACCGCCGACGACATCGACTGTCACTGACTCGTTCACAGTAACAGCCAATGTACATCGTGCTGATGTCCCCAATGAGGCTGCCGACGACGTCGTTACTGCTAGCGTGTCGCTGTCAGCCGAGAACGTTAGCCCGGCTACGGCCACGCCGGCTAGATTGGATGACACAATTACTGTCATTGCAGTAGAGCATATGTAATGACTTATTATTTTATTGATGTTTTGTAGTAATTGCAAAGGTAAAATGGTGTACTTCGTTTATGATGATTTTACAGAATGTATAATTTTTTATGAAGAGTATGGCAATGAGGTTGTTTTTGAAGATTTATTTAGAATTTGTTGTAGACATGTAACATTGCTTGAGAGTACTGTATATAATGACTGCATAGTTTACATAATTTTGTTATTTACACTGCGACATAATATAACTTGTTTTTTTATTACGCATGGTTGTAATAATTGAAAAATATCATTAAATAAGACATTATTATATTATTGTGTTATCGTAAAAAAGGTCTTCCAAAATTGTAGACATGTATCATTAGGTTTTTACCCAAAGTTGTGACTGGCAAAAATTTGATCCTGCATAAAGCCCTGGTTTGACAGTATATTAAATTGCTTCGATGATTTTCCACTATGGAATGTGAACTAGCATAATTTTATCATGCAGATAACAACAGATAACAACAACAACAATATAGCCAACATGTAACAAGGTTGCTTATTGGCTGAACAATTAGTGACCCCCGGCAATTCCGCCAATCAAGTGAGTGCCCACAAAATATTGTGTTCAACAGTTCATACAGTCTTTGTATACAGATGACTATATTTTAGACACAGTCGCTGGTTTATATCACTTTCCGTTGCTAAAACCATCGCAACAGCTCTAGTAAGCAGCAGACTTGACTACTGCAATTCCCTCGTTTACAATACCGCAAACAAGTATATAGCAAAACTTCGGCATGTCCAAAATTGTTTAGCAAAGGTAGTCATGCGTTCCCCTCATTTTTCTCGCTCAGTGCCACTTCTAAAATCATTGCATTGGCACTATCACATCATTTTCAAAATGTGTACAATAGCCTATCAAGCATTCTCATCTACCCAACCAGCATATCTACATTCAAAGCTAACTCCAGCAAGAAATTCCAGACAGCTTTGCTCAACCAGTAGTAACACTCTTTACATCCCTCAGGTGAAAACGAAAGCGGGGACCCGAGCTTTCTTGGTTGCCACACCAACGGTGTGGAATTCACTTCCTGCCAGTGTTATATCAGAAGGTAATATAGTTTCATTTCGCCGTCGTCTAAAAACCTCCTAGCTTCTTCACCCATCCATTGACGACTCACACATTGCTTTTGATTATGAGTTTGCCTAATACCTTTTGTCGCGCCACTGAGCTTGATCTTCGATGATATTGGCGCAAAAGAAGTCATTATTATTATTGCAATGATACACGCCATGATTCCCTTGCGAAACTAATCATGCAGGGCACTATGGATGACAGCAGAAGGAGAGGCAGGTGAACACAGACCTGGGTGGATGAAAGCCTTGAAAGGTGGTGGTGCAGACTGACACAAAAGTGTGGGCTGTGTGTGCAATGCAAAGGGTGCATGAATTTGGAACAAAATAATAAAAAGTACATGTAATTGTGTAAAACAAGTGTAATAATTTGTGCAAATTAAAAACAGTCTCTATCTGTATCTAAGCTATTATAATAATACAGTCTGGTGAAGTGAGCTGGAGTGAGAAGGTGGATGGTATTGAGAGCTTGTTGAAACTGGTGTAGTGTGAGTATGCTTATAAGTTCTAGGGGGAATGTATTCCAGACTCTTATGCCCTATGAGTCGTATGAGTCTAGAGTAGAAAGAGTTATGTATTTATGCGTACATGTATTAAATGTATTTGTTGTGATTGCTATTTATGGTGCATGGGAGCATAGGATTATGATAATGTTGCGATGGAGTGATGTTTAGCATGTTTAGGAAGTTGTATTTTTAATTAGAGCAAATTTTGGCAATAATTTGTTTAGACTTAGTAAATACTATGTACAGTTAAATAGAGGTGGCCCTGGTTGAGTTATGCACAACTAGACAACCCAGCAAAAACGATCCGTGATTTCACGTGTCCTGTAAGTGAATTCACGAGTTCAACTGGCTCAATTCAAGTGAATTCACTGGATTCTGTGAACAAATTTGGGGCGTCAACACGTGTTTACCGTGAAAACACAGAGTTTTCATGTGATGACATGTGCCAGTGAAATCGTATCAGTTCTGACCCAGTACGACTCGTGTCAAACTTGTTCAAAACTTGTGACAACAGCAGAACACATGTATTCATGTGAATACACATGAAAACACGTACCAGGACTGGTGGAGCGGTACCAATTATGAACCAGTATGACATGTGCCAACTGGTTCAGAAATGGTTCCTTGTTTGCTGGGAACAGTGGGAAGGCAAGTCTCGAGTCAATTCTCAAGACCAAGTCAACTCAAGTGTCATAATTTTACATGAATTGTTATTACCAAAGTTCTATCGTGCCATTGGTGAGGTAAAATGGCTGGCGTAAACCAGGTGACTCAGTCTCAGTTATTGATTGAGTGAGTGACTCAGTGACATCACTAAATCCAACACAACACTAGATCCTCACGTAAACATGACAGTCAGTTCTTGCAAATTAGATACTCTGCAAACATATTTGGAAACAGCTTCTTCCCAACAACAATTGTGACCCGACACACCAAAATCAGGAATAAGTCGGGATTGCCGAAGCTGGCAAATCAGCTTCAAAGTGTGCGAATGGGTATTTTTGGATGGAAAGGTCGATTTTCAGATATAGGTGAATTTAGTTAATGTAGTTATCGTAGATTACTATTATGCTGTTGTAACATCATAAAACGAGTGATAACATTGCTAAAAAGAGATATTTGGAACACCTATGTCGACCTCAGTGAGCACGAAGAACGAAAAATGTGCTTCATTCAGATGCATCGTGTCCGCCGTACGTCCTGCCTACCCCCGCCATATTGGTATCGTTTTGAAGCTGAACTATTATGGGATGTATTCCCACGCGCGAAATTTGTCACATGTCAGTATAAAGCCAATTAAAATGCTTGAAAACGAAGCTAAAATGTAAACAAGAGCACGTTGGTGAAATCACGTGATATAATGCGCCCCGCTGATTGGCGGCTGACCTTTAAAACCCACGCGAATCCATGTTTGTTTTCATTCGACATCGGGTGCACCGAACATCATTTTTATATAATTCTGCGAATTCTAATTTATTATTAAGTTGTCAATGCCGTAGTTTTAGTTGTTAGTTACATAGGTTTTAACATGTGCAGTGATAGGCTCAACAATAGCATGGATGTTGCACAGCAGCGTGATATAGACATCAATCGACCTAGCGCTCAGTGATGGCCGCGATGGCAAAATCTGCGCGGAGTGTTTGACAACGAATCTTTGACACAACTATTGGGCGCGTATCGGATGAAGAGTTTACTGGATTCGTACGTGTCAGACAACAACAGTGAAGCAGGGAGTGTCGTTTTGGCCCTGAGTGCAAAAGTGGCGAGGAAGACTAATACCAAGTGACAGCTTCGATCATGGATCGCAACGCCAACGCTGCTGAAAATGTACTCGTAGATTTAGACCAAGAACTTGAACATATTCGTGGATTCATCTGCGGTTGCAGGTGTTTTGATGATGGACCCTGCTGTCAACAATTCATGGATTGGGAAATTGTTGACACCCCGAACGAATGCAAAGGAGATAACAGCCAGACTGAGGGTAAGTTATACTAGCTCTATTGACTGTTTTGCTGATCCAAGGTATTCGTCAATTATGCTGTTACCCTGCTTATTTACTTAGCTGCTGGGCTCACTATGTATATGTCCTCTGATTTAGTGATCAACTGTCCATATCTCCAGTTTGAAATAATGGACCGTCATTACATATTTTTGCAGTATTAAATGTTTTGTATATGGGAAGTTAAGACTATTATGTTTGTTTTGTATCAGGTTTACGTCTGAAGAACCCCGTGTCGTGTTCGCCAGGAAGCAGCCATCCGATGACAAACAGCGGTTCGATTTGCAGCAAAGGCGAGTGAGCAGTCTACCCACGTGCTGCTCTACCTACAGAACCACCACCCTCAGGCCTCAGCATCCACCAATAGTGTTTGTTTGACAAGATCAATGAATTCTGCGGACATCAACTGTCCAGAGCAAAGCCGACACATCCGAAGCCGCACCAGTCCACTGCTGCAACAGTCTGCCCATCACGTGAAGTGGCTGCTGCCATTGGCACATCAAAAAATGACAAAAGAAGCTGTGACTGTGTCGTGCTGTGTCAGAAACAGACAGAACACATGGCTAGGTTCTGTGAACATTTTACTGTCGATTTCCGATTTGGTGCAGCAGAATGTTCTAAAGGGATATCTCTGGAACTATAAGAGCTGCAAAGGTGAAATATTTTTACCACACTGTGCATATTGAGTTGGTCTACAACTGTGCCAAATTTCACATTCCTGTGAGCTGTCTTTATGTTGCAAATGTATTAAAATACTTCATTAAACTTTAAAGCTGTTTTTCTCAGAATCGGTTTTCAGAAAATGACTTGGTACACCTTCTCTTTATAAAACAATAACTTGGCGACCAATACAGCTAGACATTTGTGTTTGGTACCGTTGGAAAGCCCATAAATTTACTTTTCACATGGTATCTTTAACTCAAAAAGTGATTTTCCTACTTATTCCTGATTTTGCTGTGTGGGTCACAATTAAAGAATGGAATTCTCTCCCCCCAAACACTGTCTCAAGTAAATCACTAAACTCATTTCAAAATAATTTAATCCAACATTTTAACAATTAAGTCAGACGACCCACCATGCGCACTCGCGTGATGTGTCCCTAGGACATTTTGCCAGTTATAGACACAGATACATCCGCAGAGACACGACAGTGACAGCTTGAGCTTGACAGTCGAGCCGACGAGTGACTTATCTGGCTCAACACTTGGTCAAAACACTAGTACACACAAACAATACATTGACGTTATATTATTCTACGTGTACACAATCAATATACATATACTTACTGCCTGACAAATTGGGGATTTTCCCAGTGTGAGAAACTATTTCCGCTGTTAAATTGGAATACTGTTGTTCGTAAGATTCCATCAACGACGCCATGTTTTGATGTTTCAGGGTGTGTTCTCTCAGTATCCATAATTAATTAATTCATTCATTCTTAGTTTTATAATAAAATATTCAATAACATTTTCATAACCCATGTGACACATAGAGTAAGCATATATAATAATAAATAATCTGCCTTAACCAGTTCACTACATATCCGTTGTTTTTATTTATAAACAAATGCGAAAGAATAATAAGACGGCAACATGAAGGTGATACATGGCGAAACTTCCGGAGTTGTTCTTCCGGTTTGCCTCCTTTTCGGCATAGCTCAGAAATAGGTATGAAACGAGAACCTGTCACGTTGACATAAAATCCACAATCATCTCCTTTTGATAGTATCTTAACTACAAATAATGAACACCATTATAAACTCAAATATATCAATTCCATTAAATGCTTGAACATATTTTAAAACAGCCAAATTTTGCTTCAGAGTCGCCATGGTGCAGAGACTGAGGTTCCGTCGGCGTTTGAGCTACAACACGAAATCCAACAGAAAAAGGATGTATGTGGGCAGTTTTGTGAAAACTGCATCTTTTTATCAGTTCCATAGTCGTCTTTAGACATTGTTGTGTTTGTCATGATTGTTGTATTCCGTTGGATTTAATTTTGGTTGAATTCATACACTATGAAGTGTATGACTCTGTCTTACTCAGTTACTGTTTCTTTTAACCCGTGAAAGTGTTATCATACCCCTGGCTGAGAACAGGTGTACTAGATTTGAAAGCATTGAACTGTTGACATGATTATGTAATTAATGGCACATGACTCTAGAGAACCAGACCCAAAACACAGGATCCTGCTAGCCTAAAATTAACATTAAACAGTAAATGGCACATGTCTTGTTGATGCAAGCCTTACCTTCCTTTAGACACAAATGCTGCAGTGATACTAGCATGATGTATGATACATTATGTTTCTTTTGCATTTCATCTGCTGCCATCGATCTATCTTGGAATACAACAGTTCAAAAACACCAGGTATGTATTGAAAGAATCCCACATGTGATTTTTTTAAACAATCTTTTTAGTGAAACAGTTATTCTTGTGAATAGATACTGGCGTCTAATTTATCTTTTCTGACAACTTGTATTGAACAACGTACTAGATTCTGTGTAAAAATACACTAGCTAATTAATTATCAAAATTAGAATCTACATGCATAAGGCTTGTAGAAAGTGAACAGTTTGAAGCGGATGAATGGATTAAAGGATTGCCTTCTGGTGTTAATACTGTGTTTAAAATCAAGTGCAGAACATATTGTCACCCCATTTCTCTGATTGTAATTTTAGCTATTATATGCTATGTAAATTATACAATAACATGTAATTTGTGCAGGTGGAAAGCTGGTATATCTTCACCAGAAGAAACTTGGAACCATCCCAAAATGTGGTGACTGTAAAGTGAAACTTCATGGGGTAAGTCACACAAGTTTCTGGAGCTATGACCAATTAAATTATAATCTATCCACCCCAAAACTTGTACTTTTCAAGTAAAATCAGAATTAACAAATGGAAATATGAAAACAAAATACTGATTGTTTTTTCTTGTTAGTGAACATTGTACACGATCAATGTTTAACCTTTATTTAACCCATTTTATCCGGAATACGATTCTAGTGGTAGTTTGCACTTGACACGGCTTCCCCGCACTCTGACGTTTTGGAATCCCATTTGGCTGGTTAACACCGAATGACGTCAGTATATCGGGATCACTAGGAAACCCATATTTTTCAACCAATCAGTGCTGTTTTTTGGGTATTTGCAGTACAAAGCGGGTACTCCCAAGCTAAAGTGAAATCAAAGATGGCGTCGAGTTGCAAAGACCGTTAAATGTTGACGTATTTTGAAGGATAACTCCACTAATTTACTTCATACTGGTGATGACAAGAAGGCAGACAAGTGGATAGACGATATAAGATGGACGGTTATGGTATTTGATGCGACATTTGTCCGTGAAGACATACTTTGAAGCCATTGAAGTGGGGTTAACTGACAACAGCATCCATTTTCGCCCAAGCCGTATTTATGGTGCCAACAAAGTTAAGATTATTTCCAACGACAGTAACTACTTCATAAATAAAGTGACGTTGAAATGTTGACCAAAGTTGTTACTTCTTTATTAGTTATAAGAAATGAGCGACACAATTATATATCGTTGACAGAAAATATTTCACTAATTTGCATAATTCTGCGCAGTGGCGCCACACGTTGGTGATTCAATCGACTGACATAGGGGTATTACCCAAGATGTGTGGACAAGTTGTATACCATTATTTTCAGCAGAGACTAATGCATAAAATAAACTCAACTTGCTCTTTGACATGTTGCCTCCTTCATGTCAAAAATGTCAGATGAAAAGTAATGTGACAAACCTCAACATAAGTTTGAATTTATTGGGCATGTTTTGCCATATGCCAAATATAATATATATTATAAAACTATGAGTTTGTCGATGAGACTTGGTAGTTTATTTTATCTACTTTCTAAAGGTATATCACATTTAAAAATTGATTGAGAAATAATAAAGTTATGTCCATTTTAAATGAAGGCCTGTCATTTTTTAATGCTGACAGATTGGTTTGAGGAAATGATCAGGAACTGGCTGCAACTCGTCTGCACTAGCTTCAGGATAAAACGGGTTAATATTTATTTTAATAATGTCATTGCTTATGTTGCAGAAAGAACCTTTTAACCCAATTTATCCTGATGTTAGTGCAGCAGAATTGCAGCCAGTTCCTGATCATTTCTACAAAATCAATCTGTCGGCATAAGAAAATGAAAGACCTAAATTTAAAATGGATGTAACATTATTTCTCAATCAATATTTAAATATGATATACATTTAGAGAGCAGATAACATAAACTATCAAGTTACATCAACAACTTCACGGTTTGTTACAATATGTGGCAAAACATGTCCCAATAAATTCAACTATATGTTGAGTTTTGTCCATTTTGTGTGATACTACCGTGTGACCATGTCAATTGATCAAATTGCAACATGTACCATCATTGAGCATAGGTATGCAAATTTATGTAAACGATATATAATTTTATGGCTCGTTTCTTATAACTAATGAATAAAGTTAACAGACATACCAAAATAAAAAATTGGTCAATATTTCAATGTAACTTTATTTGTAAAATAGTTATTGTCATTGAAAATAATATTCCCATGCAAGGTGGACAACAATTTTTGTCAGATCACTCCACTTGGATGCCTTAAAAATATATTTTCATGAACAAATGTCGCATCATATAGCTTGTCTGTGCATCTGTCGTCTATCCACTTGTTTTCCTTCTTGTTATCACTAGTATGAAATAAGTTGGCAGAGTTATCCTTCGAAGTGTGTCCAATTTGAACGAACTTTGTGACTCTACGCCATCTTTGGTTTCAATTTAGCTTGGGGGTACCCACTTTCTACGTAATATAACCAAAGAAGAGCGTTGATTTTGTGAACTGATTTTGTGAACTGATTTTCAACATACAGGTGTCATTCATTTTTAACCAGCCAATGGGGTCCCACAACACTACAGCAGAAGGTTTCTGTGCCAAATGCCTGTAAGACTAGAATCATTCCAGATAGAAAAGCACTAGAATCGCATTTCGGATAAAATGGGTTAATATTGCCAAATGTTATAGATGGAAATGGTTGCTGCACTGTCCCTTTGTTCCTTCTATGAATTGGGTAAAACTGATATCCCTACTGGTGTCCAATTTCTCTTTTTCCCTCATAGTCTCAAGGCAGGGCTTTATGCAGGATAAAATTATTGCCAGTCATACATGTTTTGGTGGACACATGGATGTTAACTGTTAAGCCAGTTTACAAACTTTGAAATGTGTCTGATGACCTGAAATGGACTACAAACACACATGTGACACAATTTTCACTCACTTTCAATGCATAACTAACAATATCTATAGTTTTGGAAAACCTTTTTTGCTCCTTCATGGTTTTTTTTACCCGTCCACCCATATTTTTACCCGTCCATATTCGTTTTTACCCGTCCAAATGACGGGTGGACGGGTCTCTACATAAAGCTATGTCTCAAGGAGACTGGTGTGATGCACAAACATAGCACCTTTCATTTTAGTTGAAGCCGTATGGGTGAAACTTGTTATCTTCTTGTAGATCACGCCGTCACGACCAATGCAGCGTTGTGGTATGTCCAAGAGGCTGAAGACCGTCTCACGCACATATGGTGGTTCTCGCTGCCACCGGTGTGTCCGTGAAAGGTTGGTGACCATTTCTGTTTAGTTTGTTATTCTAAAAAAAGTTGGGGTTGAAATAATCATGACTGTTTGTGGTTTGATTTAAGGATTGACAGGTTTCTTGTCAGTATGCCAATGTTGACATTTTCTGGCATTTATTCAGTGATATTTGGAAAAAGAATGGTATTTTCAGTACATAAGGCTGGTTAGTGAGACCAAAGAAACAGTCATGATTATTTTGCCACAAATCTATATCATTTTTGTCAGGAATACACACGGTAACATCTGCTCAAGCTTCCAAAGAAGCTAATAATACAGTAAAGGAATTGCTGCTAACAATAGTGATGTTTGTGCATGGTTTCTCTTTCATCACAGACATGTTATGTTGGTGTGCTCAGGTATTGTATTATGCATGTGTATAACAAGCTAACCACATTGTGATTAGTAAATAGTCACAAACATATTGTAGTTTATATGTTCAGTAGGCATTAGGCAAATAAGGTTTTGTAATGTATTGTTTGTCTTATTGCAGAATCGTGCGTGCTTTCCTCATTGAAGAACAGAAAATTGTTGTGAGGGTAATGAAAGCACAGGCAGCTTCGAAGAAATAAACCGAGATACTTGTATAATATCAACAGATGGCCCAATAAAACCTGCGCTGTGAGCTAATTTGGTGTTCTGAGTCATAATTTTCTGTAATTGTGTGAGTTTAGTATGAAAGCTAATATCCTTTACAAATCAAGAGAGAACAGTTGAATTCTACACTTTTATTTCTGATCATATTCTGTAATCATATCCATTGTAATTGTGGGCAACTTTTTTGGGTAATTATACTTAATTGGTCAATAAAGCCAAGTAATCATACTCAATCACATTTTAAAAGTAATCAAATTCATAATCATGATTACAAGTGTTGTTGATGCTTGGCATTGCAAGCAAATAGATTAGATATGTGGGAATAGCAATACCAGAAGTAATCTAATCAAATGTATATTCTATTGCTGTTGATCAGCAATCTTTACATTGCTACTTTTTGACCCCCCATTCAAAGAAGCCAATATCTGTGAGGTCCTTCTGCAGCTGGTCAACTTTGTGCTGTGGTGTTGGAGTCATGGGCAGTCGTGGCTGACCACTGTCCAGTCCAAGAATCTTCAGCATAGCCCTTGTGCCACCAGATATGCTAAAACCTGCAACAAAGCAGTTGTGGATTTATATTACTACAAGTGTAATGTTTGTTAAAAATATGTCTTCGGTACACAAAATAAGGTTTGAGAAACCTGTCAGAAATTGAATGGAGCAATAAATGAAAACCACACTCACCAATTTTAGCCAGGATCTTTGCAATAGCATTTAGTCGATGCTGAAACCAGAATAAAAGCAATCAATATTCCTATGGTTTGTGACAGCATGAACAAACGAGATGCACACTATAAAAAGCTGAACTTATAGATACTTTTACAATTGAACATTATAATAAATTCATTCAGTAACAAAACTTCCTCCAGTATCGTACACAATTATCATCAACAAGAACACAGTTGGAGCAGTTTATTAAGGCATACTGAATGTTGGTAATTTTGTGTTCTTAGATGCGGATTAGTCTGTTGTGGTGTTTATCGATGGTTCTGCTCTGTAAAATGTGGACTTGTACAACCATAGTCACACCCAGAGAAGTTAACTCAAACTGACCTGCTCAAGACGGGCACCCACCACACACTGCTGCATTACACCCGTCAACTGGAGATTGACATTTTGACTTGACCATTCAGTCCTATTAGTTTATTGTAAGTCACAACATTTTGTCCTGTTGTACTGGACTTCAGGAGGTTGGTGTTGGAGAATTTTGGAAAATCAGGGGCTTGTAGTCTAGGGGATTAAAACATCTGGGACATTCCAGGAAAATCCAGGAAGGTTATCATGTGTATTACCATTATTATCTATATTTGGCTGACCTGTTAAAATATGGCCCCATTTTGACTGACCTGCTCAAGTCTAGCTGCCTCCAAGTCACCTTTCTCAAACGCGGCTTTGAGGCGATTCAGAACGTGGCCGCTGTAGCCGTTCATCACTCCTGTGTCTACGCCCAGGGCCAGGCAGGCGAGGTATATCTGTAGCACAATCATTTGTGTCACAGATAGTCAGACACCAAATGACAATGAGTCTTGACCAGCGTTGACTCATACACACTATTACATACAGTACTGTGCCCTTGCAAGTGTTCCAAAACCATGTTTTGCTGGTATGTAAATTTAGAGTTCAAATGTTTTCTTCCCCATAATATGATTTGTACGATGGTCAAATTGTTAATTGAATTTTTTTCTTATATTGTGTATAATGACATTTTGATTTGACATTATTTGTAGTGAGATGGATATTTCCCCATAGGTCTGGTTGGAGACTTCTAGGAAGTTTACAGTGCACACCCAGTTACTATTGCACAGATTTCTTTACTGCGAAGACCAGGTCTTTCCATTAAATATTGTTTAGTTCATATTGGCACAGTTCACACTACAAGTGCAGGGATAGAATCGAGTATAAATTGAAGTTTTACGCACATCTTCATTTCCACACAACACTTGGTAACGGTTACCAAATTCAGCCAACACGTCAGTTATATTTCGGACGGATGGTGTTGTGTGTTTTACCCCTCGCAGTGTTGGAATTACATCTTTAGCAGCCCGGAAGAAATCGGCTGCTGCATCTAGAAACAAAACGCAACCTGACTAATCACTTCTCCAGAGCGTAATGTGTCCTGTCAATTTAAGCTAACTTGTTCTAGTATTGTGTTGTATGATGCTACAAAGTCAGCCATCCATGCATTAATTCCAACAATTTAGAATTGAATAGATTAGTCAATTAAACTATTACGTCCTACTTTAAAACGCCTTTATAGGTGTATAATCCAATAGTTTTAGCGTAACAATTATGTAACTGACATTGATCTGACATTGAACCTTTACCAAATAGTTTATAGAAAGACAGGAGTTGGATGAATATTTAATATTGCAATGCTACTGTAGAGCCTCCTGTGTGTCTACGGCTACTGTGGCTATGTCTGCGAGTGGCGGTTACACGTGATTCCTGTGATGAAGTCGATGTCGTACAGGTAGAAGGGGAGTTCAGGGGCGGCGGCCGCCACCTCCTTCATGTAGCTCACATACGTCTCTGTGAACAACAACATACTGACTGCAACTACTGGTGTTACATACAACTGTACATTTACATTATATTTACTGTGAATTTATTATTACAATAGGCACAGTACAGTTGATTAAAAATGATCAATCTTTCTGTTATGTTTGTCAAATTATTTACCTTGTTTTGACATGTGGTGGCTTAACTATTTGGTGCTATTACAGAGGTGACCGTAAAACTCGAAGACGTATATAAACTCATTCGCTAGGGGGCGACGTTAAATCATAGCTAAGCCAGAGCTCTACACCACACAGCGGCCTTACACTTAAACCAGATACCGTACTAAACGACGAGACGTCCGAGATTGAGCGAGATCTTGGCGCGTTTGATCCCATCGGGGGGGGGAGTATCCTAGCTCCTATCTAGTAAGTCTCGAGTTTGCAGGACCAGTAAGGTGGTGCCACCATTCATAAGATTATTGCTAATTACGGTTCAGATTCGTGTAGCCAACAAGGAACCTACCTACTGACAGGTGAGACATGATCGATTTGATAGACTATTTGTACAGATTTATGTTGGTGAAATTATCAAACAAATCATGAAATTATCAAACAATGTTTTGTTATCGTGTCAGAATTCGATGACAAATGATGTCTACCAATTTAATAACTTTTGATGTAACTCGAAACAAACGGTATATATATCTGTATATATATATATATATATATATATATATATATATATATATATATATATATATTATATAGTACGACAAAATTAAAGAGCAAATACAAACAGACCATTGATTAGTAACTAACAATCAACAATATAATTGGAACAATTTACATCACTGAACGCGACAAAATAAGCTGTGGCAATATTAAAACGCCAAACAAACAGCGCAAAATGTACAGTTTCCGTAGAGGCGGCAACACACCTAGACTGTCCGGTTTGAAGAATGTTGGTCCGACGCAAGCAATGGCGTCCGCGCCCGCCGTCTGGGCGTGTGTCGCCTGCAGTTTGAACATCGATTAACTCGACAAGTGTTGTGAAAAACGTTACGTGAACTTTGATCGTTTAAAGAATCGTAGATAACATTTTTGGTTTACTGGAATAAAATACTGTTTGTGGTGAAGTTTGGTGGTCTAGGCCGAAATTGTGCACCTCGATTGTTCTAGATGACATAATTTAATACTTTCAGTCTAACGGTATAGAGTTATGCCTGTTCTTGATATGCAGACCGTATAAATGGGCACGCCTTGGGCTATAAATAATTTGCGTCTAATGGAACAAAAGAATGTAGGTTATTGTAATGTTTAGTGGTATTCTGAAATAAAATAGCGCGGCCCATCTATAGTATAGACGGCATCATTTAATTCCCTCAATCGAGCGGTAGAGCTATGAGTGTTGTGCAGACTGTGTAACTGCGTCGACTTACCAATTCTCGTGAGTTCTTGAGATTCTCCGTGCCCACCTGAACTATCACGCACGACAACCTACGAGAACAGACACATTACACTTTGAAAGAGGACGGTCTGGTGGTGCCACGCCAGTCATTCTGTAGTCACTTGTCATACAAATGTGGCACTGGTTCAACTAGAAGACGAAACCAGCGACCTGACGAGGTTTGCAAACGAGGAGGAGGAGGGGATCACCTCTCCAAAGCAGAATTCTTGGCATCTCTATAGACACAGTGAAGAGAGTATATTCTTTCTACCTGGTAACAGTAGTTAATATATCGAAACATAGTCCCTGTGTTTCCCTAGGCCAATAACAGTTATGGTGCCGTTAAAATATCAGCAAAAGTGAGAAACAATGTAGAAATAACTATGCGTAGATAATGCAACATTTGTCCGAGTTTATGGATTTGGTTATTTAGCACTTATGTACAAATAAACACATAAACTCGGACAGATGGAACATTATATATGCATAGTTTCTCATTTTTGCTGATATGTTAAGGGTATCATAACTGATTTAGTCCAAATAAGTAATCGCCAGCAATTGGACCTCATGCAAACCAACATTTGTGATATTTACACGGCAAAGTAATGCACAATTAATATTTATGATCGCGAATTGTCCACTGTTCGGAAGGAAGTACACGAGCTGACGAG